>JAGVSL010000002.1:9532500-10132500 GCA_022494535.1 Himalopsyche phryganea | reverse complement strand
TCTATCCCAATAGTATTTATCTATATCAGAGTAAAGTGCATTGAATCAATTTCATTAGTTTCTATTATCGGTTAGTCAGTGTTGGGGCCAGGGCACAGGCCGCCCTGCCAAAGATGGGCGTCCGTCAATCATGACCATTATTCATTTATTGTATTCGATTGTTCGGTAATATTTAAATATGAAATAATAGTAACGGTTGTGCATAATGAAGAGTAGGCACGTGCCTGTTTTGTATTCCAGCTTTAACGGCGATGCCATGCCTGCCGACAGCATTGCCATCTTTGGACTCGAAACAAAAGTTCAGTTAGCTACATTGCCTACGAAATTATGTGGTAAAAATAATGGGAATATATCATATATCCAAAGTCAAAAACTCAAAACACGGCCCTAATAAGGAGAGATTCGAATCTATATATAATATAAAAATGTAAGATTTGTTTGTTTGTTTGTCCTCTATGCATTCATATAATTTAAGACATCGACTGAGGGTGCTTGATGGAATTTCAATATCAAATTTGAATTATTGAGATTTTGTAGACTTCCATGTATTTTGTCACTAACGACCCCAATTTCGCCTTTCGGCATCTTCAGGCATTCAAGCGCACGAATGGACTCGAATTGACAGACAGTAAGCAGTCTCTAACGTTTATATACAAGATGCAAACACGACAAAATATTATTTACAACATAAAATATTATACGTCTAGGAACCACACTGATACCTGAGTTAAAAATTCCGAGAATGGCCTTAATCCTTGTTGGGAAAACAAACGCATTAACAAAGTGACGAATTGCCGCTGTCCAACTAGTGTTAGAATTACCAGTGATTTTACAATTATTATAGCATTGTATGTTTTAAAATGCAATTCGATAAAAGGATAGATATATACAATCATTCCAAATTTAGTGGGTTCTGTTGGGTGACCATGAGATGAAATTATTAATATGGGAATATCAATATATTTTTTTTCTCGATTGTTAATTTATGTTTTTTACGAAATCATCCACGTAAAGGATACTACAGCAACGGAGAGTTCGGAAGATTCAGCTGTTCGTTCGGAATTGGTAAGGAATTAAACTGGGCTGTATTGATTTCCAAAATTAGTTAAGACCACTCTGTAGACGCTTTATTATAATCACATATCACATGTAGGTATGAAATTTTC
This sequence comes from Himalopsyche phryganea, assembly GCA_022494535.1. Lineage (NCBI taxonomy): Eukaryota > Metazoa > Arthropoda > Insecta > Trichoptera > Rhyacophilidae > Himalopsyche > Himalopsyche phryganea. The sequence continues at coordinate 10,131,334 of JAGVSL010000002.1, read as the reverse complement.
TCACAACGTAATCGTTCGCGGTGTAAACAATGCACACACAGTTCCGACCTAATAGCTACTTTAGACATTCAATATTTCAATTTCAATAATGTCATCTATGACGGGTACGGTTCTTATCATAATTCTTGAGTTTTACGAATGACTCGGTGCTAAAACACCATTAAAACATGCCGTAATTTCAGTAATTCAAGAAATAACATTGTAGTAATCCGACACAGCCGTAAATTTTGAATATTACAATACAATGGAGCGGTATTGGAATGAGTATTTATATAATGTTATGTTATTAATTATTCAAATCGAATTTTTAATAGTACATCTATACTTCATAAGCTAATTGAATATTCAAAAAGTTTCCGTTTTACTATTCTATATTTGAATAGTTGATAATGACGAATATTTGGAATCCGTTATCTATACTGATACATACACGGGATCCGTACATACTAATACACTGATACGCTCTGTGTAGTATACGAAAAGCGTATCAGTGTAGTAAAAAGTGCAAAGTTAAACGCGTGTACGCTATTTGACAATAATATATTCATTGTAATATAATTTCCAGTCTACATGTGTACCTATTTTGTATTTTTAAGTCTAAAATATTAACAAAAGACTTTTTTAAAAGTACGAATTTAATTGGGAGAACTCGATTATATTAAGATAGTATTATCAGAATAATTATGAAAAAATGGTAGCTATTTAAGCGTCACGCCATGATCAGAACATTTGAAATAGTTACCAACTTTATTACTCAATCCTTGTGGAATTGAAAAAAAAGCGTCATTTTGTATCGTTATGTGTATATCATATTTTATTTACACACCAGGATCGTCTTTGTAAGCATATAATAATAAACAAAAAGCATTACAAACAAAGATAAATGTATAAAACGGTATTGAATAATTGACTAAGTATCAGCGGCTTGCGGTGGAGTTATCACTATAGCACTACCTTACTTGTATATGAGCAAGTAGTATACAAAAGCATGCACCCGCATGACCTTGTGTCTCACTCGCACCCTTCACTTTACATTTGATTGAGCGAGAAAGAGAGAACGGCACGGCACGCGGCTGCTAAGTATGTGTATAAAACAATGTGCTTAAGGCAGATAAACAAATGACTATGTTCGACAATGACCTACAAGGAGTTTTTAGTATCTTGAATGTTTTCGAAAAAATAATGCCGTATTTAGTTTGGTTTTATGACGTCACACTTTCAACAACCTACATACCTTCTTACCATGTTGCAAGAAGTTTAGTATAGATGAGCTGGATAGAAAATGACATTAGTCATTTTTGCATTTGTCAACGTTATTGTGTGCTTTTTGAAGTACAATCAATCATATTTACAATATTGTTTTAGTGACGATAAACATTTGCTTCGTCAAATTGACGTCAAATATTTTACAAAAAACAACGTCCAGCTCTCTTATACTTTTTACACCATGCCCATGGTGTAAGAAGTAGGTGAGCTGGATCGTAGTTTTTGTAAAATATGTGACGTCACTTTGACGAATTGTTAACATAGTAGACTGTAATTCAATAGGCACAGAATGACGTCAACTAATGCAAAAATGGCGACTGTCATTTTTTTATTCAGCTCACTGTACTTCTTACACCATGCACCATGTCCTCTTAGATGATTTAAGACCCCCCCCCCCTTCTTCTTGGGTTTGATATAAGGTATGGATAGATACATACCTTTATCCTACTTGCTTAGACATAAGTGAAGTTGTGTGATTGAGACAGATACACATCCACCGCACGTCGGCGATACCTACGCAGAATATAAAACAATTATTTAAGAGAGATAAACTAGTCAAACCATAAATAAATGTTAATGGAATCCGAATTAATTGACGAGCTATGAATGCAGTTAATAAAATATTTAATTCATTAACGATTGAATTGAAAAAGATCCACCTTGCTTCGTTTGGGTATCGCATAGCACAGTCAGGTTACGGAATTATTATCCGAAGCAACGGTTCCCTGGGTCGACAACCTGCCACTTGGCACTACTTACTTCACTTGCCATATTGATACAGTAGCGTACTTGTTAATGCTTACGAGTAGGAATAGTGGGATGGATAATTTACTACGATTTGCAGTGCTGTGCTGTCGTTAGAAACGGCCAAATTTTCCTATGAAAAGCCTATATGTTATTATTTTTTTTACGAAGTAAATAAATATTCAAAGAACTCATCCTCATTTTCGGGCACCAACAAATAGGTATAAATTGTTTTACTGCAGGGTCCGAGCACGAAATCCCGTTCCCTTACGTACAGGTTTATGACTTTTTACAATTTTGAAAGAAGTGTTGAAAATATGAAAGGCTTGTCATGCTATTGTTTAAGCTAATCCCAAAGATGTGTTCGGTTTGAAGACAATTTTTTGGGAGGGACCCACAGTAAGAAGGACAAGTGAAATAGTCAAGAGCCTCTTTTCATCTAAATAGGCTCTGTCTCACATTATTGATGATATCGATCATTATGTTCCTGATCATTTTCGAAGAATCTTGGACATGAATTAAATGTTCGTCCAAAGTAGTGTTTCTTAGTCGGTGGACCGCGGTGCATTTGGTGCACCGTGAGCTTGTTGTAAGTGCACCTCGGAAATATGGAAAAAGACTGAAAAATTGAAAAAATGCTTCGGGAAATTATGATAGTCGACGAATCGATTTTATCTAATCGATCGCACGTGTTGCCTCGCGTTGGATGGTTTTGGATTTCTATCCATGGCAAATACCCAGCTCTCTGCATGAGGGCACTGAAAATCTGGTTACAGTTTTCAACATCATATTTGTGTGAGCTCGGTTTCTCAGTAATAAGTAATATGAAAACTAAAAAACGAGAAACATTTACGAATTTAGACGAAGAATTGAGGGTAGCTATATCAAATATTCGACCTAATATTTCTGAAATCTGCAAATGCCGACAGGCTCAGGTTTCACATTCATTGATTTTCACATCAAATAATCTCCATTTTATTAGGGTTAATTTTAGTCTTTCCCTATGTATATTTTTTTTGTTGGACCAGTGTTGTATAATCTGTTAAATTTATAATAAAGTTTATGTTGGCATATTTTTCTTTGTTTTTACCCGTTTCATTTTAGTGCCCACCATTTTTTCTTATGACAAAAATTGCACTGTGACTTCGAAAAGGTTAAAAACCACTTATCTAAAGTGTAGAGCCTGCCAAAAATAGTGATGCCAATGGGAAGAGCCCTAAAAATGTTCAACGGTATTGCTTTGGATATTAACATATTCCACATGTTGAATTGTAAAACCGAAATATTCTTCAAATACTCCATTGTTATTTAAAATATTTCTAAATTGGATGCCACTGATATTACAGTCAATCAAATATCACTGATTCAACTCGCACGTATTGATTATTTAGGTCTCCGCGACAACATTAAAATGAAAAAATAATTACAATAATAATTTTCCTAAATTTACTTCATAATTTCGAATTGCATAAAATATTTTCATTTTTTCAACCATATAAAAAATACGAAAACGGGTTAATGATTGGATCTCATTTTATAGATGATTGTTCAGGTCTCGGTCAAATGATGTAAATTAGAAAAATAAATTGACCACTTTTTGGAAGGGAAACATCATTTTGAATTGGTTTTAGCTTTAAAAATTCTGACACGGCCACTTGATGTAAACCACTATTATATCGACACTCCCTACGTATTATCCCATATCTGCTAACATGAGAATTTACAGGAGTGCATTGCAAAGATTCATAACCACATGAAAATATCCACCTCTACAGGAAATTCATTGATTAACCGAACGACCCTTGCAACTGGCGACTAATATGAACGACGCGAAGACCATTTTTTAAGAAAAAAAGGAGACGCTAAGGTTATGGGGGTGGAGATAGGAAAGGAATAGTTGGTTTATCGATCTCGCAATGATCTCTTCTTAAAATAGGTGGGAGAGTATTTTGAAAACAAAAAAACCATATGTGGTGTCGAAAGGACATTTATAAACATATTTATGAAATTATGCGTTATTTTAAAAGTCATATTTTTATCACACAGTAATTACAGTCGTCAACGTCGTTGGCTTCGATTACGGATCTCACTCGTACGAATCCTAGTAGGGACAGTATCATAAATTGAATTTTCAATCGATTAATGGATTTCTTTTCGAAGGATGTTTGTGATGTAGCGAGAGCGATCAGTTAACCACCTGTCCAAGCCGTATCCTTCTATCCCTACGCTCGAAAAAGAGAGGTTATGCAAATGAGAAGCGAGCAGTTATCGTAGAAAAACTTTCGTTGAAATACCTCCATTAGGAAGCCACATTGGGAGCGGACACGATTTAAAATTTTAGTAGCCCAAAAATACCTAAAAACACTGAATTTTTGGCGCATTTGCAGTAAGCTAAAATGCATTTTTGTTTTAGTTTTTTTTAAATTGTCCGCTCCCAGCGTGGAGCATATGGTCTCCTGATGGAGGTATCTCAACAGAATTTTTCTATGAGAACTGCTTGTTACTCAGTTGCTTAACCTCTCTTTTTTGAAGAGAGTAGGGATAGAAATATAGGCCTAGGATAGGAGTAGTGGTTAGCTTATCGCTCTCGCTACTCCCCTTGAGAATCGGATGGGGGGAGGGAGTTTTAGACATCACAAACACTCGGACTACGAACAGAAATCCATAAATCGATTGAAAGAACAATCTATGAAAACCGTTTTAATAAATAATAATCTTTTACTAACCTTGAATTCTGTTTCACTTGGAATTCCATTATGGTAAAGAGTCTTTATCCCGACTGCTTTTATAGCTACATTTTTATGCACAAAGAATACTATAACACTGTTTAAAATATTTTGAAAAATTTAACATCATTCTCGTGTTTTTGAAATCGCTTAAGTGTGGTTAATTATATTATTTACACAGGTGACAAGTCGCAACTACAGTATAAGGGTATCTTGCCAACTTTCCGGTGGTCTTTTTTTCTATTTATAGATACACTACCTACATAATTATTACACTTTTATTCTTAAGATATGTCTGCGTTGTCCCCAACTAGTTACGTCAAGAAAATATTGTGAAATCTATAAATTTATATTACCTACCCATCAGTTGGAAAATTATGTTTACGAGTATTTTTTGACGTTTCGGTTATTAAATCACTTTTAGATGTATAGGTAGGTATTTGCCGAAATTATTTCTCAAAAGATAATTTATTTTATAATTATTATAAATGATATGTATGTATCGGGAAGTATTTTTTTTAAATATTATAATATATTTATAAAGATTACAAACGTCAATGTGTTCACCGGGGGTGTAGCTCAGATGGTAGAGCGCTCGCTTAGCATGTGAGAGGTACCGGGATCGATACCCGGCACCTCCAAGTTTCTTTTGCATTTTTTTGGTTTATTTTTAATGTTATTATGAATGATATTCATCACTTTATTTTTGGAATTTTTACTCATAACGAAAAGATAACTTGAATAAAAATCCAAATAATTTTATCGTTTTTTTTTTAATATTAAATTCATAGAAAAGTACAAAACTTATTGTTATAGTAAAAAAATCGGAAGATAAGAGTCGGAAAATAATTTTTATATGCATTCAACATAAAGTCGATGACAAACTGCGTTATCTTCAAGCCTTTTTTCTGTAGCGTACAGATTATTATTGTTTCGCAAAGAAATTGTTCCTCGTTGAAAGGTGACATCTGTGAATGGATCTAATACAACTTTTGTGACAGGTCTTTCGAAAAATTGCTCGTGCGATCGCGCCATCATAGCTGCGTGGCCAGAAGTAAATCCCATTTGTCGGCAGATGTCCTCTAACTCGTTTTTCGTATAATTATTTCTGTCGTAGCATTTCGTATGCCATATTCCATAGTTTTGTTCCATCACTTCACCAACACCAAAGCTGAAAATAATTTTGTTGTAAAAATAAAACGAATTTAGGATACGCTTTTACGGGACAATTAAATAAATTGGCATATAAAAGGTGTTTATCAATACAAATTATGTTTTTACGATAGATGTCCTAGCGCAAAAAACATAAATCTCATCTGTAATATATATTTTTTTCATTTATTTTCAATTTCTTTTCCACAATTCTTTCTGCGTGATCAAATTTGAAAATACGTATTAATTTTTGGTAGGGAAAGTATTTCTGAAAATAAATTCAAGGAGGCCAATGCCAATGACTTGGTTATTACAATATTGTCGCTGTGACTACAATATATGTTATCCTGATTTTATGATTAGGTTGATATTTAAGGATGAATGAAATGGTTCACAGTGACATCTATGAATTATGAAAAAAATGGTAAATATTTTTTTAAAAACATTCATAAAATAATTCATGTAATTCATAAAACCATTTTTCTTGCTCTGAAGATTGCTCCCTTCAAAGGTGAATTTCATTGCACTGTATTTTTAATAAGAAAACCATTACAACTTCAACTTACTTATTCTCCGAGCTTAATGCAGTGCATCCTTGCTCGTCATCACCATGAGGACAGTGATTAAATCCATCACACACAGCATCGTAAGGAATGCAGAAATCAGTGTCATCACATTTATAAGTGTTTCTTGCAAAGCATTTGCAGTAGTGAGGATCTTCGTCAGACATATCCTTGCAGTGGGTGACCCCATCACACACCTTCATTGCATCGCTGAGTAAAAGATACGCAAGGCAGTTGGGGTTTTCGGGTTCATCGCTGTGGTCTCCGCACTCATTTTCATGGTTCGCAAAACAACTTTTAGGAATGCATTTTCCGTTGGCACATTTAATTTGGGATGCCGCACAGCCTATAGAGATTAAATAAACAAAGGAAGTCTGAGTACCTACATAATATAATATATAATGTTTACAGTAAGTGTAAACATATTTAGGAGAAACAATTTCAGCTACTTGTTGTACTGTTATAACAATCAGTACATTTAAAAAAGTCTACCATGCAATGCTTTCTGTCAGCGTATGGCAATGTATTTCTTAAAGTTAAGAAAACTGATTATGATTACCGCAGTCGGGATGGAATGGAGAGTTAGAGCAGAAGTTTTGTTTAAAGTTGCAGTGTTCTTGGCCTTCATCAAACCTATCCCTGCAATCTGCTATACCATCGCAGACTTTTATAGGAGGAATGCATTGTCCTAACTGACATCTTGCCCCTGAACATCTCACTTCAGGAAGACGGTTTGGAATTTGATTAACTGAAAGAGAGACATATCATTAATTTTCTTTGTTTGCCTATTCTGTCAAAAACATTTTTGAAAAATGAAAGAATTGCTTGACCCTTTCATATTTCGTCGTTTAGGTAGTAAACTGACCTAATGCAATTTCAATATCATCCCTGCGGTGTGCAATATCAGGTAATGCTGTGATATGTTCCTTAAATCCACATGCACCATCAGGATCACTGTAAGTGGCAGCAGGATACCATCCGCCATGCCTGTGGCAGACCACTATTCCACTCCAAGCTGCCAGATCCAAGAACTCATGTCTATGGTCCAAGCTCTGAAATATTACAATATGATTAGATTTTACTTATATGAATTTAGAGTGGTTAGCACTTACTGAGGAAAAAAAATATGCACAGTCCGGTGTTATGATGTTGATACGCATTATTGCTATGAAATGAATCAAATGCATAAAACATCTCAAGAATATTCATAGACATAGCGTAGATTAATTATTAAAGATAGCATTGATAATAGTGCTCTTAATAAACACATGTATGAACAATGAACCTATTTTGCACTTACATTGCAATACTTAGGGAAATGTGTTCTTTTGAAACATCTGGTGTTCATTCCACAATCTCCAACAAATGGCTCCAAGAATATAGACACAGACCCGCCGTGATCATCAATTGCTGCAATTAGGCAGACATTATCTTCGTTGACTGCTGTCATATCGCTGCAATGTAAAAGAACAATAATTTTATTAATTGGTTTTATTTTCCTTCACTATCTACCTTAGTCAAATGTGCTTTGAGATTGAATTAGTATATAGCCATACCATCACCTCTTTATGACACTTGTATTCTGATTTTTTAAAGTAATTTTACATGTGAATCTTTTATGAACATAAAAATCCATTATTCGCATAAGTGAGATATATGTTTTGCCTTTTCTCTATTTAGAAATTTAAATAACGTACTCATATCTGGTAAAGAGTTGATAATTGATATCTACAAATTTTACTTTTGGCTATAGAGCTCAGGTTATCTGCTGTCTCAGTGTGATCTCCCACAATTACAATAGAAATGAATTCTTTTAACAATGTCCAAAGAAAAGTTTAATCTCACTATGCCTGTAAAGTGAAAGTTACAGCAGTTATCTCTTCATAATTACTCACAAATCTGGTATCGGAACTGGTTTGACATATCTGGAATGATAGGCTGGAGTCTGCAGATGGAGTAGGATAATATTGGAGAAAGAAATATGTTTTTCACCGTCTATTTTGATTATTTGCTCGTAAGGGCCATCTATATCAGGTATTGAACGTTTACTTCCAACCACTACTGTCACATATTTATGATTTAGCCTGAAAAATAGAAAACACATAAATAGTTGGTTTTTTTATAATAAATAAACTTCAACAGAAAACTTTTGTGTGATTCAAAGTGGTCAAGATGTAATAATTCCATACAAAATATGTAAGGTTATTTGGATAACACTTTAAATTAAACAGTATAGAAAAGTATAAATATATTATTTTGTGTGTTTTTTCATGTTGAGGGTTGGGTCTGATTTTGAGACAGTGATATCTATGAATTAGAAAAATTATTGTATGATTTCTTTCAAATGTGGGAATACATGACGCGCCGTATCGTGAAATGTGATAGTTCAAATGTTCGGCAAACTTAGACGGTGAGTCATCATTTTAACACAATGACAGTTGCCAAACGTAAGAATGTTTCACCAACCTAAGTCAGAAGAAATATGATATGGTACTAGATGTGGGACCCAATAATTGTATGTCTGTTACCGGAGATCTTCTGTTACCGTGAGAATCGTCATATACGATTATCGGTAGACGCGACACAGTGATACAAAAACATAGAGGAAGAATTATTATATAATTTAAGACATCGGCTGAGGGTGCTTGATGGAATTTCAATATCAAATTTGGATTATTGAGATTTTGTACACTTCCATGTATTTTGTCACTAACGACCCGGGTTTCGCCTTTCGGCATCTTCAGCGCACGAATGGACTTGAACTGACTGTCAGTTTGAGTACATTCGTGCGCTCGAATGCCTGAAGATGCCGAAAGGCGAAACTCGGGTCGTTAGTGACAAAATACATGGAAGTGTACAAAATCTCAATAATCCCAATTTGAAGAATTATTAGTCTGAAGCCAACCTCTGATCGAGAACCACCTATTCATCCGTCATCATAATCCGTTGTCAACATCGCAAGAAACATACAAACCAGGAAGCAACATTAGTTCCTAAACAAACATTCTTGGAAACAATAACCACCAGATTACTTTAATGGTAAAAATAGCATTTGCATGCCTGTATGCTCTTTTATAAAATGATATTCATTAAATTGAAAATAAGTCAAAGCACTTACTTCAATTCTGTCCAGCAGACTTTCTCGACAATCAGCCAAGAGTAATCTATCAACACACCAGCGCATGTATATATTCCATCAGAGTAAAGTTTGCCAACCCATGGCCACAGGTACAAATCCTGCACTTCATTTGCCATTACGTTTTGTTGAACCACATCCCCAAATATTTTGTTTGGCAGAAAGTGTGACGAGACGTTTGTCGCAACACTCTGCTGACACGTGACGTGTAAACCAACACACTTTTCTTCGTGGGCCAACGGATGTATGGTGCGACTGGTCATCTTCATGGTGAAATTGTGCTGCTGGTGTCGTTTGTGCAAAGTTCCTTTTTGTTTCAGAGTCATAATGTCCGAAGAGTGTCTGAAGACTGGTAATACATGCGGCTCAATCTTTTGACTGAATTCAATAATTGTATTGTCCTTGTTTAACAGTGCTTCTTTGTATGTATCATATCCACTGAAAAAAGACGACATGAAGTATACAACATATCAGTTTCGGTCTACATCCAAGTGTTAGTAAGGTTGAAAAACATATATATTGGAACCCTGATTCTTCTTTTTTCAAGGGACTAAAAATGATAAATACGGGAGAACAATGAATGCTGGAAAGTCATGAATAATTATTTTTCTCAGTGGTGAGTCATCAGCGGAAACATTACGACTTGCCATTATAATAACAAGACAACGCTCACAGACTTGCAGTCTTGGTCTTTTAACAATAGTGGTTGAATGGTATCACACTTGTTTATGAGTGTAATGACAAATATTGTATATTGGGACACAATTTGTGATGAAACAGCAATAGTGGCTGAATGAAGTCATGCGTACTTATGAGCGGGATGACAAATGTTCGAAAAAAACCATCAATCAGGTTAATATTTGTGACAGGATTCTGATATTTAACCGATTTATGATAGATCGAGGAATGCTGAGTGCGGAATTATTTGTCATAGCTCTTATGCGTTAACCAGGTCTATAAAACATAAGCAATGCATAATATGGGAATACGATGAATGTAACAATAATAAATTGGGGTTCCTCCCTATTCAAGTGATCGACTGAAATAAATATCTAGTTTAACGAGTCTGTCTTTCTATATTCATTTTATTGTCACATAAATGACTGATAGGAGGCTTGTCTATAAAAGTGAAAGATAGAAAGCAAGTGATTTGAGTAAGTTACAGAATTAATATTGTAATAATTAGTGTATTATTAATTACTGAAGTAATAAAAAATAATTCTACGGTGAATAAAAAATAAAATGAAGCTGTTTAACCGCAACACCATTGAAAAAGAACGAAACTGTCTTTTGACAAAGCTGTTTTTGAACTGAAATAGAGACGAGGTTTGAGGTTAAGTTCTTTACATTGTATATTGTGAATTTAAACAAAATCAGCAAATCAGACGTTTTCCCCATTTTTTTTAAATATGCTACACTATAGGGGGGTTTACTATATTCATTATTTGTCATTATTATATTATAATTATAGTTTACGTTATTTTACAATTATATAGAGATCTCTTCTTCTATTATTCTTTTAAAATAAATTATTAAATATTAATCTTGAGCATTCAGTTGTTGCAAATGAACAATAATTGTTAACCATTAAATTAATTGCCAAACTGAAACAATAAAAACATTCAACAACAAATATTTTTATCAAAAAAAGGATCTGACAATTTTTAAGAATGTAATCTGGGAAAGTATTTAATAATATCATCGGCCAACTAAAATCCACAAAGTGCATGAAACAGGATACTGAGTAAAACACATTTTAAAAATTCATACAATGGTAAGTTTTATTTCAATGTTAAAATAGATTTTTAACGTTTAGTTATGTGTAGTAAAACAAGTTGGGTAGCCATAATATTTAATTAAGAATAAAAACATAATAGAGGAACTCGAAGAAAATGCACTTATTGGATTTTAGTAAGCCAACGATATGAAGTAGGATGTCGCATAAATGTGTATCTGACAATCTGGAAAGATATATAAAAATAAACAAGCTAATATCAAAATAGATATAATTTAAATATAAAGACGGAAATGTTGCAATCAGTTACCTGAAGCCAAGATAGTTGCAAATGTGTTCTGCTGTCGAATGCTTCTTTTCTGGTGTCCATCCATGATCGCAAACGGTTTCCCAAACACCCTTTTGCATAACGGCAAGTATTCCTTCTGGATTGTGGTGAGGGCGAGAATCCATATCAATGTTTATCTCATGTCCGCCAAAAAGTGTAACTGAAAACGAAAAATAATTCTATTTTAATTAACAGTAGGTAATTTATCTTCATAACTATTTAAAAATAAATTAAAAAGGTTTTCATTAAATAGTTATTTTGTAAAATTTTAATGAAACTGCTGTGAGTTAAGTAAAGAGAGTTTTACCACTAGTCTTCTATCACTACTCTCTTTTTCGAAGAGGGTAAGGATAGAAGGCTACTGTGTAGCTAATCACTCTCACCATGTCTTGTTTGGAGGATCAGATGGGTGGGAGAGAAATTCAGACATCACTAAAATCCATGCCTTTGAGCAGAAATCCATTTATCAATTTATTAAACTGTCCATAATGGGATTCGAGCTGATGAGCTCTGCAACTGAAGCCAACGACGTTGACCATTTGACAATGGGTCTGGCTAATATATATATTTTAGGTATAATGTACTTACAGCAATCCAATTCATCTTCTCCAAATTCACAATCTCTTATTTTATCGCAGACTTTTTCATTAGGAATACAAGTTTTGCTTACTCTGCATTGAGTTTGATTTGGTAAACAAGAACCTGCAACATCACAATATTATTTGAATGCTTAATTACTATACATATTTCGATAATTAACATAAATTATTGATAAGCATTGCATTGATAACAAATATTTGAAAGTCATTAGGGCTATTTCTGTGTAATAAAAACATTATATTGTAACTGTCGCTTAGTTCTTTGAAGTTATGACTGTTTTTGGATTTCTAAAATTTCAATGACAGCTAATTTTCCGCTCTGTCTTTTGAGCCGACAAAACTTTATAATGACTGCAAAAATGCTTACAAAATTTACTATTTTATTATGGTATTATTTTAACATATATATTTTATTTTGGGTTGCTATGGGACTTCAGTAGAGTTTTTTCTGTTATGACGACACCTTATATGTCATATAAAAGAGCATTTATATGTGCAATTAGAAAACTAAAGATTAGGTTCAGTAATACTAACTGCAATTGATCTTTTCATCCATTCCATCGGAGCAGTCAACGTAGCCGTCGCAAATAAGATGAGGGTGATTGTAAATTAGATAGTCATGACATGAGCATCCCCATTCGTCACTTCCATCTTCACAGTCACTGAATCTGTCACATTTTTTCCAGACAGGAACTTCTTGAATCATCCTTTAAAAGAAAGTCAATAAACAATCACGTATGAGAAAGAATTGATTGGGAAATGTTTTGTTTCGAAAACTTTATGTGAACATAGAATTACCTCTTGCATTGGAATTTTTCATTCTTTGGGAAATTTGTTTGATGTTGTGGATAACGAATTCGCCTGATGAAGTCTTCAATTTTCTTCTCTTCTTCTGATGCTAATAATATCCTGTCTTTATCAAGGGGTCTAAATTTTGTTTCATCAATGTCCAACTCTTTCTTGTCGATGTGTGATTGAATACCGTGGTCTCCACTGAATGTCGGGTCTAAATCGTCGCCATGTTCACTTGCATCATTGTGTAAAGGAAGAAATCTCTCCTCTTCAATAGGTTGATTTTTTTTTGGATTCCGATCAGAAGGAGCTACAGAATGGCTATTATTCTTAAATGGAGCTGATGTAGTTGTCGTGTGCTCTGATTCATTATCAAAAAATTTTGGCAGGGCAGTGAATGGTTCGGGAATAACTTTTACGTTGTGAATTGAATCAGTAGTGGCCATACTAAAGTCAAAATTTGTTCCGTGCTCCAAAGATTTTGGATTTCTTTGAGGAGATTGTGTGAAATTTTTAGGTGACTCAAAATTACTCTCAGGAGTAACAGGCTGGAATGTGGTTTGTTCAAAATTATCCGTTGTTTCCTTATCTATGTTTGCTGTTACATTCTCTTTTGATGGAAGAGGACTTGGAGTAAAAAGTTCGAATGTTTTTTCTAAGCCGTCTGTAGTGTTTTTGAAGTCTTTCTCAAAAATTTCCTGTGAAAGATTGGTATTGTTTAATTTGTCCATTTCAATTAAAATTTCTGGTTGAACTATTACAGGTAAAATATTTTTGCCTTCAGTAGTAATAGAAATATTGAAATTTAAAGTGTTGTTAAGACCATTTTCATTTTCATCTGCTAATAGTTTTGGTTGAGTTTGTATTGTTGAATTTTTATCTGGAAATTCTGAAGGAACTGTGGAGTTAAAGTTTTCGTTTGCTCGAAAATGATCTGTTGAATTCAATTTTACTGGTTCAATTGTTGAGTCTTGTATGCTGATCGAAGAGTTAGATTTGGTAATTAAAGATTCACTGGAATTATCAAGATGATTGGATCTAAAATTTTGAGAAAGCTTTTCAGTGGTGGTATCCATTGTTTCTGAATCGTTTTGTGGGATGATATGGATTGATTGGACTATTCTATATTCGGTATTCGTATCTTCGAATACATTATCTTTCTCAAAATAATCATCATTATTGATTGATTCTTTTTCCAGATCACCATTAATATCATCAGGATCTGAGTCTCGTAGAAGTTTATACTTTTCTTCGCAGTCTATTTCATCTTCACCGGCGAGACAGTCTACGATAGTATCGCATTGTCGCTTTTTAGGTAAACACCTTTGTGTTCCCCATTTGCAACTAAACCCGGGACATTTTTGTTTTGGCTTCTTGCTCGGGAATATATCACCTTCTGAAAAATGCAAACAAGATTGAAATGAATAAATGAAGCAGTTTCAAAAAATCCTGGTAAAATACTGTGTAATTCTACAGCATACGAAAGATATAAGTCTTCTTTTAGTATCAAATCATGACACAGCAAGACAGAACTAACATACCAGTACTTTCTCTAATCCAGTCAATATAAAGGCTAACCCTGGTATACACTCCAGGCTCATTAGCTCGTGCGCAACCTTCACCGTGACCAACTATACCCGCTACATACCACTGTTTTGAATTATGTGGATTTTTGCAGAGCATAGGTCCGCCACTGTCTCCCTGCAAGTAAAATTACAATAAATATGAATGTCAGTACCGTAGAATATGTAAATACTATAATGTATCAATGAAAAAGCTTGACACTTTTGAATGTCTCATCATGTTTGATAGATTTGACAATGATGTATATCAGAGATTCCCAAACCCATCCCCGCTGACTGATTTCTGTGCGCTCGCCACTATTCGACCATGAGAGATTTTTTTATTCAAATTTTATTTAAGCGAGAGTTTCTTAAATACGTATTCAATAAATATGTAATTCAAACTCATTTGTCTGTATTGGTCGTTCAAAATTGATAAACTATCGGTTTACAGAATTTGAATAATAAAAATTTGATATTAAGATTACATCAAGCAGCCTGAGTCGATATCTTAGATTATAAAAATGTCCCTATATGTGTACATAAATTGTACGTATAATATACATTATAAACTATTTTAGTGATACATGACGTTGCAGGTTTACCAAATGTGATATTGGAGGAAAAGTTTTGTTTTGTGCCAGAGCATAACCTCGTGTCAACTTAATTGATAATAGTTATTAAAAAAAAAGATTCCATGAAAAACGACACTTGTGTCAAGTCATCACTTAAAATAACAGAGTTACGAAGAGAGTTACATTCCTAAGTGTAAAAATAAATAAATATATGATTGTAAAAGAATATCGTTTGCAAGCGTGAGAATTATCAAATGTAATATTTGGAAAACACGATATGACGACTATTGTGGAATACGAATAGAAAAGAAGACAGGAGGGAAGAAAAAAGAGAAAGGACCATCATTCTGTCGCCACTCGCCGAGCGTGAGACATCTGATCAAAACTGCATAACTGTCATCATCATCATCCGTCCTACGATTTAATCGCGTTACACATAAAAAGAATTGGAATCATATTCCTAAACTATTAATTAATCATCATTTCCTGGATTGATAGAAAAAATCGTTTGTCCCTGAAAAATGAAAAATGTATCCAGAACTGATTGGTAATAAAATAATTTTCGTTTTAATGTCACTTACTTGGCAAGCATCATGACCACCTTGAGTAAAACCAGCACACAACTCAAAACCTTCCTCATCCAATTTTGTTTTACAATGTGCCATTATTGGTACATCAACTTCGTGAAGATGATCAGCTGTAATTTTAAAACAATACAAATATTAGTACTCATATGCCAAAAAGTATTAATGCTGTCAATTAATTCATTGAAAGTCATTACGATCTGGTCCTCTCTCTTCCATTGATCCCCATCCAATTGTTGTGCACATTGTTTTTGGGTGTGGTCCCCATCGCCAACTGGATCCTGCCGACTCTTCACTCGGTAGGCAAGCTGGTCTCACCCAACGGTTAAAGATTACTGGCCTTTGAAGCTTCATTAAAGCGATGTCATTATACATTGTGTTGCGGTTGAATTCAGGATGTGGGATGACTATTCCAACAGGGATCCTTTGTTCTTGCGGTGAGTAAGAAAGACGACGAAGAATACCGACTTGGATTTCATAAAAATGTTGCCAGTAACTGAAGAAGATGTATAAATTGTAATTAGTTATAAAGAATACAAAAATACTGAAACTTCAGTGATGAATTATTAAGAATTTGGTATGCTTACGCTACGGTGCAATGGGCTGCAGTCATAATCCACATGTTACTTATAAGAGTACCACCACACGTGTAGACACCATCTTTATTAATAGCAACAACCCAAGGCCATGCTGCAGGGGAACTCATCCTTCCTCCAACAACTCTAGCCTCTCCTCTTTTATCTCTTGCAGCAGAAGAATCATTTTTTCCTGGCTTTTTATTATCTTCTGTAAAACTGCTACCTTCTTCTGGTACATTTTTAACTTTTTTGTCAACAATACCTTCTATGAATTTATGAGATTCACTTCTCACATCTTCTTTGCTGTCACTACTTTCTTCCTTTTCATGTTCCATGTCTAAATTAACATCTGATAGATCTTCAGAAACTCTTGCATGGTTATGTTTATTATAATCTTCTTGAGTTTTCTCATTATCTTTATCTTCACTTAGTGACACAGAATAATAAATGTCATTTGGACCACTGAATTGATAACCTCTTTCACCGTCAGTCATAAAGTTATTGAAATCATCACCATCAGCTAATCGAGACTGTATTGGATTACTTATAACATTTTCTTGTGCTTCTTCTTTTTTTTCACTGTTTTGAACATTCTGGTTAATATTCTTTTGTTCTTCATCGTTTATGAAATACCCGTTATTCGTAAAATGATTTTCGTAAGGATGAAGTTGCTGTTCATATTGTTGTTGTAGAACTTCAGGTTGGTAATAATCGTCAGCATATCGTTTTTCAGTTTTTGTTTGGTAATTATTTGGAAGAGAGCCTGGATGTTGATAATGTTCTGGAGATTGCTCCTCAACATGCGGTGGAAAGCTGTTATGAAGATTGTTATAGTACAATATATTTTCATCGTGATTGTAATAATTTGGAATAACATTATCATGCACTTTATTAGGTTTGTCATATGGGTTAATGTTTTGGTAATCGTTTTGAGGTTGTGGATACTCCAGAGTATTTGCAACATAGGGGAGATGGTTATCTGCATATTGCGTGGGACCGATTTCTTGATAAGGAGGTGCTATATTTCCGTAATGTTCGTTATGTCCATAAATAGTGTTTACAATTGAAATGAATGGCATGTGGTTTTCATCTTCTGTAAACGCTCCTATTTGAATCACTGGATCAGTGTGAATTTGTCTCTTGGATCTACTGAATAGCTCGTCATGATCAGATACCTAAAAAGAAAAAGACTAGATTTGTTACGCTTAAATTTTCAAAGATGGTCAGCTAGACCAGTGGTAGCTTCGTTATTCCACTGATGGTGTTATTAGATGTGACACATGTTTCCCCTCTGGGAGAAGCATCTTCAGACTAACTATGTCTTAAGATTTTTATTTGTAACATATACATGATTCTTATTCTTATGTCGTGAATGAGATTTTTTATAGAGTTATGATATAGTTAGTCTGAAAATGCTTCTCATAAAGGGGGAACATGTGTCAGATCTAATAGCAAAACTAGTAGATAATAAAGATATCTATATTCATTTTATATAAAACATGAATTTCTACAAAGTTACCGCCGAATCCATCAATAATATTTTTTTTTTACAAATTTCAAGGATTGATTGTGTTCATCAAAATAGATATTCATTTACTAGAAAGAGTTTGTATTTTAATTCTGTTTATTGAAGTGCTTTTGGATTAGAGGTCTGCATGGGCCGAAATTTCATAAAATTACCCGGTCCGAACCCGTCATTTTTAGGCCCGGCCTGGCCCAAGCCTGAGTCTCAATATCACATTTGTTACCCGAACCTGACCCGAAACCCAGATTTATTTTTCTCAGCCCGATTTTTTTTTAATATACTAATTCATTTGTACTTTTCAAACAATATACGTTATTGTTTCCATATTTCCAACGATATTCATAGCACATATGACATAAATTATTTAAGTTAGTACCCGAACATAGAAAGAAATATTTTTCTTAAATTTGAATTCCTTACCCGGGCCCGGCCCGAGCCCAAATCCGAATTGAATTGCTTCTTAAATGAAAGAAATAACTATCTCGCTTATTTTGGTGGTTGTTAGTCTCTTTCTTGCTCTTAGACTGACTTAGATTGAGAGCGGGACGACATATAGAGAGTGTACTGACAGAAGACTCTCTCAAGTAGAATTGTTTGCGATTTAAAAAGATTTTTTGTACACACATTATACAGAATAATCTTTTTGTCATACACATCATAAGACTTGGGATCGATGAGTCATTATAGTCATATGTTTTCTGTCAGAATAAAAAATAGCAGTTTGACTTAATTTTGTTTCTTAGATTATTGCAAAAATTTTGACATTTTAAATAGCAAACCACCAAAAACTGACTTAATCCGTTCTGTCAGTATACCTTCGATATACCACACAATGGTGCCAACTTACTGCAAATGACTGTTAGAATAAGTCAGCAAGAAAGAAGTTCAATCAAAAAAACATATTTACCTCTCTCAAAGTTTGACTAAAAATTTCAGAAGTCGAGCCGCATTTTAAATGCGGGCACGTGACGAAAACAGCCGAACCATTAAAGCAGTCGCTCACAAACTGTTCCTCTCCATTTAACGTCTCCTGAATAAACTTCCCTTTGAAGTTCTTCGGCTTTTCGACGAGCTGAATGAGCGGCGAGCTGAAAAGTTAATAAGAATTAAACTCGTCAAAGTTTGAGAAGATAATTAGGTGAAATTCTTTCCCTAATTATAAACCGTTATTTTTGAACGAAAATAAAGTCATGATTATTTAGCAAAAGCCTCTTTATAGAACTGCAGAAGGCATTTCATTAAATTTTTAATTACATAATTAATAAGATTCGAAACAACTTTTAATTGGAAAAAAGTGTATTGTTGTTTTCTTACGAGGGTGTGCATTTTGAATACTGTAAGTAATTAAGTAAGTTTTCAAAGGCAAATAAATACATAATATTATCATAATTATAATAACTAGTTTTGGATAATCCATGTTAAATATTTGTGTAAAATTCACGTACAATAAATCAATGTGTTACGTAAAATATGAACGACTGAGAAATGAATTGCTGAGATACGAAAACAAATGGTTCAATTAAAATTGAAATCTACGTTAGTAATTTTTCACACTGCCTACAATCTTAAAGTGAAAAAACGGTCGGATCACTGTGCAATTTCAATTGGATTCTCCGTAACTCATTTTATTATCAATCTCACTCTGTGTTAACAATGTAGTTCTAGAGAGGGAAAACAAATAATAGAATATAGTGGCGAACAAGTGGCACTTTCACAACAAAGGGAAGACGCATGTCTAGTAGAGTATACACCGGATAACTTTACACCTTTCACCGCACTTATATACTTTTTGTATACTACACATAGCGTGTCAGTGTGTTAGTATGTATGGATCCCGTGATCCTAAATCCTGGAGCCGAAGTGCAAAGTTATACGCCGTGTACTCTAGCAGCAGGCTTTGAGGGAGGAGGGGCAGTGGAATGAACATCACTTTAAGGGTGAGACCCCTTAAAGATTATATTTTTGAAATATATTATATGATATCGACGGTGTTTTGGCCAATTGTTGTAACCCTCAAAATTAAAATTGTTCAGGAGGGAGTAAAAACTGTTTTTATCGAAAACATTATATGGTGAGTTGAGTTATGAATCTTTGAAATGCGCTCCTGTAAGTTCTCATGTTTTAAGATACGGGATAATACGTAGGGATTGTCGGTATAATAATGGCTTGCATCAAGTGGGGGAGTCAGAATTTTTAAACCTAAAACCAATGTAAAATGATGTTTCCATTCCAAAAAGTGGTCAATTTATTTTTCTAATTTACATCATTTGGCCGAGACCTGCTCTCTCGTCTTTAAAATGAGATATAATCATTAACTCATTTTCGTATTCTTTGAAGGTTATAATTAGGTGTGATAATTTCTTCACGTTAGTTCCAAAATTTTAAACGTGGAGGACTCAAACTAAATTTCTAAGAGGAGTGTTTTTTTTACTATTCATATGTTTATTTTTTTAGTATTTTGCATTCATTTTTTATTTATATGAATAGTTGTTTATGTGGCGATCGCGGATAAGCTTTCACGTATGTCTGTTTAAAATACGAGTAAATGTTTTTTTTAAATATGTACCTCTTAAATCCTTCGATCTCCATGATGCACGCTTGCATTGCCCATTTGTAAGGATTATTACATACGGGATACCATTTCCCTCTGTAGTTTCTGTGCAGGAAGCCTTTCGAGTGGGAGATTTCCACAATCTAAAAGCACAATGAAAATACTTTTATGCATCTATTGTATTTTATTTTTTATGGGAAAATATGCGCAGACCAGTGATGTATAACACATTGCGTTGGGTATTTTATTCAAACACATATATAAAAAATCACAACTGTTCAGGAGAGACAAAAATAATCTTTATTCTCTTACCTTTTAACTGAAAAAAAAGGAATGTACGTTCAATTATTGCACAACTTACACCTATAAGCTTGTATCTTGACTTGCGAGAAGAATGTTAAACAATATTAACTTATTCTACAATATTGTTCGCGTGTTGTTATGATACGTGTTTGAAGTCATTTATTAAATTTTCAATGTTATCAGGTGCATTTTGAGATAGGTGTTAATCGACTATGTGTGTTTGTAGAAAATATCCGACGATTAGCAGTAGGATAGATAAATCCATTTCCCAATTAGTGAAAGGTACTGTTGATACTGATATAATATATTGTTCTCTCACTATTTTAGACAAGATTAATGGTAGCTTGTAGCCGAGTAGTCAACGTCTTAGCTTCGGTTGCTTTATTCACGGGTTCGAATCACAGCATGGATAGTTTCACAAATTGATTTATGGATTAGTGTTCGAAGGCATGGATGTCTGTGAAGTTTAAATTTCTCCCACCCATCCGATTCTAAAAACGTTGCGTGAGTGATTAGTTAACCAAAAGTCATGTCTCGACCATATCATTTTATCTTTATTTTCTCCGAGAAAGAAAACTGAGTGACAAGCAGTTGACAAAAAACAATGCACGGAATTGTTTTCTGAAAAGTTTTACCATTCACGGCCTTCTTACGATGGGTGAAAAAGTGCTCTTCAGGAAGACACTTGACTAACTGCCTAATGTCAAGAATTAGTTTTTTTGAAGAATTTTAGTTACGGGTTGTGCATCACTGTCATAATCCTGTCTGCCAAAGGACAGTGAAAGAATTCGTGATGATATTATTTGAATGCAAAAGCTCACTTCGAAAAACATGTTATCTTTATAAATAAAACACAGAGAAATATGACTTTTTATTTTTGATCTTGTGAATTATGGACTCTTTTAATGTCTTTGTCTCCTGAGTGAATATATGGGAGAGGTTCCAAATCTATATCCTGGTATATGTATTCATCCACCGACTCTCGCGAAGGCTTTTCAACTTGTAATATACTCAGAAAAACACACAGCATAGAAGCGTTAGATAAATTATCGAGTCTTTGTGAAGTGAAGTGAGCCAAAGTTTCAGTTAATTGATCACCTTACATTAACACACATGTTATTTTATTTAACTCCTAACAGAATAAAATACTTTTGCAGCCAGTATTTACTTAGCTCACTTCACTTTTATGATATTTTATGACATGTAGAATACCAAAACGCACCTAACTCATTTCATATAAGTTGGCTCACTTCACTTCTCATTGATTCAATTATAGACAAGCATGGTTCAGGAGAAATTGAACTAAAGTATGCCAAAAATGAAACAGCAATGAAAACTTATTGTAAATTCTTACTTGTTTGTAAGTGTTGAAAAAAACACTTACAATAGCTTCAACCTCGAACACGGATAATTTATAAATTGATTATTTTTTTACCATATCTGCTCCATTGTGGAGCATATATTATGGATCTGAAACGTTGAAATTTTGTATTTTTTTTGGAGTTTTATCATCCGGGTTTTACCTTTCGGCATATTTAGGCATTCGAGTAAAATTTCAGATATAAATGTAGTTACTAGGGCGAGTGTTCCTAAAGTCAGTCGTCGCCAGTGGTCAAGCTTTTGAGCTTAAAACTTGATTAATAGTGGATACATAAAAAAAACAGATTTTTTAAATCCGTGTAGGTAGTCTTGCCAGTTGCCTATGTATATTTGCACTATACTGACCTATATGATGCAATACGCAATCAAAAAAAAGCACGTTATTTTTACTTCGCAAGATTCGACAAATTCATGTTGTATGCGGATCGCTAACAAAATATACTTTATAATGTCATCCTTTGCGTCATTATGTTTTTTATCGTTCTGTCTACTCGCGGTACATTCGTTCACGGTATTTATGAAGTTTCATGATGATGGCTGAACATTGGGCAACGAAAGGCCGACCATAGAATTTTGGGGCCGAACATTGGGCAACGAAAGGCATTTTTTTGTAAATTTCTATTATTTTATGCTTGGTAAAATATTAACTATTTTATTTTTAGTTGTTTACGTTACTTAATCCCTGTTTAATGGAATAACAGCGAAAAAATTCGTATTTATCATTCATTGACTCAAAATCCCTTTTGAAAGTACAGCTGTCGCTTAAATGGCCGACCACTGGCAAAATGACCCCATACTTAGTGATAATAATTTGTCGTATTTTATCTTATATATAAACGATGTAAACTATTTTTTGTCTGTCAGTTCGAGTTCATTCGTGTGCTCGAATGTCTGAAGATGCCAAAAAGCGAAAAAACACTAAAGATAATTTCAATAATTCAAATTGCGATAGTTAAAAGAAATTGTCAATGGAAGGCTATGACGCATCACGGGTCGTTATGCCCATGATTGTTATGATTAAAATTATTAGAAAATTGTCTTGAGCCGTTATTCATTGAAATAAAATACATCCACGGAAGTGGTTATTAAATATATAAATGCGCCAACTTACTCCTTTTCCAATCAGCTACCTTGCAACGTGATAGAAAGGTTTCCCAAGAAACAATTTCCCATAGAGAGGGCGTTATTATAAAGGAAAACGTTGATAATTTTGTCTTATAGATTTTATTTTCCGCCGTATTGAGTTACAATCATATGGCTTGACACAAAGTAGGTATGCTTTGACGCGATATAAAATAAAATACAAGGGAGACTGTTATATATTATAATTATCACATAATGGATTCATAAACGACATTGTATTAAGATCATACGAGAAAATAAAACATTTGTATAAGTAGGTATTAGGAATTAGGGATTCAAATTGAATACTCGACAACCGAATGTATTCGGCTCTTTTTTGAAACTTGAATATTATTCGTTCATATTATTAACACATTCGTAACGGATAACTCGCCAGTGAGTCTTTGCGTATGTCACACTTTTGGCTTGAAATACGTGCATCCTAGTTCATCCAATACCGACATCCCGGGATTGAAAAATAGCCAGGGATTCATGTTGGAAATTGTGAAATTTTTTTTTTAGATAATATGTACCACGATAAACCGTGTAAATGAAGACACGGAAATATGAAAATCCTCATACAAAATAATAATAAAACCCAGTGAAAATGGATTTGCAGTTATACGATGATTTTATTTATTAACTAGGTATCAGAATATATATACAAAATATAATACAAAATTATAATAATTATGAGCACGTGCAATCACACAAGAAATGTTTGTAAAATATGTAGGTCATAATTATGCAAAAAGTATTTCCAAACAGAATCTTGCGCGTTTATTTTGTATTTTTATTAGTAATTGAAGACATGTTAACGACCCGGGTCATCAGTGACAAAATACATGGAAGTATACAAAATCTCAATAATCCAAATTTGTTGTTTATATGTTTATGAAATAGCGAACGAAAATAAATTAATATTGTTTGTAAAACTAAATATGTACATGCTTTGCAAATTATGTTTTTACCATTTAGTAATATGAGTTGTAACTTTTAAAATTGTTTTCACTACTGTTCTATTCGTTTATGTTTTTATTATATGTATATACTAATAAAATTTTTTACCAAATGCACAAGAAGGTTAATGTTTTAAAATAACCAGCGATACATGTTTACCAATATTTATTATGAGCCTATAACCTATTGAACTAGAAATGAAGTCTGGAAAACGATATAAAATGCTTAGAGTTTATAAAAAAATTTGTTTCAAGTAGGGGTCCGCGGACTGCATAAGTTTAAGAACCTCTGGTCTAGAATATAATGATGGAATTCACACATTATAATATTGTTCGAATATATTCGATTACTGGTATGTTTTTATATTTGATATAAAATTTGTTTTCAACGATTGTTTGGAATCCCTTTTAAGACTTAATAAAAGGGATGCCACTGGAAAGAGTCCAACGGTATTGCTTCGGATGTCTATACATTCCAGGTGGACGTGAGTGAGCTCAGACTAGCATACAATTTCTTAATTTATTTGAGTAGACTTTGTCTGAACTCACTACGTTGACTTCCTTGCCAATTCTCGATGTTTTACACTGCAAAAGCTATTAACTTATAATTTAAAATATCGACTGAAGGTGCTTGATGAAATTTCAAAATCAAATTTCAATTGTTGAAATTTTGAACATTTTCATGTATTTTGTCACTAATCACCCGAGCTTCGGCATCTTCAGACATTAGAGTACACGAATGAACACGAACTGAGGGACAGTAAATAGTTTATATCGTTTATATATAAGGTAGGAACCACACTGAATTAATATCAACACCTACCTAGCCGACAACAATGACCCTTAATCCTTATTGGGAAAACAAACGTATTAACAAAGTCATAACATTTGCAATTGCAGGAGGTCAGGAATCAAGCTAGATTAAAAGTGATATCCACTTTTAATAAAATGGTGGGTTTTAAGAATGCAATTCGAAGAAAGTATAGCCATGCACACTCATCCCAAATTAGTGGGTTCTGTCAGAGTGACTATGGGATGAATGCATTAATATGGGAATTTTATTATTTTGATTGTTAATTATTTATGTTTATTTTATGACCTCATAATTTGTAATGTATTATATATATAATACCCCAGACCAGTCTGTAGGCGTAGACGTAGACGTTTAATTATTATCATATATTATATGTAGGTATGAAATTTTCTCATGACCTAAACGTCCGCGGTGTGTATAAACAATATACACAGTTCGGGCGTGACGCAATGTCCGAGCAAACGAACAACAATCAGTGCGTCAGTATGGAAACTAAAGAACAGCTACTTTAGACATTCAGTATTTCGAGAGTTTTCACTAGTTCATACATAATATAAAATTGAATTGAATAATAAATGAATAATCAACCATCATTAACTAAGATGTGGAGCATATGAACTGCTGATGCAGCATCTCACCATAAATTGCTATTCAGTCGCTCAACCTCGTTTTTTAGAAAGAAGACATTAGTAGTAGTTAGCTAATCACTCTCGCTATGCCCCGTTTTGAGAATCAGATGGGTTCAACATTAAGAGCAGAATGGTTGGAAAAGGAATATTAAATCACAGAATTCTTCTCAAGTAAGAAATAATAGTTGATTCAAAAGTGCAAAATACTTACTGCATGGTGCTCCAAGCTGCTGTGCAACATCGTGCATTCATGCTCGTCGATTTTATTCTTGCAGTCAGTTACTCCATCGCATCTCTGGTGAATTGTGAAGCATGCGGATCTTGATGATGAGCTTGACCATTCGTTGCAGCTGAACGATAGAGGGTCGCAATCTAAGAAGAAACGAACGATAATAATTGTATGAAAAAATACGATTTGAGTCACGGACGTTTTTGTGAAATTAGCTTACCTTTAATGGTGTCATTTTTGTGCAGATTCGAACTGAAGAATAAGCCACTTTTTGACAATTTTTTCATCAAGAAAAAATGCAATATTTGTTTTTTTAACCATGTCCGCTCACAGCGAGAGGCATATGACCTTTTAATAGTGGTATCTCAAAAGAAGTTTTTCAACGAGAACTACTTGTTACTCAGTTGCTCAACCTTTCTTTTTCGAAGAGAGTAGAGATAGAAGGATAGCGCTAGGACAGGACTAGTGGTTAGCTAATCGCTCTTGCTATCGAAAACCGTCCGCACTGGAAATTGAACCTGAGATATTCATAACAGTTGCCAACGACGTTAACCATTGCACCACGGATCCGATGCAATAAGGTCTTCAAGGTATTTCAAATCATGTTTGACAATTATTCGTAAATATTAAAGATATCGACTGATGGTGCCTGACGAACTTTTTGAAGTGACAAAACTTACTTGAGCGTACAGAATTTGAACTATTCAAATTCTTTGATTGCTATTTTTTACCCATTATGATATAGTTCTACCAAGTGAAAAGCAAAGGTATAAGCAGAATTAAACTAATTGCTGTTTTTTACAACATTAGAATACAGTTCCACAAAGTAAATGACAATTCAATAAAACAAAATATTAGTTAATTGTACAGTTGAATTCACAATTAAATTGTTTTGAATTTAAAAAACGCAGATGGAAAAGTGTTATACTAGAATAAAATTATTTTTTTTGTGAAAGCGTTTTTTTCTATAATTATGTGTAGTGCTGACAGGCATCATCGTTGGCAGGTTCAGAAAGTATTAACTAGATGCAGATGTAATTTGACATGGATTGAGTACTTACTGAAGCAGCCCATCTCTTCCTCTCCCATAGGACAATCGTAGAACCCGTCGCAGATCCTCGACTTGTCAACTCTTGCACGGCAGGGGCAACTCGACTCATCAGAACCGTCGGCACATTGGACCACTCCATCGCACCAGTTTATTTTATCGATACAGTTTCCGGTTGAGGCGCACGTCTTCTGACCAT
The DNA here is from genome assembly GCA_022494535.1 of Himalopsyche phryganea. NCBI lineage: Eukaryota > Metazoa > Arthropoda > Insecta > Trichoptera > Rhyacophilidae > Himalopsyche > Himalopsyche phryganea. Next base: position 10,104,235 of record JAGVSL010000002.1, on the reverse strand, counting down.
CTTCACAGGATGCAGCTGATCTTCCGCTTGGGAATGAAAAATTGCCGTAAGTCTTATCGACAAGCATCCTGTGAAAGTAATAAATCAAATTTTTAAAATTGTAAACATTGGCAACACGAATAACGGCAACGGAACACATCACTTAAGAAATGTGTAAAGCCGTAGTAGATGTTGTTGGGTATAACGTACAGTACCATACAGAATATTAGAAAAATCCATATTATCTAAAATAGTCTTCGATGTCTTTTGAGCTGCGGAACGTAGTAATTCGATGCAATTATGGCGCTATGTAACGCTCTCAAAGAACAATTAAAAATAGTGCATAAATTAAATAATTATGTATACTAACAAAATAGACAAAATGGTTGCAAAGGGTGATACATTGAAAACTATGTATTTCCAGTCGAAAGGCAAAAAGTTATCTCTTTTAATCGGCTGTATTATTTTAATGTCAAATATGCATATTGAGGTCTTACGCATTATATTCTAAGACCGCCATAAGTCGACTTATTTAGCTATAAGCCTAAATCAATATCTCAATTAAAAATTTTAGATTTTGGAATTTTTCTGTCCTCGAGTGGATGATGAGTGACTTTAAAAATTCCCTTTAGGTTTATTTGAGGTGATTTAAAAATTTTGGCGCATTGGCAAGATTTTTTTTTTAAATATAACTTTGTATACTAGCCATCAAATAATTAATTCATAAGGCGAGGTCGATGAATAGTTATTGTTCAAATGAATAATTCAATAATGGACCGAGTAAGGATTGAAAGTACAAATAATTTTACCCTTTGGTGCTATGTATTTGTATGAATAAAGATTCTAGAATAAAATAAAAGTGATAAATACCATAATAAATTATTGTAAATCGATACAATATTGCGTTGCGACTTTTATACCAAACGGAATACGAAATTACGCCTACAACTGTATCGAAATAATAATGCAGCACACAGTATAGTAACCATCTATATATTTTTGTGGCGTCTCGATAAAAGATAAACAATAAAATATATTTTTCTGAAAATATGTATTACAAGTTTGTTCGAAGAGTGAGATTTAAAAAACTATGTTATTTAGTGAAGGGAAAAATATTCGTAATCATTTAATGTAATTTAATAAATAATTGACATATTTTAGAAATCCTAGCAATTTTGCCAACACCACGAATGTTTGTAATAAAATATATCTCACCAACTCATCTGTTTCAATTCCGAAACCAAATGATTATGCTGCACTGCAAATAAGTCATACATTTTTAAAATAATCTGATGTATAAAAATCAATGTGGGTTTGTTCGTATTTTATGCACTGCCATACCGTTCATGCGATTCCGATAAAACTTTGTCAAGTTATTGCTTGCACTTGCGTGAAAGGATATAGGCATTGTAAAATCAGGTCTGGCCCTGCCCGAGCCCGACTCTAGTAGGTCTTATTATATATAAAAATCATTATCCCAATCCAGATATACCTAAAATCTAAAATAAAGAATCAAATTCGTGTAAATAGCGACATCCCGTAAAACTTTAAAACTTTAAAACGTCAATAAACAGAATTAAAACACAAACACTTTCTTTCTTCGAGTGTCATTGAAACGCATGCCGAGTAATCACTAGTATATTATAAATTATAAGAATTATGTCGAGTTGCGTCACATGATTTCTTTGTACCTTGAATTTGATGTGAGTGACCCAGCAGTCAGCCAAAATGACAGTTTTTTCCAGTTTTAGGTTCAGTTTCGGCTCGAAGCCCTGATATAAATAGACGTATCTACAAATTGGCAAGTTTTTAGGAGAGAAAAAAACAAGTTTTTAGAAAATACGCAGTAATGAATTCAAATTTTTACACATAATAGTTGTGTACTTCTAGCCTGCCAAAAGGCATGCCATAAACACCAAACAAAATCAGCTAATTTGGTGTATGGTTAAACCATAAGATAAGTTGAAGATTATTAAATTTCAAAATTAAGTTATGTTGGATATACTTCTTTGTGTTTCTGATATAACCGAATATCGTGTATAATTTTGCATAATTTCAAAACGCATTTGTATAGATAAGTTTTTGTGTTACTAATCCACCAATATAAAAACACATTCAGAAGGTTGTGTATATAAAAAACAAGTAGCTTTGCAAAAGTCGATTGAAAATGATCAAATTAATATTTCTTACCTGGCATTTTTATAATGGACCGAAAAGTGATCATCATTATTATAGGCATCGCTCTCTGAGTCATCTTCGTTTTCTGGAGAAATACTCGGGGCAGTGCGGAAGTCTGTCACTCCAGGAGTATATGAACCCTGGAGTTGAGCGGAGTTCATATAACAAATGTAAGGCTGCTGCTGAGGAGGCATGTGACTACCAGGTGGAACGATGAACGACATTGGTTTCCTGAAAATAAAGTTTTTTTGTGATCAATGCAGGAAGGATTAAATACATTTAAGCAAAAATATCGCTAACATAAAAATAAATTATTGGATTGCAGAAAAGTTTAAATTTGTAATTTTTAATAGTGGATATCATCAATGAATAGGACAAACGTCTAAACACGTTCGTCGATCATTTGACTGCAGTATCGGTCATAATAACAACCGTAGGAAATAGATGAAAAGATTTTTGTCAATTCAAGATAGATTAGAATTATTGTACAAGACACACAAATAAATGTAGATTCATTTTAAATTGAATCGGCTTCAGCCAGCTATATTCTGTATGTTCAAAATAGAATTAAAAAATTTCATGGTAGTTTACTCACCCGTTATTTTGAAAATTATTCATGGCCGGAAACTGTAGCTGAGGAATATTCATCTGGTATTGAGATGGAAAAGACTGTGACGGCGGATATTGATATTGCTGATAAGGAAATGGTTGACCAGGAAAAGCGGAAAATTGATAAGGAGGCACGCCGTGACCAGAGAATTCATTGTTGCGAGGTGTAATTCCTTGAAATGTTGCGATTGTTTCTTTAGATGGTTGAAATGGAAAGAATCCTGCGGGTGACGAAATCTGTCCATTTGAATTTGCCATTCCGTAAAAGCAAATTGGCACAGCTTGGGAATCAGGAGAATGAATTGTTTGCGTAACAGCTTTCATAGTTTCTGAGGTTACAGCACTATGGACGTTTCCTTCATCTAAGCTGTTCGGCTTAGGTGAAAGAAAACGGTCATCAATTTTGCTCACTATTCTGGCGGTAGCCTCATTGTCATTTGATAAATGATTTTCTTCATCATTGTTTGTGTGAAATCCATTTGGCTGTGGTGTAGGTGGAAACATATCGTGTTCTCTAAGCCATTCTTCAGATGGAGTATGGTAGGTTTCACCGTTGTCAAAGCGGTGTGGAGAAGATAATTCTGCAGGAAGAAATTCGTGTTCTACTTGAGAATCAATTAGGAATGAGTGATGATGTAGATTGTAGTCGAAATTATTAGGAGTTCTAAAAATTGATAAAAATCCATGTTGTTGTAACCATTCAATAGATGGACTACGGTGAGGACCACTAAAATCAAAAACGAGCGGTTCTACAGGAAAGTCATGTTGGTTGTCATGATCAGAGAGAGATTTTAGTTCTGGAGGTGGTTGAAGTGGATTGAAATCGTCGTTACTTTCTGAAAACGTAGGTCCAGGGAAATTCTGATTTTCTTTGAACGATTCTTCAGGTTGGGTATTATGAAGTGTATTAACCTCAAAACTATCTGGTATTTGACGTTCATTTAAATCTGAAGTGTGATGAAGTGGCATGTTAGGTAATACTTCATGAGCCAACGGTGATTCTTGAGATGTGGTGTGGGGATCGTCAAAGTTTAAATTATGTGGTGTTATTTGAGATGGACTCTCAGTGGCAAGATGTCTTATGAAGTCATCATGAGTTTCTTTCTGTTCTTCAACAAAAGGATTTCCAGTCGTATGAACAATTTCTGATCTTTCAGTATTATGGTTATGATCAGAAAACAAAATCGATTTAGGACTGATATGATTGTCTTCATTAGATATCTGTTCATTTTCTGACAATGCCTCATTATTTGAAGATATTTGGAGAATTTAGTGCATTTGGTTCAATATTTGCAGTTTCTGAATCAGAATTTGATTTAAATCTTACTTCATCGATTGGGCTGTCTGTGAAACTATGATCACTTTCAAAAGCAGTTTGTGTGCTGATTTCGGAAATTTGTCTATTTTCTGACAACGCACCATCACTTAAAGCTTGTTGATTTTTCAATGCGTTTGTCTCAATAGTACCAGATTCAGATTCTAAATCAGTATTTTCTTTAAATCTGACATCATCAACTGGAGTTTCTATAAAAATTTCTATTACGTCATTGTTAACATAAATTTTTGAACTGTTTTCCAGAATTTCTTTATTTTCTGACGACACGTCATCTCTGGAAACTTGTAGAGTATTTAATGCTTTCCTCTCAGTATCAGTTTCTGTATCAGTATTTGATTTGAAACTGATGTCAGGAAATGGATTTTCTGTAATATTGAGATCAGTTTGAATAGAAATTTTCGAGCTACTTTCAGTGACATATATTAATGATATTTCAGATGCAGACTTTTCTTGTTTAAGGTCAGGATGTGTGGAATCTGAAGGAATTCCTGTTGCTGTATCATCTTCAGGTGTTTGCTTAAATGAACTTTTGAAGCCTGCTTCACCTCTTTCATGCATATTTTCTGTATCATCGGCTTGTGATTCAATTGCAGGGTTTCCTTCTGGCAAATCAAAAATTAACTCTTTTGGGATATCTGACTGAGTGTCGTCAAAATTATTATATATATTTGCATCAGGTTTCAAAGTTGCTATAATATCCAAATTAAGACTTTTTGGATCTAAAGTGTTTTTATCGTTTCCGTATTTAGCATTTTGTATATCAGATAAATCATTCTTTATATCGACACCACCATCTGCTGTACGTTCTTTCCAACTTGAATATTCTGTGTGGTTTTTAATACTGTCAAATGTGTCTGAAATACCTTTCTTGAGTTCGTTTTCTAGCCCATCTAATTGATTTATTAGATCATCGCAAAATTTAGTGTGACTATTTAATACACACTTTTCTTTGATCTCTTTTTGCAGTAATTCCAGCGGGGAAGGACTTCTTTTATATCTTTTTGCAATTTTGTGTCTTTTATTGCCAAATTGTTTCATATATTCTTCCAAGTTGAATTTTTGCGTAGATGTTTCAACTAAGTCTAAATCTGTAGTGTGTTTATCATACAATTTGTCGTCCAACACATTCCGAGTAGAATTAGAGCAATTTATAGAGGTAGAATTTAATACCAATGCTGAAAAAATAACAAGAATAATCAGTATTATTCTGCTCCAATATTATAGGAAAACAAAAAAACATACAATTGAATTTCATTTTTGTTTTTCTTGATTACTTACGCAAAATTGAATCAACGATAGTGTGATGCTAAAATAGCTTTCTATCAAAGCGCTTCTTAACCTTTTTGTGCCGTGATCCAAATAAGAGTAAAAGCTTTGGTTTTACAACCCAAAATAATATGAATAAAATAAAACGTACAAACAAAAATAATATTTTTAATAACCGTAGCTTCAATATCAGTTTTGTAATTTATTGACATTTTTGTTCTTTTTGAGTATGGCAACATTCCTAATGTGACAGCGGCACCCTCACTAGCGGCCAAGTTAAATTGGTACATCTATAGTATATAGACACCTCAATATTTTACTTGTTAAGTGAAATATGTAGAATATAAATATTATTATCTCAAGAATATTTTTCTGTTAACAATATTTCGCGATCCACTTAATATTTTAACTGAACTGATTGTATGTCACGAGTCACAAATCATAGGTTAAGAATGACGGCTGTAAACAATTCTTGTGGAACTAAATACAGTAGGCGCCGCTTATTATGCTTACATTTGTCAAGTGAACATTGATTATAATAACCATCATGTTGATTGAGGAATGCAGTTTCTCTTTGAGATAAATCTTGTAAATTCTTTTCTTTTAAATTCAAAATTAATGTTTATTAAACCTGGATTGCACACGAATGGACTCGAACTGAGTTCAAGTCCATTCGTGTGCTCGAATGCCATGCGCGTTTGAAGTGTTGGCGTTGCTATCAAAATCGTAGAAGTGTACAAAATCTCAATAATCCAGGTTTAATATTGAAGTTCCATCAAGCACCCTCGGTCGATGTCTTAAATTATAATGTTTTATTGTTTGTCGCACTGATTTTACTCAGAAAAAAAACACACAACATGCGCGCGCACTTGAAAAGCATAGATTGCGTTGGGTGACTGACTCAACTCGACGCGAATTGATTCGAATGCGCGTTTGAGTGTTGGCGTTGCTATCGAGTAAAATCGTAGGTACAAAATTCGACAAAACGTTGGCGAAGTCAAAATAATATCAGAACTTAATTTTATTTTGATTCTAATAACTGCTTACATGATTCTAATATCCGATTCAAACAATATGAATTAAATCGTTTTGTATCAGTTTTTACACATTTGATTCGACGAAGCGGTTGATTCTAATAGCCAGTGATCAAATTAAGGGCAGCTACTGTACTTAGATATTTCTTCGCCTTATTATAATGAAGTTCTACCAAGTTCCTTTGGACAGGGACATACAATAGCGACCAGTTTAATGAATGTTTGTATTAATGTAAATAATTAAATTAGCAAAAAAGTGTTTCACTTACCATAAATTATCACGTACACAATTGAAAGACATAGTAAAACTAAAAAAAATGCCCACGTAGTATAAATCAGTGCATTTTTATGCTTTCTAGCGAAATTTTGTTCATCATTGTAGGTATTTTCTGAAATAGAAATTGTATCATGAAATAAGATATTTTTAATATTGTGCCAATGCTTTATTTTTGACGAAAAGTAGGGATTACAAATATTCGTTATTATCAACTATTCGAATATCGAATAGTAAAATTGAACAGTATTAAAAATTAAATTTGTAAAATTAATAACATCTTATATATAGAAGCATATCACATGTAGGTATGAATTTTCTGTAGATAAAATAAAATGTTATGCAATGCACACCCAATTATGATGTACTAGCTACTTTAGGCATTCAGTATTTTAATTTCGTCATTTATGACGGGTACGGTTATATAAATACACATTCCAATACCGTTCCATTGTATAACAGTATTTAAAATTTGCTGCTGCGTCGGATTACTGCAACGATTTTTCAACAATAAATGACTGAAGTTAGGGCATGTTTGAATGGTTTCTTAGCCCCGAGTAATTTACGTATTATCATAAAATATTGAAAGCGCCCGAGTTGTGTCAAGACAAAAAATCACTACCTGAGGTATTTATTATTGTTATTGAAATCTGGAAAAATTCTCATTTAATCTTTCGTCGATTTTGTTAAATATTATTACAAATTCTATTCGAATAGTTGCCCAAATATTTGAAAATCGAATAGTTAAAAAAAGGCCGAATATATTCGAATATTTGAGTTAGGATCCCTAATGGAAAGGCATTGTTTTTAAAATAATTGTGACGAATAGTATGCTTATATTGCACATTTTGTTAATTGTCTCAAGACAGTTTTTGTTGAATACGTGAGCATTTTCAACTATCTATGTACTAAGAAAATAATGATACCATTGAAATAAATAAAAATTGTTTAGTTTTACTTGCACAGATCTGGTGTGGGAAAAAATAGTGTAGATATAAGCAATTTAAATAACATACCACTTATCGGCAGTGGTATTGTGACAAGTTGTTTAGTCTTCTTTTGAAAGATAACCCTTTTGTTATGAGACACCAAGCTCACATAGTCCGGGTCTGAAAAAAGACAAACATGATGATATATTTTTTTTTAAATTTCGAGATAGCTTTAAAGGATATTTAGGAATGTAGCCGACATTCAAAAAATTTCAATAAATTGAATTTCATATAAATAAAACAAATTAATATAGATAAAGTACTCATGGGAATTTAAATATTATTTTGAAACAAAATGAAAAGATGGTATTTACGTACACAAAGATTTATTACTTGATACAAGTTGATCCGGAAAATCAGCTCTTGTGTAACATTAATGGTTTAGTAAGGGTTGTTATAGTATTACTGTTATGAAAAACATTAGAAAGATAATTTTGATCTATAATTAAATTTTGACAACAAGAATTCATTTTATATCTATTTGATGAGCTTAAAACATTGCAAAATATTTTGGTGCAAAAGAATAATTTTAAATTTGGATTATTGAGATTTTGTACACTTCCATGTATTTTGTCACTAACGACCCGGGTTTCGCCTTTCGGCATCTTCAGGCATTCGAGCACACGAATGGACTCGAACTGAGTGCTCGAATGCCTGAAGATGCCGAAAGGCGAAACCCGGGTCGTTAGTGACAAAATACATGGAAGTGTACAAAATCTCAATAATCCAAATTTAATATTGAAATTCCATCAAGCACCCTCAGTCGATGTCTTAAATTATAGAATAATTTTAATATCGATGGTATTTTGGTCAATTTATGTAATCCTCAAGAAATACGAAAATGAATTAATGGTTGGATATCATTTTAAAAAGGACAAAGCAGGACTCGGCCTAATGATGTAAGTTAGAAAAAATAAATTGACCACTTTTTGGAAGGGAAACATCATTTTATATTTATATTTTAAAATTCTGACATAGCCACTTGATGTAAGCCACTATAATATTGACACTCGCTACGTATTATCCCGTATCTGCAAACATGAAAATATACAGGAGTGCATTTCAAAGATTTATAATGCAACTCACCATATAATGTTTTCACTCTCTCCTGAACAATTTCAATTTTGAGGGTTACATCAATTGGCCAAAACACCGATGATGTATCGATCGGCCAGTTCTATAGGACGATACGTCAAATATTTGATGTTTTAAGTTGAATTAGCCATTACATTCGAACACCGCTCTTCTACAGTTTCACAAAAGTACAGCTTGTAAATTGTACAGGTTTTCTCTCAAAAGGCAGATATTTGCATTCGGAAAACAGCAAAATTAAATAATTTCTCAGTTCCATGTACATACATATCGAAAAATCGTATTGTGGAAATACATTTTTGTGAACCGTGGCGTTTCATACAGAAACAACCTTTAATTCTAAAACTATAAACTATTGACAACCTATTTGAATAAAAAAGTAATACAAATAATAAGCCATCATTTTTTACGAGTCAATTTAGATGAGTCAAAACTTTGATCGGCTAGATCTCAAAACTGTCAATTTATAGTTGTATCAGTATGGAACTAGGCCAGCGATATAGTTAATAGCTATTTCTGCGTCACGCAATATAACTCTCACGATCGGGTGATGTCGAAAAAGCTATCATCTATATCCACTGTCAAATAATTACAGTGGTATCCTTTTTAATCATTAAATTAATGGATTATAAAATTGAATTCGATTTTGCATTTAATAACATACATAATATTTGTGTTCTTAATTAATTACTTTATTAAATCAACTTAACAAATGGCTTACTATCATTTAATTTCATATTGCATGTTTTTATGCAAAGACCATTAAAAAAAATGTTTTGGACTAAAACAAAAGATTTGTTTAGTGTGTGCACATAATAAATTATTATACAATTTGGTCGTTAATCGACTAATGTAAAAAAGTCTAGTAGAAAAGGGAATCGAATAACAACTTTATTTAAAAGAGATATATATTAAGTGTTTAATCAAAATAAATAAAATACAATTTTACAAACCCATTTTCAAAACGTTCACTACCAATTCATAGTTCTAAGCAACAGCACACTAATCACTTCCACAATTTGACACTCACTGACAAAAAAATTAGCAAAAAACAATAATGTCGAAGATGCACTTTTATAAAAATACGATTTAATTGCGTAATAATAATGACAATCGTAAAATAATCAGTGTTTTTACGAAAGAATTTAGATCACGCACTTGCGAAAGATGTGTTATAATAACATTTATAGGAATTCAAATATTACTACAAATAAACGACTGCCATGTTTGATTTTGCGAGTGTGGTCGATATATCGGAGCAATCCATTTTAACGCTGATTGTGCTTTTAAAACTGGTGCAAATACGCTGAAAACTAATATGTCGTCTTGCCGCAATGCAATACGTATTATTGAATTGTGATATATTTTTTAAATGACGAGGCTAATTTTAATAAGTAACTGTGGAGTAAGCAAATGTACTTAACAAATGCACGCGGCTTTGGTCTAATGAAGACTATTATTTAATATAGGGTAAAGTATTCAATTATAAAAGAATATATCTGTTTCTTGATAGCTTTTTCGTCTTCACGCCATCAGAATTAAGTTTATTTAGCTTATTTTCGATGGATTCATTTCTAATATAAAATTAATAGCTTAGCTATTTCACTGGCTGTGTTACCAAATATTAGTTTTTAGAAATTAATAAAACCATCAACAGTAAACGATTATTAGTAAATAATGTTTTAAATATGACGAGTGCCTCACCACTATTACATTTTTAAAAACACATTTTTTTTGTACTACTTCCACATTTTTATAATTATCAAGACCACATGTTTATAATGATTATTAACTGATTATGCTCGCGATGAGCAAAACCGGTCCAGATCATTATAAACATGCGGAAGTAGTACAACTAAATTGTGTTTTATTTAAAAACAAAAAAAATCTCATGGGATTTTCACCTCCAAACACTAGTAGTGTTATGTTAATTAATACTATTACAGTCTGCGTTGTACCTCTTAGTCTTACCTTTACGTCCAGTAGAAAGAAACATATCCACTCTACCCATTTCTAATTTAAGATCTCGAATCATTATTTATCTTAGAAATAAATAACCTTGCGATATAGTTAGTCTGAAGATGATTCTTAAAGAAGCAAAACACGTGTTAAATTTTGTATCACAGCCAGTGGGATGATAAAGGTATCAATTTTAAACTATATATTGCTGTTCTGGAAGAAAACACTAAATCAATTAAATAACATATTGAGTTAGTTATACCAAAATGTTCCTTATTTCGAACTATACTGTATGAAAGAACCCACTTATTTATATAAATTATACTTTTACTTACAAACAGTTTTGTACAAACAAACAAAATGAAAAAGGTATGTAATTTCCAACATTTAACAAACTTCAAAATACAATTACTCAAAACTAGTATTTTTCATATAATTTAAGACATCGACTGAGAGTGCTTGATGGAATTTCAATATCAAATTTGGATTATTGAGATTTTGTACACTTCCATGTATTTTGTCACTAACTACCCGGGTTTCGCCTTTCGGCATCTTCATTCATTCGAGCGCACGAATGGACTCGAACTGACAGATAGTAAACAGTGTCTAACGTTTATATAGAAGATACAAATACGACAAAAAAATTTTACGGGATAAAATATTATACGTCTAGGATCCACACTGATAGCTGAGTTTAACACTTCGAGAATCGCCTTAATCCTTATTTTGTAAACAACACATTAACAGAGTGACAAATTGCCGCGTTGGATGATGGGGTTAAACTGTTGCATCAAAACATTGGGGATCATAAATTATTTTATCAAGAAATTTTGGAAATCAATAGAGCCCAGTTAAATTCCTTGCCAATTCTGAACGAGCAGCTGAACCTTCCAAATTCTCGGTTACTGTATCCTATACGTTGAAAAACCTAACAGATGTCACTAAATGTGGAATGATTGTATATATTTACCCATTCGTTGAATTGCATCCCGTCGAAACCCACAATACTATTATAATTGTAAAATCACTGGTAATTCTGAAAGTAGTTGGAAAGCGGCAATTCGCCACTCTGTTAATGTGTTGTTTACAAAATAAGGATTAAGGCGATTCTCGCAATGTTAACTCAGCTATCAGTGTGGATCCTAGACGTATAATATTTTATCTAGTAAATAATATTTGTCGTATTTGTATCTTCTATATAAACGTTAGACACTGTTTACTGTCTGTCAGTTCGAGTCCATTCGTGCGCTCGAATGCCTGAAGATGCCGAAAGGCAAAACCCGGGTCGTTAGTGACAAAATACATGGAAGTGTACAAAATCTCAATAATCCAAATTTAGTATTTTTCAGTTAATGTCTTCTTCAAGAGCAACGACGATATATTGTTTTAGAAGAGATAGATAATATTATATTGTCTCATTTATTTCAACGTCATAAAGAAGATTATAACCAAACAGACATGAATTCATTACTTATACTTATACCATTACAAATGATTTTTTCCTTATATAGAATAGAGACAACATGCCAATAGCGCTAGCGACTGGGAATTATTTTTCAAATAATATAGTCGAATACTTATATATACAAGTATAACTGTAATCGTGTTATATCTTTTTGAAACTGAAATATAATCTAATCAAATTTAGTTTTAGAAATACTTGTATTAAAGACTAATAAACCTGCATGCCCTCTATTATGAATCAATTTATTTTAAGATCACTTTTTGGGTTGAAATAAATAAAGCAATTTATGATATGATTCTTTTTATTGATATGAATATTGTCTAATTAATAACATATATATATATTTTGATCATATCGTCTTCCAATGTGGAGCATTTGGACTTCTAATGGAGGATCTTAACTGAAGTTTTCTACGAGAACTGCTTATTACTCCGTTGCTCAACTTCTCTTTTTTCGAAGAAAGTAGGGATAGAAAGATAGAGCTAAGATATGAATAGTGGCTAGCTTATTCTCGCTACGGCCCGTTAGTAGGATAGGATGGAGAGGAGGGAATTTTTATACATCATTGACGTTTTTATTTTTTTATTTTCATATTTTCTATGGATTTGGCGGTAACTTTGTGTGGAAGTTCATTTTTAATATAAAATTAAAGTTGATAACTTAGTTGTCATAAATGTTCTTGATTTTCGAACAGAAGTCGATAAATCAATTTAAAAATGAGTTTTGGAAACTGTCCGTACTGAGATTCGAGCCCGTGAGTTCCCGTAACCGATGCCAACGACGGTGATCATGGACTCGACATTAGAATATGTATATATTGTATTAATTAAACAAGTTTAATTTTTTTTTTAAATAAAACACAATTCATTTGTACTATTTCCACATATTTATAATGATCAGGACCGGTTTCGGTTTAAAGTTTAATCAAATTGATGAAAGTTTTGTAAAATAAATATTTCGTTAACAATCACAGTCGTGCTTGTGCCAAAGTGCCTCAATTTGCGTCTTTTAGATACAAATATACGTTTCAAATCCCTTAAAAGAAAATAAAATAAATAGAAAACACCTTTCATAAATTAATGCAAGTTTTAGGATAAGTTTTATTTATGTATTCTTCAACATTTTAAGTAATCCAATTATTATTTACACATCCAATGAATTAACATCAAGTAATTTTTTGTATTATAAATGGTTAAATTAAAGATTTGATCACTTTTGAAACAAAATCAGCAAGATTTGTTTACTTTTGGTATCATATTTTTACCCGTCCACTTCAAGTCGTCAACCATTACTGTTGATTACTATGAACTAAGAATATGTCATGTGACACTGTTGGTGAATGTGGTGGGTCGATTCAGATTTGACTAGATTTGATTTAAGAAAAAAATATTTAACTTGTTCTTTTCATTGAATAATGTTCGATTTGTTTAAGTTTGTTAAATTTCTGTAAATGGTATACCAGAGATCACACTGCATACTCAGTTCGGAAAAAAAGTTTAATATGAATTTGACCAATTATGATACTAGAAAACATAATTATATTATGAAACAGAATAATATATGAAAATCGTATTTAGGAAATGTTTTTCTTCACTGATCCTATCGATCATGCTAAACATGAAAATATGTGCCCCGTAAATCACGAAGACTCAATGCCGAAAGAATATTTCCATTTACTAAATCAAAAAACTCTATGTTTTCCTTTTCTCTTCGGGGAAGGCTTACCTTTGTGAATGGGTTTATTTTTAGAAAAAAGGAAAGAGATAATAAAATTGTCGGAAATGAATATTCAAATTGAGATAAAATTTGAGATTTGCTCGCTTATATCACAGACCTGACCTTTTCTTAATGTCTGCCCTATTTGACTAGCGATATATTATTATTCAATGGAAAATTTAGCTCTTCAAACAAAAACGTGGATTAAAATATTATACGACGTGTCTAAAAGCAAAAACCAATAAATCCACATTTTACCAAAATACGCACATCTCTACTATATAGCACAAAATACATGTAGACATTTTTATGTTTGTCGGTCACAAGAACTCCTCCCAAGCCGTGTAAGTAGCGATGTAAAATTTTCTGTGCTATTTTAAACTTTCAACTCTCAACTTTTAACCTTAAATTGAAAACGCTATATTCGTATATATGTAAGCTACATATGTCTAAAACGCTATATATGTCTCAATGAAAAGCAACAAAAAAAATAATAACAAATAGTTACTTAGCAACCTCTCCATACTAAAATAATCCTTCATGTCGTGATAACAACTAAATCTGTGTTGAATTTGCCTTGTGGCTATAAATTAATTTGTTATAATATAAATGTCACCAATAATAACTTTTCATTTTTTTTTTTTTTTAAATAAAACACAATTCATTTGTACTAATTCCACATATTTATAATGATCAGGACCAGTTTCGCTCATCACGAACTCAATGCTCGTCCATTTCCACCAAGAATTGACAGTTAACACCTTAAAAGTGAATAACTTTTCACTCGAATCGTAAAATTTTGTAAAAAATCAAAAGATTGACACTTAAAACTATGAAACTTTAAACAGGGAAATCCTCATTTCGTGGGTTTTTTAAGTAGTGTGCCCAAAAGTGAGAGAGAAGTATTAAATGAACTAATATAAGCGTTAACTATCTTGGGCAAAGCCGGGTAACAAAATACTAGTACACTATAATTTCACGCAATATGTAGAGACAAATAACTTGCAATAGATGAAAACAATTAAAGTTATGAAATGAAAATATAAGGTCGGGTAAGTGGTGAAGTAGTCACGTCGTTGGCTTCGGCTGCGGATTTAACGCGTTCGGATCCAACTCGGACAGTTTCAAAAACTGATTTTTCTATCGATTTATGGATTTATATTTGAAGGTCTGTGGTGTCTAAAATTTCCTGCTACATATACGATGTCAAAAAAAATAGCGATATCGATTAGCTAACCAATAGTCCTGTACTGGCTTCAAAAATGAGACGTTGAGCAACAGATTAACACACACTTATTGTAGAAAAAATTCTGTTAAGGTACCTTAATTGAGAAGAAGAAGGGAGTTTTGAGATATGGCCGATCTAAGTTTTGAATCATCTAAACTGGCTTATTATTTGTATTACTTTTTTATTCAAATGGGGGGTCAATAGTTTATAGTTGTAGGATTAAAGACTGTTTTTTTATGGGACGCCAATATATTTTAACAATACCATATTTGGATATGTATGTACATGGAACTGAGAAATTATTTAATTTTGCTGATTTCCATATGCAAATATCTGACTTTTCAGAGAATTCTGTAAATTTTACAAGCTGTACTTTTGTGGAACTGTAGAAGAGCGGTGTTTGAATATAATGGTTAACTTAAGTCAAAACACCAAATTTTTTACTTATCGTCTTACGAAATTGGGCCATCGATATGCTACAAATTGTGAGCGGGCACGGTTTAAAAAATTCTAAAAGATAAGTGACATGTTAAAAAAAAATATCTTTATATTCCTGAATAAAAAAATACTATTAAACGAATATAACTATAAATAATGCCTTCTTGATTAAATTCGAACCTTCGACATAAAAGGTGTATTCATAAATATTTTAACTGGAGTAAAAATTGACTTTCAATTGGGCGAAGAGTAAAAAATAAACATTTATAGATGACCCGGTATAGTTGGGTTTAAGGGTTATTCGAGTCCGGAAATTGTAACACGTGCCCTGGTAAATTGATTACTCATATATCATCCGTGAGCATACCAATTTCAAGTAATTCGTTTAAAGGTGATATCGAATGTACCCAAATAGCCTGACAAATCCTCCAGACTCAATTTATCCAATTGACCTTATTTGGTAATGCATTTATTACTCATTGGTTATCTACCGAATCTTTAAATAGATCTTTATAACTCAAATTTAATAGCAACTGATATTTATACCTGTTCACAGTTTGTGGATGGCCTGTTAATTTTACGATAGCTTTATTTTATGCCTTTTGCTTTATTGTTTTTAAATATTACTGATATTTAACAACCACTATAAAGCCCATCAATTGATAATAGTGCTAAAAGTTGAACGTTTAAAATAGCACAGTTGATTTAAAAATGGCAAGCAAAATGACATATGAAATTTTCAAGTAGCTACTTTTTACCGTTTGGGAGGAGTTCTTATGACAAACAGACAGATTGATAAATGTATTTTCTGCTATCTAGTGTAGAAAGATACTAAAATATGTTGTATACAAGGATTAATTGCCTATCCCGTAGTGTAATGAGCAATACTGTTGCACTTTCACTCTACTCGGTCACTCGGGCAAGAGTTAGAATTCATAAACATACATCTTTGTATATATTGAAATTCTGTGTAGTTAAAATACATCCACATTTACTTTCTATTTGATTCTGAAAACAGGGCGTAGATAGGGCGATTAGTAAACTTCTAGTCTTTTCGTAACTATCCTTTTTCCCACACACTCTCCGAAGAGAAAGGTTGAGTGACTGGCTATTGATAAATTTTAGTTTAAACGGTTTATAAGGTCCACGTAAATAGCGGATATAGTTCAATTTTCTCGCGCTATTATATTAAAGCTTACATTAGACGCTTACTTACATAGATTTTAAATGGGAAAAAATGTCTTAAATTACTAGTAGGTATATCAAACTAAATTTGGATTATTGAGATTTTGTACACTTCCATGTATTTTGTCACTAACGACCCGGGTTTCGCCTTTCGGCATCTTCAGGCATTCGAGCACACGAATGGACTCGAACTGACTGAACTTCAG
This sequence comes from Himalopsyche phryganea, assembly GCA_022494535.1. Classification (NCBI taxonomy): domain Eukaryota; kingdom Metazoa; phylum Arthropoda; class Insecta; order Trichoptera; family Rhyacophilidae; genus Himalopsyche; species Himalopsyche phryganea. The sequence goes on along the minus strand of JAGVSL010000002.1, from coordinate 10,087,281 downwards.
TTCGAGTCCATTCGTGTGCTCGAATGCCTGAAGATGCCGAAAGGCGAAACCCGGGTCGTTAGTGACAAAATACATTTAAGTGTACAAAATCTCAATAATCCAAATTTAAATTAAATACTATCAAATATTATTATTGGAATATTAAAACAATTAAATTGATGTTGACCTTTTAAAATAAGAAACAAAAGATTTTTTGCTGTTCTTTTTTTGAAAACTTATTACGTCTGAAAAACAAAAGTGTTTACATTCGGTTGTTGTTTTGACACTGTGATGGATAGCGTGACATTTCAATAAGGTATTAAATGATTCAAACAATGTATGTAACAAACAACGAATATGAATCAATATAGTAACTGCGAGATATTTTATACATTTTAAATTCAATATTTTGTCCCTCAATTTTGTCAGTTCCATTTTGTTTTCACAAAATTTTGCCCGGTAACCCTTAGTCAAAATGCGTAGAATACAACAAGATACAAACAGTTTAATGGATTTCTGACGACTTTCCCACAAGCCACATACAATAATTTTGAAAGGTAGAACTACCAACTGAATTTTTTATTATTTCAATACCTCAGTTCCAAAGTGTAACAACTCAAAAAGCATAGTTTTGAGGTAACAAGATTTTGCGTAGGGTTAATCATCAACTGTGTTTCTATTTTTTCTAGATTTTAATGAAATTCTAAGATCATCGAAAAAATTTGTATAATATTACAAACATGATTAATTTTTTTCTCATTTTAACAATAAGAGTTTTCAATTGATTTTTGTAGTTGTTACAGTTTGGATCTAAATAAATAATAACCTCTGTCATTCTAAAATAACCAGGGCTTCCAACTCGGATATTCGAGTATTCAATATCTGAATATATTTTACCTTTTTTAACTAAACGATATTCGAATATTTGGGAATTTATTCGAATAGTATTCATAATAATTTTTAATGAAATATTTTACAAAATCAAAAAAAGGCCACATCACAATTTCTCCAGATTTCAAGAACAATAATGAATACCCCAGGTAGTAAATTACTTTGCCTTCACCCAACTCGGGCTCTTTCAATGTCTTGTCATAATAGTTGATTAGTTTGATGAACGATACAGCATTAAAAAAATCTTTAAACAAGCCGTAATTTCAGTAATTGAAGAAATACCGAATAATCCGATGTAGCTGCAAACTTGAAATATTGTAATACAATGGAACGGTATTGTAATTGAATTTTTAATAACATTTTCGTACTAATCGAATATTCGAAAAGTATCAGTTTTATTATTCGATATTCGAATAGTCGATAGCGAAGAATAGTTGGAATCCTTAATTACGACTTGTTACATATTGGTTCCGTTAGATATCGGTATTTTAAGCATTTCCTCATACTTCAATCAAAACTGCAAATTTTTGACTTGTTACACTTTAAAACTGAGGTTTTGATTTAATAATTCAGTGAAGAATCTTTGCTACTGGAAATATTTGTTCAACAATGTCCAAGGAGCGTGAAAAGTGTCGCACTAGTGAACTCGCCTGTCTCGCAAGTCAACATGAACATAATTGTAACATACGCTTCGAAAAGTAAGAAACCACTCGATGATTTACAAACCCATGCACATTTGAATTGCATACAATTATTAATAAATGAAAATCTAGTGCATAAGGTTAGTAGGAATGTCACATATTGGTTTCCATTTTCCACAATGGTTTCATATATAAAGAAAAGTTTAAGCCTAAGATTTAAGTTGGTTGTTGTGTTTTACAGTGAATAGTTGGCCGTGTAGTACAATTGTTTTGTTTTTCATTCAAAATATTTACAGTAAGTTTTAATCATTGTTTTACTCAAGATAATCGAAGTTATTGGATGGAATCGTTTGGTTGATAATTTATAAAACTTCATACGGGTAGTACATTTATACATTTTTTGAATAGGAAGAAGATTTTAGATAAGCAGAGCTCAAGGGTTATTGAGAAGATTCAGATTGACAGTGACGTCTGTTGATAAAAAATATTTAATTATTCTTTAAAACAGTGTTTGTCAAACTGTGGTCCGCAGAATTTTTCTGCAGTTGACAAAGAGTTAGCGCCTATTTTAAAATGCCTATACAGAATTATGTTTTTGAATTTCAAATTTTAAATTTTAATATCAAATTTGAAGTAAAGAATTTTTATGCTGTACTGTTTTTTATGTGTGGTTGTTTTAATATTTTGAAATAGTTTTTAAAATTATCTATAATATTTAAAAACTAATAGATAAAAATTATTTTTTTCATTTTGAATTAGAAATGAACAGAATGTCTTTTTCAATTTTTAAATTGTATCCATCCGAACGAAGCCGAGAAAATGCTTTATACAAAAATATTTTTTATTCCTGCGTTGGTGGTCCGCAAAATATTTCTTCAAGTTTGAGTGGGCCGCATGTGTGAAAAGGTTGAGGAACACTGCTTTAAAAAATTCTCGTAATTGGCAAAATACAGCTTACTAGGATTCTGAAAACGTCTCAGTTGATGAAAGCATTCCTTATAATACTTATTCTACTTGTTTTGTATGTATTTGGTAGATGGGGCGCGTCAGTCGATTTTTAAAAACTTAATTAAAAAATATCGAAAAGATTATATATCATATAAAAAGACGCGGCGTCATTAACAGACATCTCTGTCTTATTATCTGAACTTTTTTACTCAACGTTAACTGTATTGTTGTGATATTAAGTGTAACCGCAAGTCTCCTGTGTTTGTGAATCTGTTGATGAGAGTAATCAGTTAGTGAATGTCGTTCAAATTCGATACTGAAATTCCAACATAACAACCTAAATCGATAAATATTTTAAACTATAGAAAAACGTATCTCATAGTCCACTCAAGCAGAAAATCAAACAAATACCCATGCTCTGGATTTTGTCTATATATAGGGTGATTGCTATAGTTATTGGACATTAAACTTTAAAGTCCAAAATAAGAGTAGTTAAGCATTCTTGTTGGTGTGAAGGATTTTAATAAATCTAGTCTTTCTATCTCAATGTAACAGCATCTTTAATTATCCACTACTAGATGACAATAGTGAGAAAACTTCATTAGTATGTGATGTCAGGTCAAAATCGTGAAAAAACATGTTTGTGTTAGTAGACCCTTTAAGAAATAGTAATATTTTAGTGACATTTACTTTATAAAAGTTTAGTGAATTTCGTAACGAAACTTCTCAGGAAAGCGTGAGAGACTACAAGCTGCCAATATTCATTAAGATTTAAATAGTGGTACAACAACTAACCTAAAAAGTAAATGTGCCCAATTACTATGTTTTTCCATATTTTTCAGTCTAATACAAATATGTAAAGAAACCTTTTGTTTTTATTACTGCTGTGTTAATTTCCTTGAAGCTCATAAAAATCCTCATCTCTACATATGTTACATGTTTCCTACATACTTATTTTTTTTTTGACTTATACTCAGTTAAGGGAAAGTACTTCCTTAAGTGTCCAATTACTATAGCAGTCACCCTATATGAAATTAACGCTATGATTCATCTGGGGTTCGAATATGAAACTTCTGAGTTACTGCGAATCGAGGGTTAAAATAAACGATAAGCTGTTTAAGGAATGAGGCTCAAAAATGTTTTCTATCCAAAAAAACAAAGAATAAAAAAGTGATAGTTGTTTTGTTCTAGACTTATTTAGACTTTTACGTTGGCGATATCATTCGACTAGTATTTCATAATTATGACTGGCGTCCTAATGCGTTTGCTAATGACACCACTAAGTAAAGCTTTTTATGCTCGATGCTCTAGCACTGTTACTGTATTGCGGATACTTTTAAAAGCTCATTAATGAATATTATCATAAAAATGAAACTTCAAAAGAATCTTAAGGTTTATCGAAAAAATGCGTGTTTACAGAACTGGGAAGAAATCATTGATCCTGAAAAAATAATTTCAAATAACGAGCAAGTGAGTTTTAAAATTATTGTAAATGTCGTGTAGAGCAGATATGACCATCCAAATAGTTATATTTACATAAATATCCGTTTTAGATGGAATTATGAATAAGCAATTTTTTTGTTCGTTCCCAGCATCGGCTCCCATTTTTGTTGAACATGGTGGGGATATAAGAATAGGTCTAAGATAAAATTAGCTAATTGCACTCGCTTTCGCCCCGTTTTTAGGATCGGCTAGGCGGAAGGGAATTTCAGACATCAGGCACATCCATGCCTTGGAACAGAAATTTAGTAATCGATTGAAAAATTAATTTATAAAACTGTCTCAACTGAGACCAACGACGGCTAAAAAATATTCACCATGGACCATGCAAAAAAAATAAATATGGAACTATTTCCACTTTGAAATTTCAGTGTACATGGAGTATTTAAAATATTGCTATTTTGACAAGGAGTATTTGCTAGCCAACTCATTGACTACTCAGTCGCGTTACAGTACGCACAGATTAATAAGCAGATTTTTCAATTCATTTATGGATTTATGTTTGAAGCCATGGATGTTTTTGATGTCTCTGTCACCCATCCGATGCAATAAACTGGGCGTAGTGGCAGCTATTAGCTAACCACTAGTCTTGTTCTAGCGTTACCCGTCTATCCCTACTCTCTTAAAAAATGAAAGGTTGAGAAACTGAGGAACAAGCAGTTCTCGTGGAGAAACTTCTGTTAAGGAAGTTCCATTAATAGGCCATATGGTCTACATTGGGAGCGGAGATGGTAAAAATAAATAGATATTCACACATCTCCTATTTATAGATGAAGGTCTAAATTAGCTAACATTTTTTATTAAGTCCATTAGCAATACTACATAGTACACATTGAGAACAGACATGGTTAAAAAATATATGTAAATACATCAAATATGAAAATCTCATATTTATTTTTTGTCTAGTTGAGAGGTGTTTTTTTTTATTAATTTTTAAAATAAAATGTATATGAAAAATTTCTTTAAGGTCTTATAGGCATATAAAATTGAACTTGTTGTCTTTTTATTTATATTTTAAGAATGATTGATTCATCCGACAAGGGAAAATGACGCTTACAAATGTTTTATAATCGTTTTGCTATTTAGAATACCCCAGTTGCTCACACGTCACATATGAATGAAAACGGGTGGATTACGTTTCATGTAAAGCTTTGAATTATTTCTAGAATTATATTAAACTACAAAGAAACATGCTTTATACTTTATATATAACAAGTTCAATTATTGCCAAATCGCTATGTGCCAACTAGGGATTCCAACTATGTGTCATTATCTTTTGTTTTTTTAATTTCTGGCATTACAGCTGATAGCCAATGGGCCAAATATTTTTAAAATTGGAAAATCATACGAGATAAATTCGATGAAAATATTAAGAAATCACTCATGTCCAAAGATCACAAATTTAAATTGAAAAGATATAAATTCTATATTGACCTTGCTGGGATGTTTTAATAGTTTCTGAAGTATGAAAATTGTATTAAAAAATTCGATTTGAATAAGCAAAAACAAAACATTGTATAAATACACATTTAAAATTTAAATTTTGCAGCTGCGTTGGATTACTGTAACAGTATTTACAAGTTATTACATGCTTAAAGGGGTTTTCAGCCCCGATTCATTCGTCAAACTCAAGTATTATGATATTGAAAGCGCCCGAGCTGGGTGAAGACAAAAAATCACCACCTGGGGTATTCATTATTGTTCTTGAAATCTAGAGAAATGTGATATGATTTTTCACCAATTTTGTAAAATATTTCATTAAAAATTATTATTAAATACTATTATTGGAAATAGTTGCCCAAATATTCGAATATCGAATAGTTATAAAAGGGCCGTATATAGTATAATGGATAGTAAATATTCGATTATTAGTGTTAGAATCCCTAGTGGCGACTCCCATTCAAATACGACATATTTATTGAACATCAAAATCTATAAACATTTTTATATTACTGTCTCATGTTTCATCATAAAATAAAAATCTGAGCTCATGAGAGAGAACGGGCGAACAATATTATAAAATTTCAATTGTACACAATCAATCTCATTATATCACTAGTAGACGTACCCTTCATGGATGACGATATTAAAATTAAAATACTGAATGTATAAAGTCACCAGTACGTTGGAACTGTGTGTGCATTTCATAACATTTTATTTTATATGCATCGCGGATGCTTAGGTCATAAGAAAATTTCATACGTATATGTGATATGTGACAATAATAAAACGTTTACAGAGTTGTCTGGGCTATTATATATAAGATGTCATTTTTTTCATCCAGAAGTTATTATCTATAGTAATATTGTCCTGAGTAAAGTAGTTCTTTTATGAAAAAATGGCTCTTTAAAAATATATGACTAAATGGAATACTTTATATTGGGGGCTATTGGTTTAAAATTCTTATTTTGACTGTATTTTTTTCCAACATTAATTAATGTGAAATGAGTGTCGAATAATATGTAGTATCCCTCAATTCGCTAATTACAGGTTAACGTAAAGATCTTAGAGTTAATTTAATGACTATCGAGATATTATGAAGCCCACGAGGCAAAAACACTTTTTTGGTTATTTTGTAAAATAAATGAAACATACAATTGAATGTCAAATCTGATGAATGCGAAGTACAATGTAAAGGATTGACGAACAATTAAACATATTCATGCCATGTTATTTGAATTTTAAATATTTACTTTATCACCGATCGTGACTACTTTAACAATCTGTTAAATACATAAAAGTGTTTTGTTAATAATTATTTTTTACACGAAAATCCACCCTAAGCACAAAATTCCAACAATCAAATTGATTTCTATCATAAATTACCTATAACGACAGCTGTCCACTTATGACTGTACTTTGTATGACCAATAACAAATCGTTTACCGTGTTTGAAGCAATAATTCCTCTACACTTCCATGATAATATGACGTAAAGTAAAAGATACGATGTTTTACCTGTCATTCGCATAGATTCGAATGGAAAATTTTCCGTCGCTATTTTTAGGTTAGGAGAATTTTGTTCCATTATTGAAATCATTTATTGCCGATTCAGGACTCATGATTCATAAAATGATTTATTACGTTTTCGAGTCTTTTCATTGATTCGTGAATTGGACATCTAATATGCAAATAAAAATATTCCGTCGTAGAAATCAATTTCTCATTTGTAACATGTTGAAAGGTTATTCAGGTGTCATACTGTTTAGGTAGTGGATTTGTATGTCTGGATTCATATATTAAGATAAATTGTCTACAGAAAGCAAGTGTTAATGTTAATTTCGTATTCAATATTTCATCGTTTTTAAATGGTTCACTTCTTTATTTTTAAAATTTCCCAATCAGCTATTATGCTTAATGAATATTTACGCATTAATTAAAGTAGGGCTAGATATAAAACACAGTCTTAACAGTGCTAGATAAAATACATAGCCTTGCTAAGACTGTATTTTTATCAGACGATAATGCTCGTGATGAGCGAAACCGGGCCTGATAATTATGTGGAAGTAGTACAAGCAAATCGTGTTTTATTTTTAAAATATAATACCTTTCCACCAAGAAGTGACAGTTAAAAGAGAAAGCAATGATATAAATAAATCACTCAAGCCAGTTCGACCTACTGTCGGACCAGTCAGCCACACTAATTAATTAACTATCTATATTTCAAAAATATATGTCTGCCCAGTAATATTATGTTATGATAGCGTAATGTGATATGTCATGGATGATATGTTTTTTTCTTAACATTTATTTCATATTATAGTTACTATATCTTTATCGGGTTTGTGGTGTAGTGGTCAACGTCTTTGGCTATGGTTACGGATGTCTCGGGTTAGAGTCCCGGTACGAATAGTTTCAAAAATTGATTTTTCAATCAACTTATGCATTTCTGTTCGTAGTCTGAGTCTTGACACGGAAAGTTAAAAACTATGATCTGCTTCTCAAACTAGTTTATCCATTGCGCATATTATTTTGAAAAAATATCTGACATCTGCTTGAGTGGCTTATTACTAGTTCTTGTATAATTCATCTCACGATATGATATCGTATCCAAAAGATATATTTTTTAAATGCATATATTTCGAGTTATTAAAATTAAATTAAATAAAGGTCAATTTTTAATAGCCTTTGTTTGGGTTGTTTATAAAAGGTAAATAGGGAAAATTCCACACAAAGAAATGAAAAAAGAATCTGAGTCCGTATAGAAAAAGAAAATAAATATGGGCGATGAAAAATTTGTAAAACGATAAATCATTATATTGAAATAATGGTTTTCCGCATTCTTACAAAAGATCTAAGAGGTCGTGAACCGTTATAAATAAAAAATATTTATTTTCAAATATGAGAGGTTTTGAAAAAAAAAGAAATGATCACACACTTCCAATGTGAACCATTTCGATACCTCAGTTCCAAAGCGTAGCAAGACAAAAATTTGCAGTTTTGAGTTAAATATGACAAAATGCTTAAAATACCAATATCTAACAGTTTTAAAAAATGATAATCTGTTACTGTTTAGAATGATATTGTTTATTTTTACTTTAGATCGAAACTGTAACTACGAAAACCCCTGAAATAGGATAAAATAACAAAGTATTTAGTTCTTTTTTTTCATGTCCGCTCCAAATGTGGAGCATATGGTCTCCTGATGGAGGCATCATAACAGAATTTTTCTATGAGAACTGCTTGTCACTCAGTTGCTCAACCTCTCTTTTTTCGAAGAGAGTAGGGATATAAGGATAAGGCTATGACAGGACTAGTGGTTAGCTAATCGCTCTCGCTACGCCCCATGAGGATCGGATGGGTGGGAAGGAGGACTCAGATTACGAACAGAAATCCACAAATCGATTGAAAGATCAATCTATGAAAACCGTCCGCACCGGGAATTGAACCCGAGACATCCGTAATCGTAGCCAACGACGCTACCAACTGCACCACGGACGCCTACAAGTTCTACAAAATTTTATTAGGTAGTTGATAGCTTTTTCGACTTGACGCCATCGTCAGAATTATACTTAAACTTATTTTACAATAGCTATATATACTGTTTAGAACTACTCACGTATGCAAACATTATGAATATTTAATTAAAATTAAATCATCTGAGGTATTCATTGTGTTTCCATGAGCGTTCAAAATCTTTCAAATTCAATAATATAAAATGTTGACTGTTGCAAATTCAATTTTTAAGATCAAAGGTATGTTTTTTTTTCTTCGACCCGATTTTCAGTCACTTAAAATGTAATCAAATCAAAATTGAATCTTAAAAAATATATTTTCTCATTACAACACAATAAATAAACACACACAACTTTATGTGAATATTATAATATATCCTGACTACAATGCGTTAAGTCAGGTCTGAGGTTGAGTGGTTAACTTCCGTGGCTTTGGATGTGGTACTCACGGGCTCGAATACTAGTACGGACAGTTTCATAAAAGGACAAGATTAGTGGTTAGATAATCGCATACATCCGTAACTTGGAATAGAAATCTATATATCTATTGAAAAATCTATTTATGAAACTGTCCGTACTGGGATCCAAACCCGTGAGCATCTCAACGACGTTCACCACTGCACCACGGACTGAGACATTAATTTTACAGTACAATGTTTATAATTACACTCATTGTCCGTTACACTCAAATAGCAATATCATTTCGATTTAAATATTATATAAGAAGGCTTGATTATTATCCCAATTATTTTTACATAAAAGCTTAATCCGTGTATGCTCATTTTGAGCCTTTATAATATTGAATTATTACAAGGAATGATGCTGAGAGTCGCGTCAAACAAGAAACAACGTCCCTATCAAAGAAACCAACGTCAAACTTCTTATTTTCCCATTTGAAATATAAAACTTGGGAGTAAGAGACTGTTATAGATGTAAATGTGATCTTTACAGACTTTTTAAATGCTGTACTTATGCTGTTAAACAATATTATTACTAATAAGCTATAATATAAGAATATTGTTTTCGATAAGTGATTTTTAATAGATGTATTATAAATTAATGGGTTTCATAAAAGCTTAAAGAATTTAATAGAACTGTGATGTTGTTCGTTGTCGAGCAAATTATAATGGAAAAATTATTTAACGATGTTTTTGAAATATAGTATAACAAAACATTTAATATAATACCATATTAATGATTATAAAGGTTAGAATAATATTTTCAATATATTCGCGGTAACTTTGTTGTGGAAATTCATTTTTAATGTAAATTTAAAATTGAGAACTTAGTTAATCCACTGGCTGTGATACCAAATGGGACAAATGTTTCGTTTCTTTAAAAAGCATCTTAAGACTAGCTAATATTTCAACTGTTATAGTTAGTCTGAAGATGCTTCTTATATAAGCGAAAGACGTGTCACATTTAGTAACACAGCCGGTGGAATAACTGAGTTAACAATTTAATTTTTATATCGTCGTTATTCTGAAAGAAGAAGAAAAATACTAGTTTTTAGTAATTGGACTTTGAAGTTTGTCAAATTTTTGAAATCTTATACCTTTTCTATTTTGTTTGTTGGTGCAAAACTGTTTTTAAGTAAAAGCATAGTTTACAAAAATAAGCTTGTTCTTACATATGGTAGAGATTGAATTAAGGAACATTTTGGTATAACTAACTCAATATGTCATTTTTTCGATTTAGTGTTTTCTTCCAGAACATCGACGATATTCAGGTTGAAATAAATTAGTATTAGTGAATAATTGACACGGTTCACAATTTGCAGTTTTCAAATGATTTGAATATCTTATTTTACACGAAAGATTGCAATGTTTTGAATATTTAAAGTTCTTGTTTTCTTGACATTTAGAAGAATTTGTTTTTGAAAAAAAAAAATTAGTAAGCTCATTGATCTGTCTGAAATGGAAAAAAAAATTGAAATAAATAAAAATAAAATTACAAACTTTAATGGTGTTAACTGTTCCTGTAATTCTTGGAGGAAATGCATTATGTTTTTAAGAGTACACCAGTTTTTTTTACATGAAAAGTGTAATATTAGTATTTAAAAATGTGTTTTTTTATTATAGTAAAATTTATAATTGTAATAACATTCCAAATAAAAAAAAATCAAATTTGAATCGTTGAAATTTTGTTCATTTCCATGTATTTGAAACAACTTGCTGAAACTTGAATGCCTGAGGTTTTAAATAGCCGCGTCTTTACTGACGAAGTAAATGTAAATGTACAAAAATTCAGCAATTTAAATTTGATATTGAAATTCCATGAAGCACCTTCAGTTGATATCTTCAAAAAATAAATCTTAAAATAAAAATTCCAAAAACAGTTTTTATTTCGCTGTTATATGATAAGAATTGAACGAATAAGCATTACTATATATATTTAAATTTCTTCTTAAAACATTTCTGTATACGAATAATAACATTTTCCATTCAATTAAAACGGTCTCTACAAACGTGATTTTAATCCTTTTCAGCGTGTAAAATAACAAACACGAACAAGTTTCATTTAAAGTTTCAGGTTCGGACCGGAATTCTGAGAGAAAATTAAATGCCATTTGTATGCAAATCAATGCCAGAATTGCAAATACAAATCTAAAGCCTCAGTGAAAGAAAATTGTTTAAAATGATGTCAAAAACAGTGTTCATACTTGCGGTGTTGCTAAAGGTCAACGGACACTCGGCAAAGGAAAATACAAATGCTAGCGGAATTGAGAACAAGCCTGAATCTAATAATGAAATATTTAATAAATTTATGGCCGATGTTTGGCTCGATGGAACGGATATGCTGAAGGTTCTATGGAGAGACTGTGCGAAAACTGTAAGTTTGTTTGTATATTCAATATTAGCTAAATATAAAAAAAAAATATGGTTAATATACAACGATGTTATTAATACGATGATTGCATTCATATTTTTTGGTTCCGTGGTGCAATAGTCAACGTCGTTGGCTTCGGTTTCAGATCTCACACGCTCAAATCTTAGTTATCGAATCGATTTATGGACTTATGTTCGTAGGCATGGATGTTTGTGATGTCTAGAATTCACTTCCCATACATCTGATCCTAAAAAAGTGGCGTAGCGAGAGCGATTATCTAACCAATATTCATGTCTTAGCCGTATTCTTGTATCCCTACTCTCATCGAAAAAGAGAGTATAAGCAACTGAGTAACAAACAATTCTCGTAGACAAACTTCTGTTGAGATACCTCCACTACGAGGCCATACGCTTCACGTTGGGAGTGGATATGGTAAAAAAATCAAATCATTTAAACAGTAATAGATGAAAGACTGAACAATCAGTGCAATTAAAATTACTTTTAAGCTGTTAACTGTCAATTCTTGGTGGAAAGACATTCTATTTTTTAAAATGCAATTTAAATTGAAAAAATCGCAGCCTCAGTCGATTGTAAGTATCATTAATAATCTTTCTTGTAAACAGGCTACGAACTAATTAACTTATAATTTTCTAGCCCGCAGAGAAACAGCTTACATCCCTGAGTAAGGAAAGTTTATCTCCGGTGATGCATTGTATAAAGAGAAAAACTTTGATGGCTTTGGATCGCAGTCTTAGCGGTGACGTCATCCCTCTAGGACAAGGGGTGCAGCTCGTAAGGTTTGAGAATATTAACCCAACAGGTGACGTCATTCGGCATGCGAAAAGCGATGGAAAAACTACGCTTGGGTATAAAATTTATCAATATATATTTTCTATTTTTAGATAATATCGGTGATGTAGATATTGGATGTGCAACTTCTGGTTGCCTAGCTATCGTGTTTTCATTTAAAACAAATAAGAGGAATCGTCCAATATGATATTATTAACCCACGCTATTTGTGTAACGTGCCATCTACAATATCAAGGCGTCTATAAATATAAAGGTGATGCTGCAAAAATGCAGTCTCAAAATAATTGTTTTTCAGCAATAAAGATTTTATAAGTTTCTACTGAATCTATCCTTGATATTGAAATTCCGTCAAGCATCCTCATTTAATAACTTAAATCTTAAATGATCGATTCATATTAGGATACAATATCAAAGTATTCGCTTTATCAATGCTTTCGATAAAAACACATATTACGCTCTCCTGAACAATTTCAATTTTGATGGTTACATCAATTGATGGAAATAACGACGTCTGAGTATTCGTGTTCTTGTAGGGCTAACGGTAGCAAAAAGCGTTTTCGATATAACTCATCAAAAGAAGGAGAGTAATTTAATATTGAGTTTTTATTTGATTAATAGAAATTTGACTACTGCAGAAGACATGGAAAGAGGCGAATGGAAATATATGGTATTGGAAAGAATGGCGAAAGTTTTCAACACGCATGTGCTCAAGCTAGACATTACCAACGATGGCAGCCATGTTGATGAAATCGGTAGGTATTTTTGTATTTTGGCTCAGCTCTATTACCTCTTATATTAATAAGTAAATTCTAAAAAAGAGATTTTTGATTAATCCTTCCGTATTTATGGTGTAACAATGAGTTACTTTGGCCTATAAACCTTAAAATTATTTTGAAAATTTTGCTATTTATAAATAAAATATTTCTACATGGAATTAAAAATTAAAAACTCATTATAGTTTAGGTCTTCTTTGTATAATTAATCATAAGTTGAAAACTTCATCAATTTTACCATCGAAAAATAGAAAATTATAGTACAGTAACAATTAGTTTGTAACAATCCGAGATGCATGACCGTGCCGTACGCAATCATTTTGTTTCAAACGGCACCGAGACATTTCTCAAGCTTGTTCTTCTATGAAGAATTTTGATTCTTGCGTCTTTCTATAACTTCGCATAGTTTGATGTGTATTTCAGACGACATAAAATAATTACTTAATGCTACATAAAACCATATTTAACTTTTTGAAATTGTCATTTCGCTTTACAAATTCGTTCATATGACAAAACCTACACGGTAACGAAATGTGACTGCATGAGATCCGAAGGGATTTTTTTAGCATGGAAACGGGAAGGTGAAATAAAAATTTTCATTATACTTATTTTTTTTCCAAATACACATTTTATGGTTAACTATAGCTGTAATCTATCCGAAAAACTTTATATTTATAAGTTCAAGCCTACTATTACTACTAAGCATATTTATTTATTAATTTTTCAAGAACATAATATATATAAAATATCACTCAGGACCGTTCTTATCTATGATTATTAAAATCCTTATCTACAATCACATAGAGCGAATGGTTGACAACAAGATCTCGTTAAATAATTATGAATAAAATAGTAAATTGAATTTAGAAGAGCTGTTTGTTTTCAAATGATGGTCCATAATCTAATTAAATTTATTCAGTTTTAATTGATGCTGGTCTCAATAAAAAAATACGAAAACTGGATGTAAGTCTGTTAAAATCAGTTGAAATAAGCCTGCGGGTTACCTAAGCGCAACATGTAACAATGGAGAAACCATAGAAATCATTTATGAATCTTGATAGTATATGAAAATATTCCTTTAAGTTTACCACTAGGCCACCTACCTAGGTACCTGAATTTAAGTTGTATGCTTGTTGTTCATTCGCTCAACCTTTTTGTTTTTTCGAAGAGAGTAGGGATATAGGAATGGGGCTAGGACAGAGTTATTGTTTAGCTAATCGGGAAATTGTGTGTCCAAATTTTTAAACAGAAATCATTGACGAAACGATTATTAATGGCATTCGAGTCCATGGACACAGCCATTGAAGAGGACGAAGTTGATTACGAACGCTGCAGGTCCAGTGATATTATATACATAATACATAAAAATACATTTGAAGAGTATTTTATAAAATTAGTTTTAGCTGGCTGCGTGACTCGGTGTCACAATATTTAAGTTACAGTTGGGCAACTCGTGTATGTGACAAAAATAAAAATGAAGGCAGCCGGTTTACTTCGAGGTATTGTCTAAACAGAGCACATAATGTAAACTTAAAATCGTATTATTGACTTTGCTGGACTAGAGTTTTTTTTTGAAAACTGGCAATTTACCGTACTATTTTGAAAATCAAATGTGGATATTTTTTTTTTTGTTGAAAATTTATTTGTTAATCTATTACATTTCCAAATATGGAAATACATTCAGTATATTTACCACGTATTCCCAGCATTCATTCAATTCACGATGAAATTATAATATCAAATATGTGCCAGGGTACCAGAAATATATATATACTATTTTAACCGTACCCGTCATACATACGGTATTGAAATTGATATACTGAATATCAAAAGTAGCTAGTAACTCGGAACAGTGTGTCTATTACACAAGATTTTATTTTATATTATACACCGCAAACCACGACGCTTAGGTCATGAGAATATTATACCTAAATGCGATGTGTGATAATAATAAGTGTTCGGCCACAATCAACGCGCTACAGCGGGGCGGGTCCGGCGCTTAAAACTGAAGTACATAGCATGCGTTTGCAATGTCAGTAATTAATGCGCAGGGACTGGAAGTTCGCGCGTATTGTCTTGAGCGGTTTTGCATTTCAGTTTCAAACGCCGCGCCTGCCCCGCCATGGCGCGTTGACTCTGACCGAGCACTAAAGCGTCTACAGAGTTCTCTGGGCTATTTATTATATATAAGATATTTCGGTGATTCTGTCGACGAATTCAATACGAATTCTCGAGTTTTGTAATACTCAAAATCGTTTAACAGTTATCATTATAGAAAAGAAATCTAACAATCAAGTAATGATATAATCAGTTTAAATGACGGTATATATACGACCCTTCAAACGTGTGATTTTAATTAGTTATTAACTGAAAGTCATTTTCCTGACGCCACACTTTTCTCAAAACAGAGGTTTATAACTGATACACAAAATCTATTAACACTCTATTTGATCAATAAACCGAGAAGACATAATTTTGTTTATCGTTCTTTTACACTAAAGCATTTTATATACACAACTGCAAATAGTAACCAATCTGTCACTATAACTAGATTTATTTTTACTTTTTAAAAGAAGG
Source organism: Himalopsyche phryganea (assembly GCA_022494535.1). Lineage (NCBI taxonomy): Eukaryota > Metazoa > Arthropoda > Insecta > Trichoptera > Rhyacophilidae > Himalopsyche > Himalopsyche phryganea. Next base: position 10,071,379 of record JAGVSL010000002.1, on the reverse strand, counting down.
AAGATGAACGATAGATTCATTCAATAAAAAAATGGGTTTGGCAAATGTATTTTTAATAAATTAAGCCTACAGTGTTTCTTAAAAAGATTCCGAATTCAGTTACACCAGTGGCATTGCTTTATTTTAAAATCATAAAAGAGTTTTTTTAGATGCCAGATAAATTTTTTTCCTGAATAAAAAGCGGAGGCAGTCAAAGTTCTAGCGCTGTATTGAAAATCACGTTCTTTAAATTGAAATATAGAAAATCCAGAGGGAATACTACATTCGTCAAAATATATCTGAGACAAAAAGTTTAGGTAATACTTGCAATCACCGTAGGCAAGTGTTTGAATATCCTTGTGGGCACTTTTAAATATTTATCAATGGACTTTTTTAAGTAGATTAACTATTTGTTTCACACCGATACGTTTAGTGTACATATTTAAAATAAACAGTTACAATACAAAATATTAATATAACATCAAACAACAAGTAACTTAAATATACAAAATGGCGATTCTAATAATATTTGATTTCAATAATTATGGGTTAAATGGTGAGGGGCAGTTACCTATGGATTTGTACGAAAACAAATGCAAAGCTATCAATCATTTTTTTTTACTTTTTCACGCACTGTTGCACAGTTTTTACTACACTGATACGCTTTTTGTATACTACACATAGCGTGTCAGTGTATTAGTATGTATAGATCCCGTGATCATAGAGTAGGGTATAAGAATCCGTGTATGTATCAATATGGATCCTAGAGGCGTGTATGAATCCCATGATCCTGAATCCTTGAGGCGAAGTGAAAAGTTATACAACGTGAACTCTACCCGAACATAACTTACCTCTAGATTTTTTTATCCTTTCTAAAAAATAAAAGTTACATTTTTGGACGCTTGAAAAGAACTATACCTGGTAAAATAGTTCTTTCATATCATATAAAGTCAAAATGAGAATTATTGCGTTCTTAAGATAGCCATACTTTATGTTCATAATCATTTCTTGAGAAATCGTTGTCATCAATTGTTTAATGTAGAACCAGCCTGCTAATGGTGATGCTACTTAGAAGCTGGTATGACTTCGAAATATTATACGTTGATGTGAGTGAGTTCAGAAGAGTACTATTACTTGGTTGATTGATAATTAGGTGAATTGAAAAAGTTATGTACCCATATTTGTTTTATGACAAACTAAATAAATAAAACACATAGTGCTGTTAAACTTTTTTACCATGTCCACTCCCGATGTGAAGCATATGGCCTCCTAATGGAGGTATCTTAACAGAATTTTATACGAGAATCGCTTTTAACTCCGTTACTCAACCTCTCTTTTTCGAAGACAGTAGAGATAGAAAGATAGGAGTAGGACAAGACTAGTAGTTAGCTGATCGCTCTCATTACGCCCCGTTTTACGAATCGGATGTTGTGAGAGGGAATTTCAGACATCACAAACAATCATGGCTACGGACAGAAATTCATTTGAAAAATCAATTTATGAAACTGTCCGCGCCGAGACTTGAACCCGAGACGTTCGTAACCATAGCCAACGACGTTGACGACTGCACCATGAACCCAACAATAAATATGTTAACTTACAAACTAATTAAAGTATTCGGAAGGATTTTGTTTCGTAGGTAACTATTAATGCCAAAACTTTGACTTATTTCGAATATAATATTGACTTGGTTTTAACACTTTTACTTAAATAAAACGCTTTATATTTTGAAATTTAATAGTAAATAATTACTACTTTGTTCGATCGACGGCTATAGTTCCAATATATCTATTACAGTAAAGATAAAAATATTTGACTTGTCTTTCTTTGAAAACCCACGCAAAGTTATTTAGTATCATTTTCTGTCATATTCTATAAAAAGGATAGTCTAAAGAAAAGAGTAAGCTAGTAAAAAACGAATAAAGGGAAGAATTATGTGAGAGGAATAAAATAGAGTGGTCTATTTAGCTATCGTATGTACCCGGGGACTAAGTAAGATTAAAACCGTATTGAAAATGTGAAGATTTATTTATATTCCATATACAATTTCCCTACAAACGTCTAGCAATTTTTAATATCACTTTTGACGCGTCAACTGTCTATTCTTGATGTAAAGGCATTGTATTATCAAAATAAATCATGTTTTTTGTACTAAGTACTTACAAAATTTTACCAACTGATGATAATACTCACGTTGAGCGAAATGTATTTTTTTTATAAAGATAATATGTGAAAAGTATAAAAATTGATTAAAATCACTGTGTATATAGTCAACTCCGTGGCGCAGTTGTTAATGTCGTTACTTTGGCTACGGATGTCTCGGGTTCAATTCGCGGTGTGGAGAGTCTCATAAATTGATCTTTCAATCGATTTATGGATTTCTGTTCGCAGTGTATCTGACGATCCTCACGCGGCGTAGCGAGAGTGATTAGCTAGCCACTGGTCACTTTTAAGGTGTTAACTGTTAATTCTTGGCGGAAAGGGATTATATTTGAAAAAAGTAAAACACAATTCATTTGTACCACTCTCACATGTTTATTATAAATCACTGATCATCAGTTGATAATGCTCGTGATGAGCAAAACCGATCCTGATCATAATAAACATGTGGGAGTAGTATAAATGAATTGTGTTTATTTAAAAAAAAACTAATATTGTCTTGTCCTAGAATTAGTTGGAATATAAATCGTCATAAATACGTATGGCGAAATCATTAATTTATCGGAATCAGATAGTTCAGGAATTGAGGCAGTTAAATTATATTGGTTTAAATTCATTGGAAATGATTTTAGAATTTACTTAACCTCGACAGATTGAAAGTTGACAAAAGGGTAATATAACTATGGCGTGAATTTTTGCTTGTCGATAATGCAGACTGTGGCAATATCTATGAATAGAAAAACAGCTGGAACAATTGTTTATACGTATACAAAAAATCATTTTTCAATTGTTAAAGAAGACGGTATTGAAAATGAATGAATTAAACTATTTTTTATAATATAAGAAGACTGTCCGTGAGTCAATAGTCACGAGAACTTGTCAGTTTATTTAACAATTATGATATTTTAGAAAGTAATTATTTTAAAAGTGAGATAAGATTATTTATGTGTCTTCGTCTTTTAGCTGAGTTTCGTCATAGGCGGCGGCACCACATGGTTCAAATGATGATGTTCGGAATCATGTCGATGGGAATGATCCTGGTGCCGATGGGATTCCAGTTCCTCGCAGTTTTGGGCGGGAAAGCGATGCTCCTGGCAAAATTAGCCTTAATCCTGACTTCTATACAAGGCTTGAAGAAGGTAGGACATTAGGTATATAACTTTGTAATAATTATTAGAATGAACTAAATAATGAACGTCTTTTAAAGTATTACTATTTACTGTAGAAGTCAAACGTTTGGTCAGCTGCGACAATTCCGCCATAATATTTTTAGCCACAGCACAAGTCCTCTGGACATTACTGAATTAATTAAGTGATTATAAGTTTATAATAATTTTAACGAGTAAACATATTGGTTGATTAAAATGAGTAAAGAAAAATAGCTCATAGCTTTACAAGGTAAAACTCCGTTACGTTAAAATAAAATGTTCAAATTTTACTATATTCAACTATATTTATGGGGTCGGGATATTCTCGATTCCTCTTTAGACATGTGGGGTTGATTAAAATCTAGCGCTACAGTGGATTGTCAGTATACGGATACACAGGATAGACAATATCATTAAACTACGAAGCTGAGACAGTCACATTTTTTTTCTTCTCTCTATATTTTTTTTCTTAAGCGTAATAGAGTATGGTTGAAACATCGGTCCCGTGCATCTCTGCCTCGGGCCAATAAAATGAAACGTAAATTCGTCACTTTTCAATCGTTATTGCTTTATGGAAGGCGGCCGTGATGCGGCGACTGCATAGCATAACGGGTGTAAGTGGGACAAGCAACGTGCATGTTTATTTGAAATAAAAATGTGCGCATTTTTTCCTGCATAATTGTGACTGCGTATTTTTCTTAATGTGTGGAAACTTTCTGGACGAAATTATTGTCATGCGAACATTTGTCTATGCCGGCAATTGTCACTATTGTCTATTCATTGTTTATGAACTCGTTGCTGTAGTTTTTTTTTATACCAACACTATATACTTGAAGATAAAAATATTTATGAAAGAGAAAAAGCTTTACTGGGTCAGTGGTTTTGTTTTTGAATTATCGTTATTAATATTGTTTCCCTAAAATACTCGAATCTATCTGTATAAAAATAAAGATAAATAGATTTTCTGTTCCAGGTCGCTACTAGTCCGCTAAATTATGGTCTCTACCATTCCTATCAGCCCACATCTTTCGACAGCAGCAGCACATTCGAGAAGCGAGGACACGGCTTACTTCCACCAGCCCCGGCGACCTCACAATCTGCACCAGCAAACGAATGGTCCCACAAAGCAGACGACGAAATTACAAAGAGTGAAAACACCGATGACAAGATCAAATATCGCTTCGACAGCGAATCTAAAGTGTGGAAACTTGACTCTATGAAAACGGCCAAGAGGTCGGCCTATAATATCGTCGATGGGGTGAATGTTTATCCAGTGTACGCGGTATCTCCAGGCGAGGGTACGTTCGGTCAGGTTGTATCCGGTTACCCCACGGGAGCAAATGTGCCCTTGGATACTTACGGGCATATAAATAATAATCCGACGGAAATCCACGCGGAGTACACTATCGATTTTCCAGTCAACAAGTTTCAGCTTAAAAGCTCATCTCCGATCGGCTACCTTTAGTTCAACGACTTTAGCAATGTTTTAAACTTCTATGAATGTAAAAATTTGTCACAATTTTAATAGAAGACTCTCAAAATTGCGTTTCATATTGAAAGATTCGCCTCGTCTTAAAGACATACGTTACTCAATCTAGTTTTCATCAAACTTCAATGCTCTTTATATCAAAAATGATAACTCTGGCTTAAATACGTCTCGGAACAAAACATATAAATTTAAACCGTGGTGCGATGGCGTCAACACTGCTTTATGAAAACGAACAGCGCACACATTCATGACTCACATTTGTCTGTTCACCACTGTTTGTCATCAAATCACTTAATCGATTAAAAAATTCACTTAATTTACAATTTATTAAAGATCTTTCAATATGGTGAAAAGGTGTAATATTTAAAAAAATAAAACGCAGTTTGTGTTTGTTCTACTTCCACATGTTTATAATGATCAAACAATTTGTGTTTTATTTTTTCAAATGTGAATTACAGTTATTATAATAGAAACATTATTTGAACAAAGCCAGTCATGTAGCCAAGTGGTTAATGCTCTTGGGCGTTTTACGAATACGTGTCTGTGCTTATTTTATCCATAAACAATTGAATTGAGTGAGTATATTATTATACATCAAGTTATAATAGAATAACTTTAATCAAAATGCTCCATTAATAAACCTTATGCTTCACTTTGTAGCCGATAGGCTTATAATATTAATACAATTATAAAAATAATTATAAAGAGGAACTTAGTTGATATAACTGTTTATCTCAACAACAAATTTATTCAAGCACACTTTTAAAGATGGAATAATGTAGATATAATTATCAACAGTGTTTTACCACAATAAAAGTATTTTAGATAGGTTACCATGCCGTTTAAACTGATGATCAATATTGCAATTTCTATACGTATTCTTAGTATTGGCATTGGCTTTCTTTTGACTAATCAATGATTGTTTTCTTAAAAATGTATTTCATATTTGTTATTTATTTGACAATCTGCGTAGATAAGTACTAAAGTTGGAGAAACCATTTATAGTAAAGTTTTACCAATTATTCAAAGACTTAGACAGTTTGGTAATACTATTTGATTGATAAATATCGTACGGATACATTTAGAGTATTGATGCTAGCTATTCTATTGAGCCTCAGCGATGAGGGTCGAATTGACGTGTCTGCAAAACGTGACAAAACTCGTTCCTTTATTTAATGTAGGTATTTATCATAACTTATTCGCACAAAGTTTTTATTGTAGAATATTGTTGTCTAAATCATGCTTAATTATTTAATGAATATAGTATAAAAATAAATATATTTACTATAGTTTTTTTTGTTAACTATTGTCTGTCCTATTACTTATCAATTCATGTAAAAACGGAGCATTAAGAGAGAGTGATTGACTAAATACTAGTCTTTGTCTAGTATCAACATTCTTTACTTAATTTATTGTTGAGCCTGGTTTGAATTTCTTTTTTCATTAATTTTTTGTCGATTGCATGGCCATGAACGACCAAATGTACAGACACCTCTATCCTGAAACAGCTCCGAATACAGGATAGACTCTCAGCTATCATACATGACGCCTAGTCGAAGTTTTTGGCCACATGGCCTACCGCTTACCGATAATACCAAGTGGCTCGTCGTCAGAAGAAATTTCAAAGGCAGAAGGGTATGCAGAAAGGTCGTGAAAGTGCCGAAAGATCGTCAAAGAAAATGGAGTTGTATGCGTAGGTGACGACCCTCACACATGAGGAATACAATTAAGAAGAAGAAGAAGTCCATTGTAATATTTTTTTTCCCGATAAAGACAGTTAGCATTCATTCTATTTTACAATGTAAGAGTATGCGATCTCAATTGTGTTGTAAAGAAAATTATGTATTGATTGAATTGGCAATTACTTTGTATACTTCTATAAAAGATACTGTAAGACTAAGCGCTTTCTTATTTTTACCTTATGAAAAAATGTATGGCTGAATAAGTATACTTGTATATTTAAGAAAATCAGATTGGTTTTTTGTATATCATTTTAAATTGCAGTAATCTTAGTGTTTTGTGACTTCAGATAAGTGCCTACGACTAGTTGCTTGACTAAAAGGTACAATTTTTTTTATAAGATTAACAATGGCAGTATGAGATTTTGAGTTGGACATTTATCAAAACAAAATTTAACTAATTGCGTTTACTAAGAAGGAGCTTTCAAAACGCAAAAGGGGAAATTAAAAAAATATAACGAATCTCAATGTTTGACTTGAAAAATGTTTTGCCAAAATATACAAAAGTATTTCATTTAGATTGTTTCACGATTTGCATAATATAATCAAGTAAAAAAATATCTCAAAGAAGTAAAGTGTTATTTTTCACTGAGAGTCTTTTTCTAAATGAATTTTGAACAGTCAATAATTTAAAAATATCTGCCATAATTTTGCAATGTCGCAAACCATTTTTCATATGAGATTAGTCAAAGATATTTGGAATAAGCATTTTTTTTATTTAATAACAAGATAAATAATAAAACATCTGGCATTACACCTAATAATTTATTCGCAGATATTTTTAAATCACATTAAACTATTTTGAAATTCGCTCCTGATGAAATCAATGATGAAAATAATCATTGCAAAGTTCTCAAAATTTCAAGCAGTAAAATTCTTTTGATTGAAGTGGCATTTTCTTTCACAGAACTCTGTTATAATAGGGTAAAATAGTAAAATTCATAGCTATTTTGGCTTCACGCCATCGTCAGAACTATTAGTTCTAGTTATGGCTCTGATTCTAGTTCTGGCGATGACGTGAAGCCGAAACAGTTAGTAACAAACTGATAAAATTCTTGTTGTATTGAATATTTTTTTTCCATTTTCGCTCCCAATGTGGAGCATATGGTCTCCTAATGGAGGTATCTCAACAGACTTGTTACTCAGTTGCTCATCCTCTCTTTTTTTGAAGAGAGTAGGGATAGAAAGATAGAAATAGGACAGGACTAGTGGTTAGTTGATCGCTCTCGCTACGCCCCGTGAGGATCAGATGGGTGGGAGGGAGTTTTAGACATCACAAATACTCGGACTAAGAACAGATATTCATAAATCGATTGATAGATCAATTTATGATATCTGTCTGTACCGGGAATTGAACCCGAGACGTCCGTAGCCGTAGCCAACGACGCTACCAACCGTGCCACGGACGCCGACTAGTTATTTTTATCCTATGGTAAAATCAAAGTTTGATTTTGACTTTGACGATACTATATGAAGTCCTTACGCCCCTTACCGCTAGAGGAAAAATGTTAAGAAAGAAAATGATTTTAATATAAAAATGTCATAATGAAGTAATTCTTGAAGAATGACTTTGTAATAAAAAAATATCGTAGTATAAAAATTATAAATCAAAACTGTTAAAGTGTTTTTCATAAACTATATCCATATCTCTCGAATAATCAATGCCGTAAACATTCTGTGAAAAAGTCTAAAAATGAAAAAACACAATTTTCATAGCATGTTCTATATTGGTCAGCCAAAAAACGTCAAACTCCTTTAATCTTACTGACGATTATATATTACGGATTTTTGAAAGATATAAATAAAACAAAATCGTTTTTAAACTTTTTTGCAAAGCCGTGTTTATTGAACTACGAGCTTTACCATAATATTAAAATGAACGATAACTTTTTTTTCCAGTTACACTGTTTTATGTGCACCGAATTATATGTAAAGAAAATTTTGTTCCTACGCAAAATGAAAGTATATCCATGAAGATTATAAGCTTGATCCAAAATGTTTCAGCTTTATAGTCCCAAGAGATGTGGATTGAAAACTCAGTGCCAAGAAATATGAATGCATAATTTATCAACTTGCCAAGAAGTGGCTTTCGACAAGTTAGGGCTCAGTGTAAACTTCTACATAAACTTGTTCGAATAAGTGAGAGCTAACGCGGTTGTTAGCACAATGTTATATTGTCAGTTGTTAATTAATGCAAAAAACTTTAATTAACTAATTAAATTAAGGTTAATCAAATTTTATATTATCTCATAACTTGCGAAGTAAATCGGTCTTAGGGTAATGTATAATAACCCAGCGCACGTTGTTAAAAGCTACATAGTTACCAGTGACTCGATATCACATTGTTTTCAAAACCGGAGCGTGCTTTGGCACTTCTCAGAAAATTTCTTTTTAATTTTTTTTAAAGATATTTCAACAGAAGTTTTTCTTCCAAACCAAAAAATATATTTTTTAGTGTCTTGTAACTGAGCAAAGTTAATTTAAAACCTAACGTTTATATTTCATAATAAATTGTGTATCATATATTTGATTTTTTGGTGACAAAAACGCTAACATCTTATACAATCTTTTGATATTAAACAAGGAAAACCAAATTAAATTACCATTAACTATTTGATTTCGTTTATATATAATTTGGTTAATTATCTATAATTTTTTTCGTAGTTCTTGAACCAACTGTTTTGTAAACAATATAATTGTTATCATTCAATTTTATATAAACATTCCTTTTATAATTTTATTTTTATCAGTTGATAATGATTGTGATGAGCAAACGGTTGTATATTTATAAACCTGTGGAAGTAGTATACAAATTGTATTTTATTTTTAAAATAAAATGCCTTAAAAGTGAGATTCGTGTAAAGTAATCTAAGCCGAGAATGCATAAAGACGATATCAGCTGAATGTTTGAAGATTGGTGACATTGTGTTACTTTATAGTTTATGAAAATAATGTAGTTATCATTTATAAAAATAGTGCGTTATTAATCAACCCATTGTAACTGTCAGCATGTCGGCTTGGCAAATAAAACATATTTTGTTTTGCTCGAAACAATGCCAGTATAAATTTTAGATCTAATTAGGTTAAATGAATGATCTTGAGAATTTATAATATATAAATGCTACTAGTGTTCAATTACTCTAGTAGCACACCACTTTCCGAGACCTCTATAAAGTTTAAAAAGACAAGTGTTTGAAGAATAAGTTACGGTTAATTAAGCATTTTAACTTGTTTATATTTATTTTAATTGGTTACGTGGAACACAAGGACGCTGCCTGAGAATACATCAATCCACTAATTCATGATGGCTTCATTGTTTTTTTGCCATGTAAATAAGTAAGGCGCTATTTTGCTGATCACTTGACGATTTTCGAAAGAATAGTAAAATTTTGTGTAAATATTTTGTTTTTTGGTTGTGATATCACCTTTAAATGAAACGCACTCCTGTAGGACAGTGCTATGAAACCTTTCATCTTCCACAGTACACCAAAATTTTCTCCAGATTTCCGCAACTCACAACAAATAAAACATAAAAATATAAAAGTATAAGATAGAAGTTAGATTGAATTATGTTTATCAGTTTTTATATATACATTATAAAAGAATTATATGCGTTGCAAGAGTTTTGGACATTAGAGACAAATAATTTGATTTTTTTGAATGACTCATTGCGACGCGGTCTAGTGTGCCGTAGCACAGCTAATATAAGGAACATGACTCTTGACGCCATACAAATCTGATCACTACGGTTGTTACCACAACATCACAGATGCGACATAAGATAACATCATAATAACGTCAGTTCAAGTCCATTCGTTTGCTCGAATGCCTGAAGATGCTGAAAGGCGAAAGCCGGGTAGTTAGTGACAAAATACATGGATGTGTACAAAATCTCAATAATTCAAATTTGATATTGAAGTTCTATCGAGCACCCTCAGTCGATGCCTAAAATTAAACATCATAATTGTTGTTAAACGACTCATAACTTTCAAAAATCGAAAGTCCAATCGAATATAGTTTTAGATGTCTAGTTATTTAAGGTAATTATATGTAAAAATCCTGAATAAAGCCCATTTTGTACTAGGATAAAATAACAAAGTATTTAGTTCTACACAATTTTTATCAGGTAGTTGATAGCTATTTCGGCTTTACGCCATCGTCAGAACTACGATAGAGTTCTACGAAGTAAATGCCAATTCAATCAACCCATTTTGTACATTCCACCGTTCTTTGTCAAGCAATTTCCTATCTTGTGCAATTTCGCTAAATGAAAAGAATGCTATTTTTTAAAAATTTACAAAAGTATAATAGTACGTTAAAAATGATTTAAATAGTTTGTTTTTGTTTTTCCTTTGCTCAATATTTATTTTACCTCTAAGTTTTCATTTCAATTTTAATACTTAGTGACTACATCAGAAAATAACAAAATATTATTTAATATTTCTTGTGTTTGATGTTTTTTTATGTTGCTAATTTAGGAAAACAGTAATGTTTTTGTGCTCTTTCTACTCAACGATTTTTTTATATTTGCTTTTATGATTAAAGTTTAAAATTATATTTATGCTAGTTTCAAAGATTTTCCTTTTATTAATGTAGTAAAAAAAATATTGATATATCTAAAAAACGCTTTCATCTCTAATAACGTTGTGAAGACGTCCACATATAAATGATATTTAAGGCATGTCTGAGTTGAGATAATCCGAAGGATATAAAATATTCTTGGGGCTTATAGCTTTTCACTTAATTTATCATTATTTAAAAAAGATAAATATATATATTTTTTTTAGATAAGGACTACATAAGTTGGCACTAAAAGACTGTTTGAGGATCATTAATCTCGCTATTAATTATTTACTTATAATAATTAATTATTTACTAAAGCTTAACAGGAATACGTAGGTTTTTTTCTCATTTTACGAAACTCGTTAATCGTTTTCAGTCACCTAAAAAATATGGAACGTCGAAAAAATTTTGATAATTGCACTCTCAGATTTTACATTATTGCACTATTTAAATGGAAATAGTAAAGTTTTTAAGTCTGTCTAGCAAAGAGTTGACACCTGTTTTTCAGAAACGCTTTTATTCGTTGTACACCGTGAGTAGATTAAGGTTTATTGTAGGTTACCGAGATTTGATATCTGAGACAAAATTGTAGAACAAAGTATTGTGTTTTAAGAAAGTGATTGATACGGAACTTGCAATTTAGTGAATATAAAGATTCTATTAAGATTTTTGAAATATACCAAAGAGTTCATTTTCTCACACTTATTATAGCTGATATTTGAAGTAGAATTAAATTGAATATATATTTTTTTAAATAGAGCAACAAGAAATTTTATTTTTATAAAAACACCTAATTATTTGTCTTAAAGAATGAACATAATAAGAATCTTTTTGATAACTATTCACATAAATTAAAGGAGGTAAGAATAAGGCAAATCTCGTTTCCTGCATAAACCTCAGCAGAATTAAATAGAACATACATGAATTGACCGAAATATGTATTTCAAAACATTAATATAAAATTAAAAATCACCCAATTTTTTAAATTGTAAATAAACCCCTGGTTTGTATTTTTTATTGTGTTAGAAAAACACTGTATTATTACTGGTCGTAATCATCAAACGTTATGTAACCGTTGGAAACTTCAATGGTAATGATATTATTTATGTAACCATTTTACAAAATTGGGAATATAGAAACAATTGAAAATTTTATACGTTTGAACGTACATGAATCAAAATTCCAATATGTTCATCTCGCTTTACTCTTGTGTCGCCTCCCACTAACAATTGATGTAGTGTCAAGGGTTAACTAATTATATTTTGTGCAGGTGTTGCCGAATAAAATGTATTCATTAAGTTTTTTATTATATCATAGTTAATTTTCCAATATTATAGTACCAAAACTTTCAAGGCATTAATAAACTATGCCATTATTCTGCGTTTCATTTCGGGTAAAATAAGTTTTTGATTTTATTTGGCCTTTCTTTGTTTACCATATATTTAAAGATGTTTAAAAATCAGTTTTGTACAAAATGAGTCATTTTATATTATTGCAAGAGATTTATAAAATAATGTTGAAAAATTCTTTGCCAAAATTAATGAAACAGTTTGCTCAGAATAAGTAAAAAAACGTAATTTCTGTATTATATACTCGTAAACTTGATCAAGAGTAAAAAGGTCATTCTTAGGTATTAGCTATAAACAATTAGATAACATTTTCAATCTCCTCGTATTTATAGCTTCTGCAAACATATCGCATCCGGCACGGGGCTTCTATTCAAATATTTTACCCGTATTAGATTAACAATTTAATATAAATGCTACGAAAGGTAATTTAAGGGATCGAACCAGAGTAATCAAATTAATTTTTGATCAAAAATCACCATCTGTAAAATATTCTGATAAATTATTATCTGGCGTTATCAATATATCGAGTTTGAAAAGCCAAAAGGACTTCAGCAACAACTGTTTTTTACTGTTCAATTGTACAGTATTAAATATTTATTATTGTGGTTTGAGCTACACTTTGCATTTTAATTCCCTTAGGGTCCTCAAAAAGTCATTCAAAACATTTTCTGACATATATTTCTTATTTTCATCGCAGTTTTTGATAGAAAATGAAAAAATAGTACACCGACATTCAATAAATTCGGCAGTTACATTATGGAAATTCATTTTCAATAAAGAGTACAAAGAAAATCATTTTTTATTTCACTTGTGTAATTAAGAACTGTCTGACTATAAGGTTTGTAAAGAGCGTTGTAAAACTTGAAACCATAAATTTGGGTAAGTTTGCCATTGGTCTAAAATTGCCCCACTACATCGAAAAGGGTGCTTTTATAATACCATGATAATACTAATGCCATATGAATATTTTTTAGCTAAGCAAGGGTATTGAGTAGCCCCTGGTGGTAAAAATATGTACAAGATGCAATATGATTTGTTTTATTGTTGTATTTGTAAGCTGTCAGTTTGGAATGATGAAACACAATTTAAAAACTTATTTTAAAATTAATTGGATTAGCAATATTTCAATTTATATTACTAATCTGTAAACCAAATGCAGTATATTTTTTTCCCATCTCATTTATATACATAACATATTAAGAGTAAAGAAAAGTTGAAAACACTATAAAATCAAGTCTATTCATTCATTGGACGACTATAGCATTTTTGAATATTATGCAACACAATACATGTTTAAAAAGCAAAACTAGAAGAAATATTAAGGAATAAAAAGAATTCATTAAAGAAAAAAGTGAAAAGCCTTTGTTACTAACGGCTCATATAAATTACGCGAAGTCGAATAATATTATTTATCTAACTCTGGGTGACGAACCTGCGGCCTCTTAGGTTCTCAAGTACGGCCGTTCGACTTAATCCAAATTTTCGAAATTTGAAAATAAATTTCATTGTTTTTCTTCATTGACAAAATGATGTACATAAATTTTAATGAATGTTTCTTAAATGCAACCTACCAACAGAAAAAGGTTCACTTCCCCCTGATCTAACTGTTACTATTTTGGAAAGACGCAAATACCGTACTTTTGACAAACTTTCCTTTTCCTTTTGGCTTTCAAATATCGATATTTCGTTTTGATAAATTTTAATTTGGTGTTAGTTTAACTATAAAAAAATTATAAATGAACGGCATAATGAAATTTTAAAAAATAAAAGATGATTTAAATAATGGATGTATGTAATTGAAAAATATGAGCTTGAAGAGATTCATCAGACATTCGGGTGCACGAACTAACTTGAATTGACAGTCAAATGCCTGGACATGCCGCAAGGCGAAACCTGGATCCTGGGTGACGAAATGCGTGAAAATGTACAAAATTTCAACAATTGATATTGAAATTCCATCAAGCACCCACAGTCAATATCGTAAATTATATTAATTGAAAAGATTATTTTGGCTTTCCCAATCAGTAATTGACTCAAATGCCAACATTTATAAGTTGCTTGCAAAATATGATTTTTATTAGTACCCGGCATGCGTTGCAATGCCATTCTAAGAGAGAAAGTGTTTGTGATTTAATTCTATGTATTGAAGTGTTTTTAGATACAAAATATTTTTTGTTTCCGTCTGGTGCGTATACGAATAAATCAGAAGGTTTTCCGAGATTTCACTGTTTGTACATATTTGATTCTTTTTTAAAATTTTAGATTTGTTTTCAGAAACTTTCATGGGTGTGCGCACAACAACTCACCAAAGTTTCATCGACATCGGATGAATGGTATACTAACGCATAGAAGACAAACAAGCAAACGACCAAACATTCATTTTTATATATATAGATTAGGGAATTTCCTATGATGACATTGAAGTACAAAATCGCAATATTGAATTTTATGTACAAGTTTGCTACTTAGTTTACAAATCGGTTTTGTGTAACTTTAATAATTGATTGATATAATAAAATAGATCTTGGAAGTTGCTCATCATGATTTACTCAGATGTTTTATATTTCGTATACAAAACCATTCAAGATATTTTTAGGAAAGATTTTTATTTTTAATGAAAAAAAGACCCTCTCTAACCTAGACTTCTAAAGTGCTTACTGGATGATTTGCTGTTTCGTACATCTCAACAAATAAAGTTTATTCAGAACAAAAGCGCCATTAGCTGCATTCCTGGCAACAAAAAGGATTTTCGTTATTGAAGCGGCTCTGCTTTTCTTTTATCGAATTAGTAAATAAAAGTTTTTTTATCTTTTCTAGACCTTCCAGGAGAAAAAATTCCAAACGTGAGCGTAATTGGTGAATTCAAAAATAGAAAATTCAATAAATAAATCAACGATTTCCAAATCGCATGGCTTCCCACACAGAAATATAATTATACCACACGTTTGATCTTGAAACTGATTAAATGTCACTATATTAGTGCCGGCTCTTTAGCCGAATCGTCAAACCTTGTAGGTTTTGATTACGACATTCACGGGCTCGAATTACACCACGGAAAGATTCTGGAATTAATTTTTAGATATATGGGCTCTTGTTTGTGATGTCTAAAATTCACTCTTATCCAACTGATTCGTAAAAAAACGGGTAAGTGGTAAATTTACCACTTACTCTCTCCGAAAAAAGATGTTGAGCGACTGAGTAACATTTGCTCCACATTAGGAACGGAAATGTTTACAAAACAAAAATAATTTAAGCACTACTAAAATATGAATGACACTTTGCGTTTTACTATTGTTTCATGATAATTAGAATATATCGTCGACGTTTTGGAAGAAAACACTACAAGTTGTTTGTACAAAACTGTTTTTAAGTAAATGTATAATTTATAAAAACAAGTGTCTGCTGCCACTTGGTAGAATTCGAAATTAGGAAAAGTTTAGTATAACTAACTCAATATGTCATTTTTTCTATTCAGTGTTTTCGTCCAGAACGACGACGATATTATTTACTATTTTTAGTTTTCCCTTTTCAAGATGACAATGTGAGTACATGTTATAGGAAAAATGTGTAAGAGTCATGTTGACTGATGGTCAATCGATGTCATATCAGTGCGACCGATGGTTGCACCGATCGACCATAAGACAAATATTACCATACTATAGACTTAGTGAAGATTTAAATTTATATATATATCCTAGACCTGAGAATAAACACTATGAGAGAAGAGATTCCATAAACTTGATGACAGTTCAGTATATTTTTTTATATATTGGAGATCCACTCATAATATGGAGTATAAAAACTCATAATAATTGATCTCTTTGATAGAACTATTCGTAATTCAGTGACCAAAACAATCAGAGTGGGCATGGAATAAGGATAAAAGATGGGAACATAAAAATGATAAATACATGTCTGTTCCCCACTCTACGCTGTAGTTGACGACCGTATCTAATATTATAACACCCACACAATATAGTCTAACAATTAATAATAATTTTAAAAGTTGAATGATTCAAATATCAGCGTGGTCCGTTCCAAATGTAACCCCTGCAAAATAAATACCATCGTTTAATAAGTTAATAAAAAAAGTTGACATAAAAATAGCAGCCAGAATGACATGTGAAAATTTCACGTCACTTCTGTATACCGCTTGCGTGTATTTTTTGTGACAGACAGATATACAGATTTATACGTCATATGATTTCTGCTATATAATATTTTCTGCAACTTGTTTACAGATAAACGGCAAAACTGGATACTTCCATATTGTTTCTTAATGTAGGCAGATATAGTTAATTTTTGTGCAAATAGCACACTCCATATTGCAAAGATAAGGTTTTATAACTATACGCTGGGATACTAAATGTGTGAGTATTTTAAATAAACATATAAAGATGTTTTCTTATATTATGTATATCTACTGTTAAACTAACATTAGAAATCCGATTATAGTCTCACATCAAAGGATATTTTTTTATGTGCGCATTCCTATCTGTGCTAATTGTATTATAGTAACATAATATAAATTGCTTATGTATTATATATATTGTCAGGTCCGTGTTTCAGTCGTCAACGTCGTTACGGATGTTTTGGGTTCATGTCCAGAAGACATTTTCATAAATTGATTTTACAATCGACTTTACAAACACCAAAATACGTGTACAAAACCAAATATTATTTTTACTCTACTTTTATGAATTATTGCCTTACTCTCTTCTGTCTGGCCAGATTACTTATTGAGGCAAATTTGTGTAGGGCAATAAACCAGTGCACAAAAAAGAAAACAATTTTCCGAAATCCAGCTTCCAGGCATTTTGTTGATCAACAAAATAACTTAATCAAGCAATTTCGTAGAATATCATTTATTTTCTGCTGATATTGTGTACGGAAAAAACAATATAAATATTAATCAATGTTCGTATAAACAAAGTTGATAGTATTCAGGTATTGTAAAAAAATTTACAAAAAAAAAAAAAAAACGAATATGGTAATTTTTGCACAATTTTATTTAATGGAAAAAAATATTTCTTAAAAATTGGGCGGAAATAACATTTTTTGCCAAATCGAATGTAGAAAAATGATATTTCGAAAATTGAAATAACTAATTAAACATCATTACTAATTTTATTTCAAAGACTAGCAATGAGTTGTCTCATAAAAAAATAACTCATATACACGCTACTCACTTATTGCTTAATATGATTGATTATTTTGTGTTAGCAATAATAATATATACACTCTTTAACTTAGAATATTAGCATAGTAATATGCCGACGTTGTTTTGGCCAATTGATGTAATCCTCAAAATTGTAATTTTTCAGGGGAGAGTAAAAACTTTTTTTATCGAAAACATTACAATATTCTGAGTTGCGTTATGAACCTTTGGAATGCAGTCCTGTGAATTTATTATTTATTGAAAATCAGACAGTCAATTGCAAAAAAGTGAAAAAATGAAAATAGACACAATGATTTACATTTTATTTATTGTATTATTAATGTACCTACGTATTACAAGATGGTATCCAAAGAAGACATGTCTTACAGTTCGACAATGTTGTCTTTCATCTATTTGATAAGTATTCTTTCACTGTCCTCCATTTTAAATTGATTAAAATGGCTGTTACGAAACATGAGGAGAAGGTGGACCACAATATGAACATTCATATTAATTATATAGCTTTTATAAAAAAAACTATATTGACAAACAAACCAATGTACACGCTGTAGTTATTCACGAAGTATTTAATTTTAAATATGAATAATTTATTAGCATTTACAGTGAATTCTGAAATCCCACTATTTATATTTATGCAATCCCGGTATTCCCGAATTGAATAATTGATCGGGATCCCGTACCCCGCAATTGGTAGCCCTAATCCTAAAATTCGAAAAGAGGTGAACGATAATAATTATTATAGTAACTGTTCGGTCGCAGATTTCAGATAAAGCTCCCCTGGCGTACAGCGTCAAACTGTCTGAAAACATAATTATCTCTACTATTTGTTACCTAATCAGATAAAATTACAAGTGTGTTTACTTTATTTAGATTAACGACCGAGGATTTTGTGATTATTTATATATTGCACAAAACAATTTCGTGCTGTTTCCCCTTAAAATAAAAACCATTTTTTAACCACACGTGGCGGAGTGAATAAAATTGTTGAACAATATTTTCGTTTTGAAAAAAAGATCAGTTGTTTGTTTTCGAATTTATTTTTGCGTGTTTGCATATATCGTTTGTCCACTTTCAAAACTAGTAAATATTTGTTTTCGAAATTCCGTTATATTGCAATTTGGTTGTACTGTGTGTGAAATCAGTGTACAAATAATTCCACCCTGCAAATAGTTCAATTGCTGTTGGAACATTGGATGAACATATTTTTTGATCATCTTGAAGATAGTGTGCTGATTTTGAAATTGGATAGTCGATATTTTATTATATCCGCTTCCAATGTGTAGCGTATTGACTCCTAATGGGGGTATCTCAATGGAATGACAACTGCTTGTTACTCAGTTGCTCAGCCTCTTTTTTCGAAGAGAGTAGGGATATAAGTATAAGGCGAAGACAGGACTAGTAGTTAACAAATCGCTCTCGCTACACACCCTTTTTCGGATCGGATGGGAATGAGGGAACTTTAGATATCACAAACATCCATGCCTACGAACAGAAATCCATAAATCGATTGAAAAATAAATCTAAGAAACGTCGATATAGTAATGTGAGAAGAATCTTAAAAAAAATCGTTGTAAGTAATAGATTAAATGAGAGAAAAAGCACCGAAATGTAAAAATTGTTTAAATATTTAATTTAAGAGTAAACCTTTTTTGTATCGATAATCAATAATAAGAAAAAATATACAAGCGCCATAGTTCTGAAGATGGCGTGAAGCCAAAATATCTATCAATTACTAACTAATAAAATTGTATGGCACTGAATACTTTGATATTTCATCATAGATACAGTGTATTATTATAACCGAGTTCTACCAATTAAATGCCAATTTGATCAATAAAATTGATGCGATTTTATGTTTAATCAATTCTTTTCATACCTTCAATAAAAGCCTAATATTTATTTTCATTGGTTTGACGGTAAATATCCGCGTTTTGTTCTTCAATCCAATTGAAGTTGAATTTTTCTTTTGTATATTTGCTGAAAAAAATAAATCAATATGTTGGATTGGCCGCTATTTAGTTCTGGTTTCTAGTTTCCGTAGAAAGTTTTGACCAATTTAAATACACTTATTTTTCACTGTTAAGTCGTTAACTGTCAATTCTCGGTGAGAAGGCATTTTTTTTTACTATTTCCACATGTTTATATCGAGGACGAACAGTTTTGCTCATGGCAAGCATTATTAACTTTTATTTTTGATGCGATAAATAGTCTTCGTTGTGAATTGTGGGCAATGAAATGATATTACAAAAGTTATATGTGTTTATAATATGAACCTACAGAGCTCCTAAACATGAGGGATGCCCACGAATTCACTGAATGAACGGGGTGTCACAGAATTTAAGAGTGCTGGAGGTCAGGTATTAGCGATGGTATGCGGAGGATTGAGTGGAGAAGATGAGCCTTATTTAGGCGACCTAAGTTCACCTCAGACTCGCCTCTAGAAAGAAGAAAAGCGTTATAAAATAACACGAGTTATTTATTTATCAAGTATTGCTATGCTAAAGGTCCATTAAAAATGACCATGTACATTGCTAAAAAATTAGTATCATTTTTGTTTGTAATTTCATGAAGAGGAGAATTAACTTGAGCAAAGAGAGAAGATAAGAGTATCTCTTGAACGCTTAGAATGTCTAAGTAAATTTGTTCAATCTAATACAAGCAACCGTTAAAGTTAGTATAAAAATGTCCACCGATTACAATATAGCCTCTATAAGTGTTTGAAATTCACTTTGAACGCAATTCAAGTGCAAGAATATTAAGGTTAAGCAATCAAACGAAAATGTGAAATATTTTCCATTGGGATTTTGAAACTACTTTCTTAAATATTATTGCTCAATGAAACAGTAGTCTTTTAGACTTTTAACAATAATAATTATTCTGGAAAAACCGTGAAGTTTTATTGGTCGACAAAAAGTGTTTAATTGTTTATTATATAAAGTGAAGAATCTGTCACGATCTGGAAAATTCAAATATGAATAGACATGTATTGACTATATATTGCATAATAAAAGTGCGTAAATCAAGTCTAAGTAAAACAGCTTTAAACAGTAATTGCTACAAAGAAAATATGATATCAAAAATAACTCTGACGAATAAAAAACTTTCGTAGTATTTTGCGTTATATCAAAACTTTGAATAATTAATTATTATGGTGTTTATTTATAAAAGTCTGATTAAAACGTTTCATTAATTTGTAATTAATGATCAGTGTGAAATTATTGTAAAGATAATTAAATTCCATTAAAATTTATCAAGACGGGATGATTTGTTCAGTGTAAATTTGATTTCGTCTGCAAAGTGATCGCAAAGTGTATTTGTGCAATAAATTAATCCAGCAGTGTTTATACAAGTCTATATTCGGTGGCGGAAGATACCGAGTGGTGTATGAATAGTAAGGGATGATATGAAACGCGTAAGAGTTGCGCCCTGGCGTTAAAGCGACGCTATAAGAACGGACGTCGCTCCACGTTCTCCTCATAAAGGTTCTTTCGACGCCTGTGAACAGGGAAGCTCTTTAGGGGTCACTTTCAAAGCTCGGACTTAAACTTGCACTGAAAGTCCATTATAAAAGCTTCGAAGGCACAATGTCTGTCTGAGCGGTATTTGTAAATAAAGCTAAATCCGAATAGCGTGTATAAAAGTGTATTCAACTTTTCGTTGACTGTGTTATTAAATTATATTGAAGGGATTTTAAAGTTTTGTGACAATGCGTGCTGCCTTCGTGTTTTTATTAAACTTTAATGTCGCGCTTTATTTTGTTACTGGCCAACCCTATTATCCGGTGAGTTACTTTATTGTTTATTTCAATTTATCTATACCAAAAACACGTGGAAATTTATATTTATCTAAACACATGCTAACAGATGTTTTGTCGATTTGAAAACTTTTACGTTATCAATAAAAAGTTTAAAATATACACAAATTAGCTGATTAAATAAAAATCGTGTAAATAATGAAGAAAAATTTGAACATACGAAAATAGAAATATATTAATATTGCTACTAAACTTCGGCTAAGGAATTGTTTTTTTTGGATATAACTATTTACAGTTTTTTATGTCCTGAATTTGTGCAAGAAATGTGTGAGATAAGTATTAGTCCCCTAGATTTTACATTCGTTTTTGTACTTCAAGTATTGTTAAAAATATTCTCAATTGAAATAAAAACTTATTCAAAATTATCATTGTAATTTACTCAAACATGTTAAAGTGATATTTAATAAAATTTGGATTATTGAGATTTTGTACACTTCCATGCATTTTGTCACTAACGACCCGGGTTTCACCTTTCGGCATCTTCAGGCATTCGAGCACACGAATGGACTCGAACTGACATTTAATAGACTAAAAAAACTTTTTAATAGACTAAAAAAATAATATCTTAATGAGGAAGAAATACTTACAGCCATATTCAATTATGTTTAACGATATGCAACGATTATATTATAGTGTATGCATAAATATGGAATTAATTTCTAATGTGTTCAATGCAAAATAAAATATAAAAAATCGTTAATTTCTGTACAATATCGTTTTGTGAATTCATTATTAATTACAATTATGTTGTATAATACTGATTTTATTTTTATATAAATAAGAATTTACCGAATAGTTACAGTTAATTAATAACCTGTTTATTCCATTAATTGTTGTTAAATTATTTAAATGATTCATGACTTTATTGTAAAGTTTTCACATTTGCTATTTCTTATAAAGAATATGAAGAATTAATAATTGCTTTGAATGATTATATTTGCTATAAATCGCGTCTTAACTTTCATATTACATTGACATGGATTGTATCAATTATTTTATATTTAAAGATACTGTGAAATGTGTAACCGACAAAATAACATTACAACGAGTGGAAGGGAATACAAATAATGACATTTAATCTACAATTTGCAAATAAGGAAATCAATAAAAATTACCGCTGGGTCTTTTAGAAGACGGATTAAAAAAATCTTATGCTTTCAATTATAAAGAATGCATTATTTTGATTTAGCCCCCATAATTACATTTTGATTTAAAAAAATGTTACTTAATTGACGCTTACTTGGCTAGTTTCACTAAACGATATTGAAATATCTGCGTAGTCCAGTTGAATCAATATTCGTTTAAGAGTCCATGTATCGATTGTTTTAACTAGCGTTGATTCTATAATATATGCAAGTCTTAGATTCTTTAGCCATTTTTGAGAATGTGTAGAGACAAAGGCTATAAACCAATATATATTATATCTAAGCATATGCATATGTAAAAAAAATGGCTGCCTGATCATTTCGTTTCGCAGTGGATTGTCTCTGTTATATTATAAATTATTATTCAAGTAAACATGTTTTTTTTCTACGTATAGTTGTCATGTAATAAATTGATTCACATCTCATGAAAAAGACTGTTAAATAATTCCTTCCATATGTTAAATATAAGAAATCATCGTTTCAATTGGCAAGTTTCATCGGAGTTAACTTATCATTATTATTGAATACATATTACAATATATCGTTGTTGTTCTGGGAGAAGACACTAATTGAAAAATACTAGTTTTGACTGATTGGACATGAAAGTTTTTGAAATGTTTGAAATGCTATATACCTTTTTCATTTAGTTCGTTTGTGCCAAACAGTTTTTAAGTAAAAGCATAACTTATGAAAATAAGTGTGTTCTTGCATACTGTAGAGTTCGAAATAAGTAACATTTTGGTAAAATCAACGCATTATGTAATTTAGTGTTTTCTTCCAGAATAATGACGATTTTTCTTACCATGTTTGCTCAGAATTGATTGTTACTCAATTGTTCAACCTCTCTTTTTTTGAAGAGTGTAGGGATAGGGCTAAGACAGGACTAGTAGTTAGTTAATTCCTCTCACTACGCTCCGTTTTTTAAAGATCGGATGGGTGGGAGGGAGTTTTAAACATTGAAAACATTCATGACTACGAACAGAAATCCATAAATCGATTGAAAGATCAATTTAAGAAAACTGTCTGCATCGGAATTTGAACCCTAGACATCCTATACATACTATAGCTAAAATACTATAACAAAAATAAAGACGATTATTCATAGCAAACGACAAACTTTGAGCAAGGAACATCGACTATGATTTCAACCTGAAGGTATGTTGTTTGTCTTTATTTATGTTTTTTCTTATGAAAGCGGTATATTAAGAATTTATTTATTTTAAATTGTGAATTAAGCACCCACAGTTAAGCTTTACTTGAATTGAATATACTTTCCACTAAGAATTAAGCAGTTCAATTCAATTATTTCATTGAACATTGGTTGAACTTATATGATTTCATTTAAGACATCGACTGAGGGTGCTTGATGGAATTTCAATATCAACTTTAGATTATTGAGATTTTGTACACTTCCATGTATTTTGTCACTAACGACCCGAGTTTCGCCTTTCGGCATATTCAGGCATTCGAGCACACGAATGGACTCGAACTGACTGTCAGTGTGCTCGAATGCCTGAAGATGCCGAAAGGCGAAACCCGGGTCGTTAGTGACAAAATACATGGAAGTGTACAAAATCGCAATAATCCAAATTTTATATGATTTCAATCTGAGAGTGTGCCGTTTATTGTTATCTGTGCTTTTTTTTTACTATGATGGTGTTTTGGTAGTAATTCATTAATTAAAAAAAATGTGGAAAGAGCACGCAAACAATGTGCTCCATTTTTGATAAATATAATATAGTGATTAGTGATTTTCCACGAAGAATTGACCAATTTATGATAAGTTTAAGCCATTTACAAATTCGTACATATTTTACAAAAGAAAATATGTTCCATCATACTCCATCAAGTGAGAATGGTGCTTTTAACATTTTGCAACAATTATTTTTAAGTACGATTGTTAAAAAATAAAAATAAAATTTTGTTTTGTAAAAACATGCAAAAGTACTCTTCAGGGCGTAATTGCAAATGAAATGTATATCGCTCTAAGTTCTCGTTTCAGCAAGCTAAATCAAACTTTCTCAGCACAGGCTTTTTGCTTTTCTGGCTTATTAGGATTAAACTTGTACACAAAGCGAGGTACTAATCACATAGAACCACAGCCACATGGGAGTTACAACTTGTCTGTCTATATATGCGTTTAAATAAAAGATCAATTACAGAAATGTAAAACCGATAAAGTACGATTAGTGAAATATGTTTGATAGATATATTTTTAGCCGTATTTATGGGAATGTATGGAGAAAATAATAAAACGCTGAGGTATACGGGCTGTACGGTGATAAAAACGCAGTTTAATTTATCAAGATTGGGATACTGTGTTTCGTATGTCAAGTCTATCGAATTGATAAACAAAGACTTGGTAAAAACAATATTTTATTAACATAAAAATTCTGTTAAAATACCTCCATTAGGAGACCATATGCTCCACATTGGGAGCGGACATGGAATAAAAAAAAATGCGATAAGTTCGTGTACTTGAATGGCTGAAGATGCCGAAAGGCGACACCCGTGTCGTTATGAAATACATAAAAATGTACAAAATCTCAACATTTCAAATTTAATTTGAAATGTATTTAACTAAAGAAGAATAGTCCAATACTGTTGTAGCTGTTTCGGTATAAACTCATCATTACAACTATGATTGAACTGTTTTCTTATTATTTATGTAGACAAATACTAAAAGATGGACTCCTATAAATATACAATACTATGAAATAAGTAAATCAGTAATAATTAATTTAAATGTTTTTTATCGTATGTGATAATGAAGGTTCACAGTAGATTTGCGTGTTATTATTTTTATTTTTGGGGTTTCAGTGTCAATGCCTTAATTAAATTTTACATAAAACTTCTATAGCAAGATATTTTTATGACATTAAATTTATGTCAATATTCACAACATACACAAACCAATAGGAAAGGCAATTCTTTTGAGCTATAATCGCGAATTGCTGCTGAATTGTGTTGAACCGTCATAAGATGTTTTACAAAATATTACTAATTTACCCATACACCAGTGGCGTACCATCCATACATACGGTAGATGCGCCGCATGCCATGCAATTCGGAAATGAAAAGGGTTGTTTTTCTTATCTTTGTAAAGCTATTAAGTTATAATTTTACGTAATTATCAAATAAAACTGCTTCAAAATTCCACGTTTATACACTAAATTCAGAAAGTGTGCGCGTCCTGATTGGCATTTATCTGCGTTCTATTCAGCTGTGACCGCTCGATAAACGTACGGCGTCTGACATTTTAGCATCTCACCGTTAGTATTGTGATTCGGATTGTCAAATAAATCGTGTTTAATTTGTCGCTACCCTCAATATGGATTAACAGCAAAAAAAAGGGGATTCAATAATACAGTAGCGGAATATTAAATATGGAATATTAGAGACTGTAGAGGATTTGAAATTAAGGTGTAAAACTCGTGAGAAGAATAAAATTGAATTTCCAAAACAAGATGAATTTTGCATACTTTCCTCCCTCACAGCATGCCTTGTATCATAAGTCACAGCACGCCACTGCTATACACGTATTTTTTATACGAGAGATTTAATACAATTTTATACCAGATGGAATGATTATAAAATAAAAATCGTTTTAGTAAAAAAATATTTTCACTGTTTATTGTAAAGTATTTTTTTGATTCATTTTTGTTGTTGATTTTATGTTTATTTATAATGTTTATGCAGCGGCATTGTGAAACATTAAACAAAGGTGGTTAATCATCTTGGAACAGCCCTGCATGTGATATAAAATAATATCTGATTGATCGTGTTAATAGGGTGAATAAGATAGCAAGAATTTAATATAAGTGACAATTCTATGAATGGCAATCAAAATATAATTATCACTCTAGATTAGGCTAAAGCCTAGATAATCAAAATAAGCACACTGTGCTTTGAGCCGTCAAAATTATTCGGTATTAATATGTAACTGTATAGGTTTGGTAATTAAACAAGAAATTAATTGACATAAATAGTTAATCTGCTTCTAAATTTGTTTACCAAATATTGTCTACAACGTTCTACTCTATTCATTTGATATCACCAGTGCTTAAAAGGAAAATGGTTTACTCTTATTAAAATGAAAAAGGCAGAGAACTTACAAATTAATGAAATTTATTATCTAATTTTATATATGACTAAAAATTGCTCTCTAAGAAGTCAAATATGTGTGACACACGGTAATGACAAATTTAATACAAAAGTAAAAATAGTACAGGAATTAGATCATATTATAAAGAAAAAACCATGCCTTTAAATTTCCGTGAAACTAAATAATTTGGTTTCACAGTATTTGTCGGCTCCGTGGTGCAGTGGTCAATGTTGTTGGCTACGCTTACCGATGTCTCGGGCTGAAGTACCGGTACGGTCATTTTCATCAATTGATTTTTCAATCGATTTATGTTTGTAGGGGTGTATGTTTGTGATGTGTCCATGAACTTCATTCCACCCATCCGATTCTAAAAACGGGTTGTAGCGAGAGAGATTAGCTAATCTCTTCGAGGTAGAGCAACTGAGTAATAAAAGGTAGAAAACTTTATCTTCATTTGGAGGCCATGTGCTTCACATTAGAAGTGAACATGCTAAAAGAAATAACGGAGTTTTACCAAGCAAAAGTCAATTCAATCGATGGCAAAGTTGTTATTTTTATTGTACTATTAAAAACGAATTTCCGCAATGATTCAAATAAGAGTAGTAATTTCTCTTTTTTAGATATTTTTAAGAAAAAGGACATTCATGCCGATATTAAAATTTTCATACAATGCGGTCGCTTTTTATAAAGATAAGTAATCCTGTAAATATAAAATTTCTTTTTATTAGCCGAAGCAATAATTTTAACCATCTTCTTCCAAAAATTTTCTATTTAAATATTTTGCCACATTTTGAAGAATATTCTTTGTATAAATTATTTTATCACCGTCGAAAATTCTTGACTGTTTATTGTTATACAAATTTATTCATTAATTTATTCCTTTTATTGTTTATTTCATAAAAATCTGTAAATAATTGTGGTTGCTATGGTTTCTTCTTTAATACTACCCAACGTATATGCACAGTCAATAAAACACGTTAATTAACTGACAGTTTGTGATAACGATTTCAATGAAATATAAATCAATGATTTCTTTATCTCAGTGACACGCATTTATGATAAAAACAAATATTTACCTCTACGCGGGAAAAAAGCGAAAAAAAATATTGTGTTTACAAAACACGATATCTAGACATGTAACGTATCTTGTCCTCTTACAAATTAGTATTGCTATTTACATTGGCGTGGGATAGTAACAACACTGATAATACTGGCGAATTAAACATACATAATATAAATATAAAACATTGAATTATAGACTTAATTATTTCACATGCAAAATACTAATAGGTTAATCGATATCATTTGTAATCGTACGTATTCGTTTTTCTACAGATATGAGCTATATTTTAGAAATAAAACACAATTTTTTCTGTACTACTTTCACATGTATATAATGTACAGTACCGGTTTCACTGATTACAAGCATTATCGTCAATTGGTCCTGATTAGTGTTGCAAATAACTGGGGACGGAAAAACCTGGAGAATTACAAACTACCTGTTTATTATGATATTTGACATTTTTTTTAGACATATTGAGTCCATGTGAATATATAAATATTTGCTTCTAGCGGAGTTTAAAATTATACATTAACGTTTCCGTAAATTTGAATTGTTGAAATTTTGTACATTTCCATGTATTTCATCACTAGCAACCCGGGTTTTGCCTTTCGGCATCTTCAGGCATTCGAGTATACTAATGAACTCGAAATGACAGTACCCTCAGTCGATATCTTAAATTAGTTTTCATAAATATTTTGTATTGGGTTCAGTATACATCAAGATGTTACTGGTGATCAGATATTGTATAATTTTGTTACTTCCATTTATATTATCAAACTAATAACTCATCGTTACGTCAAATTTGTGGATAGAGTGTTGACACACGTATAAAACGCACGCTGTGTTAAAAATTGCTTAAAATTATATACAGTTATCTTAAATATTATAATAGTTTTTTACCAGTTTTTACAGGCCCTCGTATTACCACTCCCGATCATTATAAACACGTTGAAATAGTACAAAATAAATCGTGTTTTATTTTAAAAATGTAATGCTTTTTCGACAAGAGTTGACAGTTAACACATTAAAAGTGAAATGCGAGTTCGTTGTATAAGATTTTTTAAAGCCATATTCACTTCTAAGATAGACAAAATGAACTCCTTATGGAGGCTTTCAACAATTACTGTTTTATGTAACGGTTATTAATTCAGTCGCTTAATTTCTCTCTTCGGAGATGGCAAGAGAAGATAGATGGAGTTAAAAAAGTACTTATCTCTCAATCTACGTTCCGTATTCAGAAGCGTAGAAGACGTTTAGTTGGAAGTACAAGAACTTTACAGGTAAGCATAACGTTGTATATAAATTGACAAATCGATTGAAAAATAAAGTTTTGGAGATTTTCATTCCGTCATTCGAGCCCGTGACTTCACAACTGATCTCATACATACATCATATCTTAGAATTAATAATATGCATCCATATAGCATAGTCCACTCCAGGATCAGAAATACCAATTAATTGATGTACGGTTTTTCTATGCATATACATATAGAATTTTTTAAATATATTTTAAGTATCATAAGTATATATCAACTATAAAAAGACATAAGGGCATATCTCTCCGTCTTTTCAAAGTATTTTTTTTCTATAATCACAATGTGTACAATTTAATACACGTTTTGTGTGGGCTATACACAGTATTTTTGTGTGAGTTACATACTTTTGCCTTTCACAGCCGATATATCTATTCTTTTTTTTCGGACTCAAATCATTTAAATTCAAAAAAATATTTTTCTACTTTATTTTAAAACCCTCTTAAACCAACAATGTTTCACATCAAGATATTCAATTAAAATTTGGTGCGAAAAAACACTTTTCCCTTTTACGCGTTGGTTACTAAACATAAGTCAATTAATAATGCTATAAATCCTTTTATCCTTATGTTAAGTGTACATTATATTAAATGCTCCTATTTTCCATGTGGTAAATGCACATTAGAATTAGCGCATCAAGTTAACAAAAGTAATCCTAGTCGACAGCCTTTTCCCGTCGGTAAACCAGTTACACATTGTGTGGGTTTGTGAGGTCGTTTTACCGCCTTGCAACAGTGAATAGCGTGGAAGCCAAACCACAGTTACACTCACTGTAGTTTCTTTCATGTCACCAAAAAAACGGAAAAAAGGTTTCCCGGTGTTGTTTATTTTAAAGTAACGAAATATTACAATGTAAAAACACTTAGTTTAATTAAAATGAAGGTAAATACATATGCTTTACAACATGCCACTCTTTTCCTATCTGAAAAGATACTAAATGCTGCTAAACACAATGCCATTCTTCATTTTCTTCTCTTCTTCGAGCATATTCGCTCAATATGTGAAGAATATGGCCATGATTTTCTGTCAGTCGTCAATCGCTTTGTTTCCTCCCATGACATGCCAGAATCTTTCAGCTCCACCGAATACATCCTATGGATACTACCCGATAGTTTTCCAGGACACCGGAATCCCACCACTTGAAAGAATAGGCAAGCAGTATTGAGGTCAATCCATGAACGCTGATGTAACTGGGCGCTGCCTGGTTCGTTTTCTAATCTCCAAGTTTCTCACACAGTCAAACCACCTCACCCACAGTATCAGTAAAAAAATAAATTGCGAATAGGATATACGAAATATTCGTTACCATTTTTTAAATATGCTTTATAGTTTATTCTAAGAAACTCCATTTAACATTTTCATACTAATACTATATTCGTATTTTACATAGCATATCGGTTTCCTTGATTCCCGTGAGTGATAATAATTAAGCATTAATCAATTTGAAACAAACTACTGAAAAGACCCGAATCGAAGAGAGGCGAATGGTTGGTTATCAACGTCCTGGAGGGTTTGGGATCTCAAGCAAACACCATTTCAAATCCAGTTCATCTCTTATTTATTTTTACGAAGATGCAGTGGCTTATTACACAGACATATTACTAGCATATAAAATTGAGTCTACATTTAAATTTACTTAACACATGAATTAACCTTTAAACTATAAAGCAATTGACACAAAAAAGATTTTAAATTAAGTCCAATTTTAAAACAAACAGAAACAATTTATAATTACTTCGACGCAGCGGCTACGCCAGCCACCCTTAGCCGGCGACGCTTCTCAGTCGACTCACCACAAAAATAAAAATTAAACCTCAACCACCGTAGGTTGCACCCCTTGTTCTATAATAGACCCGTCCGGCTGGAAACTTTCTAATTTCCGCTATAGGCTCTCGTTGGTTAGCAACCGATAGCTTTTTAATATCCATAAACCGGTTCGGCTAGATTGTTTAGTTAGAAATTACCGGAGCATTGCGATATTTAAAAGTGTTCGAATGCCGTTCTCGGATCAGTCCAACTTTCCAAGAAACAAATAAATGTTAACAAAAATATCAGGGCGTGTCACTACATTGTTATAGTGATATTTATCACATTTTCAGGTAGAAAAAAGTAGCATGTTGTAATGCATAAATATTTACGGAACAATTTTTTCCCAATTATATTTTAATGATGATTGGAAAAAATTCCTAATTCGTCTTTTATATGAACGATATAAACTATTTCCAAGCTGGGAGTTCGGTCGTTAGTGTGAAAACGTATCGAAATGTACAAAATTTGAACAATTACAGTACATTTTGAGGTTCGAAATTTCACCTGACTAAGTTTCATTTGCCAGTTCATGCTTTTGGGCGTTTGTTCTATACGATTCTGGTATCCACGAATGGACGTTTAAATAATTTTATTTTTCGATCCATTTATGGAGTTGTGCGTTACAGAATGTCCTAAAATGAGACCTAGGAAGAAGAATGAATTAATTGGTAACTTTATTATTCCAAATGATAATAACTGTAACACGTAATTTGATTCTTTAAGAATATCCTCCAGACTAAATGTGTTGTTAAAATTATTAGACGTATTTTTAATATTGATCAGACATGGAGCGAGAAAACAGTCACATGTAGGACTTTTCATTATTTGTAGGGAGGAAACTTCAATAAAAATAAACGGGGAGTTATCCGACGTATTAAAAGTATGTTTATTTATAAAATTTAAACCTTTGTTATTCTACTGATTGTGTAACTCGTGTAACGTAAGCAGTGAAATAACAAAGTTATATTTTTAATTTAAAGAAAGTTTTCACTTTAAAGTAAACGTACCAGTAAGAGAAAAATTCAACAAACGCAACGATAAACGTTTATGATAAAGCAAGTGTATTCCTAATGAGTAAAATGTTTAAATTTATATGATAAAACAAAAATTAGAAAAGGGTCTGTTATAAAAAAATTGTGTTCAATTTTTAACAACCATGTTTTTGTGTCAGTAATTGACCATCTAAAGAATTGAAAGTTCCCGTAGTTGACCACTTTTTTTTTCAGCAGTTGACCATGCTTAATCAGAGGGTTTCATGACAACCTTTCATCAGAGCTTCCTGTAAGACCACTCTTGGTTGAACCAAGTAGCATATTCACTACATTCACTGACATTCTTAACAATTCGCATAAGAAATTAAAAATAAAATACTTACAGCATAAGGTGTTGTTTTTAAATGGCCGCTATGACACCCGAATGACATATACGGTGAAGTTTTAGTACCTTAATCCAACTAAAGATAGTTTCACTTTTCTGAACTCTACAATTTACAGCAATGCCGTTTACACGTTTAATATTTTGGGCACTTTTATTGTACATGGTCAACTACCCGTATATTTACCTTATATTTAAAAAAATTACAAATCGTTTTTCACTCTTCCACATTGTTTATAATGATCAGAATAAATTATTCAATAAAGTTACTGCCGAAACGTATTGAAAACTGCATGTTCGGTCTACAGTAATAATTTCCGCTAACATCCAATTTATAGTAACAGGGTGATAATATCATCTGAGGTTAAAAATAATGCTAGTGTAAGCTTAATTACAGATTTATGTTCATTATAGATTATACAGACAGCCGGTTTCAATTCATGAGGAAAAGATAGTGATTTTCACTGGTGACTTCATCTGAAATCTCAATCTAAAAATGCTTCTCAAAGAAACGAAACACGTGTCGTAACTGGTAACACAAAGAGTACAGTAGAAAGTTGTCAATTTTAATTTGATATTAAAAGTAAATTTCTAGAAAACTACTGCCGAATCCATGGAAAACATTGTAATTACAATTTTATTTTATTTCAAAAGAAAAAAAGGTGTTTCGATATTTTTTCGCAATTTTCTATACTTGCGTCATTGAAAATATTTGCAGTAGATAAATTATAAAGATTCTGTTATACCCGTCTAGCTTTGCGGCAATAACACCGGTCGGAAAAATACCGGACACTTTTCTCGCGTGGAAGGGTAAATATTTAACAAATAAATTGTGATTGTATCTGAGAGATTGTGAAATAAGATAACTATACGTCTGATAAGACTTCTCACAGCTAGCTCGTTTGATCGTATTTCAGAAAAATAAAGTAATACAATATACTAGAAAAGCCATATTATTATTACTCCATGTACGTCAGTGGTGGCTAAATCATGTGCGTATTGCATCTTTCTTATTGTTTTGAAATAGGCGACATAACTGAATCTATCTGAGTATTCTCAGTTCAATTCATACAACCTTCTTACACATCAGTTTGTCCCATTTTATTGACAGTTTACACTTGTAGGATGTGAATAGTGTTTGTGTGTATGAGAGAGATTGAGACGCGGTACGATTAGCAAGCGGTGCGAGTGAGGCTCGGTGTGAATTCATTAATATTAATTCGTTTTTATTTATAATATATACCTATTAATGTATTGTACATAAATAATTTTATATTTCCATATTAATAATAAATATTAAATTTATTTATATGACTAACAGATTTTTTTTGATATATTTGAAAAACAAACCTGCGGGACTTTAATATTAAATATAAAATTCAATTAATTATATTTTTTCTTCATAATTTTTTTTTATCTTATGCGTTATGGTCAATATAAAATCAACATTTTTGTAAAAAAAATATTAATTTTAAACATAAAATTTGTCAGGATTGTAAAAATATTGTACATATTTTTTAAGAAATTATATTTATTCTTCATAAAATTTCTGCCTGCGGCGTAATCTTTTTGACGTAATCGTTGCAATTTTTTTTTGGAAAAAGGTAGGGAGGGGGTGACAAATTCAAGAACCGCCCCGGGTGGCACAAACCCTTGCTACGTCACTGCCCATATCCCTATTTTCCAACCCCAGCCGTGAACGTAAGAAGGTAGAAAAAATGCTTGAGTTGTATGGCGCATCTGAACTAGTCTGTGAAAAAAATGGCGCATGGTATGCTAAAGGTTGGCCACCACTGATGTACGGGACGATTGAAAAATGAACACTATCTTGATAATGAATACTTTTATTTTACCACGATATGAAAGCTGCACTGGTTTAGAAATGAATGAATTTATATTCTTGATAAAAGCCTCAGATATAAATTGAATTATTTCTTGTGTTAGATAGTATTCACTTGGTACACTTGAACTTTTATTTCGATAGTTTGCGCTTTGGATTAGATAGTATTAACTTAGTACACTCATACTTTGATTTTCATAGATTCCATTTAGTCACGGATTCTTTTAAAAACGTGACTTATGTTGTAGTAGGCTATGTTAGGGTTGGTCTGGTTTGGTTTGTGTAATGTATTCTAATGCGTGGAGCAAAGACAATATACGCGGCATAATATAGAGTAAAAGAAGTGACATTTCATTACAGCTTCGCGCAACTATCGATTTCAAAGTGTGGGTGTTTATATTGAGTGAAAACTTTTGTATCCATGTGAAAATATTTTTTCATAAGTGTAATATATTTCTTCAATGTTAAAATACATTTTATTATTTGGGATGACTTTATTTTTTGTGAAAGAATTTGTTTTTTGTGAAATGTATTTGTTATAAGCGAAAGCTATTTTTATGAGTGAATATGATCTAAACAAAAGTGCATTTAATTGTAAGCCATTACTATAAATAAATTTTCGATATTGAATTGCGATGTATACGATTTACAATTATTTGTAAGATTTCAAAACGTGTATAACTAGATTTTGTTTATATTCCCATTACAGTAAGAAATAACAGCATTTTGTAAGCATTCAAACGATTTTCTTTTCAGAAAGAGTTGTATGCTTATGAATGTATGGTTACGGCAGAATATTTCTCTTTAAAAATCATAAGCTGATTGACAAAATAATTTAAGTAAACGTTCAGTAGGGGATACATACATTTGAAGCCATAAAACGCTACCCGTCGGCCACTACGAGTGATTATCCGTATTTTCTGTAAATTGTTATCATTCCGGAATGCATGAGCCCTTTTCAAGATATTATATTACAAGCATAATGAGTTTATTCTGAATAAGCTCTACTGTAAAATACATTTGTAAGATTATACAATTCATGTAAATATACTAGCTGTCAAAACCATTCGATGTAAAAATAACTTTTTACTCCTTTTCCATCTGTCTTGATTGCGTTTTTTCAAATTATTTTCAAAAACAACAAAGCTTTAAATACACTTACAATATGATTTCACCTATCCGATACTAAAAACAGGACGTAGCGAGAGCGATCAGCTTACCACAGGTTCTGTCCACGTCCTATCCTTCTATCCCTACTCTATTTTAAAATGAGAGGTTGAGCAACTCAGTAACAAGCAGTTTTGTATGGCCTAAAATATATATATTACACGAACAACTTATTAAACAACCAAGATGTATTATGAAAGGCCTGAAATAATTCTAGTGCAGTCTAGAAATCTAATAATTAACTCTGATTTATAGACTAATTGAAAAAAAGAAGATTTATCCTGTCATACTTTCATGGCATTAAATAATTATATTATAAAAAACCGTCCCTTTATAGCCAATTTCATCCTGATGTAGTCGTGAGTGAGGATTAAATAGTTTTGATATTCAACAGTCATAACGTTCAAGGTGTTAATTAGTGTCAATTCTTGATGGAAATGCATTAAATTTATAAAAATAAAAGATACATTTTTGACAGAAAAATCCACTGTCCGTTGATGTATTGTGGTGCAATGAAATAAATTCGATAAACACTACAAAAGAAAAAGCCTCTTTAACGTAAAAGGACAGGTAATTCATCTCGTATCTGTAATTTAATTCATCTTGAAAGTTGACCTGGATTACGGATTAAGTACTCAAAATCCCTTTAAATAGGCATTTCGAACAGTAGCAAACAAAGTTTTAGTCACCAATATTATAGTTGACATCCGTTGAGCGGAAAGTACGTAAACAAGATTAGATAGAAGTTATAGGGTTATTTTGATACCTTATTAGTGTTACACTTAGTTATAAATAGATATTTCAAGATTATGGATGTTCTCAAAATGATATTAAACTTAAAAATATTCTTTTAGTATAATAAAGTAGCATTTTTTAATAAAAATAATTTTTCGTATTTCAAAGCTTTTTTAGACAGGTTAAGAAGTACCCTTTTAATAAATTTTCTCTGTATTAGGCGGTAACTTTGTGGAAATTTATTTTTAATATAAAATTATAATTGTTAACTTTGTTACCACTATTAAATTTATTTCCCTTGGGATTTTCACCTACAAACTTTGTAATTACTGGTGTTATAGTAATTAGTAATTAATCTATTAGTGCTTTAATTTAAGACATCGACTGAAGGTGCTTGATGGAATTTCAATATCAGAAGATGCCGAAAGGCGAAACCCGGGTCGTTAGTGACAAAATACATGGAAGTGTACAAAATCTCAATAATCCAAATTTTATTCTATTAGTGTTTATTTTTTACCCCCGTCCCCACGTCAAGTAGAATGGAATAAAACCCACCGTACTCTTCATTTTTATTTAATAATTAAAATCATTGTTTACCTTTGAAATAAATAATCTTGCGATATGGTTAGTCTGAAGATGCTTCTTAAAGAGACGAAACGCGTCACGTTAGTGATAAAACCAGTGGAACAATTAAGTTAACAATTTTAATTTTATATTATCCTTGGAATATTTGAATTTTGGTCAGTATTAAATGTTAAATAACTGTATTATTTTATACCTTAACTGAGGATATAACATATGATAAATTTCTGTTTAATTTTAGAAGTATTGTAATATAATATTTACAACAGCATCAACGCACTACTAAAAAAAATATATTAGCAGATTTTTTCAGTTTCACTCTACCCAACTACATTAAAAATGGTGATTTCATCAACGAAATTGTTTCTTTTCTATTAAAATCAATCGCGGCTTAAACACCTGCGTGATTTTATCAGTTAACGATGTTTAAGTTTTTAAAAAATTGTCAAAAAAACCACAGGGTAGATGAAAACTTTTAATTAACAGCGTAATTTTAAGTTAAACACTGAGTGGCTTTTATACCGTTAGTCTTATATAAGAATATTGAATTGAGATACTTTAATGCTAGTAATTAGTTAGTCATTTTCTTCAAGTTCCGTTTTTCGAGTAAGATAAGTGGTAGGTAGGTAGACTTTCGTGCACTTGAATATAAATTCATATATGCATTGATAAATCATGCGTAGTTTACAGTAGTAGATTCAAGAAAGACGGCCCAATAAAATAGACATCTCAGCTATGGTGCATTATCTACAATAACTAATCCCGTGTATATAGTGTCAATAAATTCTCTGTGGAAAGCAGTTGTAGCAATTCCATAATTTCGTCAAATGCTAAGGACCAGTTTCGTTTATCTTGAGAAGTTTCGACTGAAAGAAAATACTAACTAGATTTATCGTGTAAATACGATAAAATAAATTTAAAACTAATTTTTTTAGAATGAGAAATAACAAAAAATCAATGTTTAACGGAGAAGTCAATAAAATTGATTTGAATATTGAAAAGGTGTCCTGGAAAGATTATCTAAATATAAAACACATCATAATGATCCATGAATACCAAATTTATTCTTCCTGCTACATAAATGTGACAAAATAATTTTAGTTCCTTTCATAGCTGTGTCCTCTTTGTATTCTTATTCACAACCTCGCAAAAAAGTATACATCCAATCATTACGGGAAAAATATGATATTTTATGATACGAGTTGTCAAAAAGTTTATTATTCTGGTAACAATATAATTTATGAATTGTTTCGTGATTTTTTGAAAAGGTTGTCTTTAAATATAAATTGAGTATATTCAAGTACAAAAATTAACCTATAAGAACTTTTTATGAGTTATATATTTAATGCAGTGTTGCCAATTGTTGTCGAATTTTAGGATATAAGAAGACGTCGTTATTAAAAAATTGTTATCATTACTGTTTACATGCTATTATTCCCGATTTACGTAAGATAAAATAAAAAAAGGTATTCTTAGAAATATAAATATAAATTCATTTAAGGGGAGATAGCCGATACTGTAGCCTAGTGGTCGATGTGCTTTTACTTTTGCCGTTTTCAGTTGTATTGCCAAGTGGCTTGTATCATCGTATTAGTATTTTCAAATTCCTTTGCTTCTATCACTACCATCTCTTAAAGGAGAGTTTGAACTTACAAACGGTTTCTGTTACGATGCCTCATCAGGATTGCTTGGTATTACGCTTTATACATAAACTGAATGCGGGAGTTCTTAGTTTATTAGTTGAAATAGTAACGAAAATGTTCCTTATTAATTATTTCAGTTTAATTAGTAAATGTTTATGTGGATTGGTTTTTTTCTTAAAATAAATAATAAATTATAATATAAACAGTAATTCTTGTTCTCTAATTTGTATTAGGTATTTAAAAATAGCCTAACTTTAAGTGATATTATATCGACGGTGTTTTGACCAATTGATGTAATCATCAAAATTGAAATTGTTCAGGAGAGATTAAAAACTGTTTTTATCGAAAACATTATACGGTGAGTTGCGTTATGAATCTTTGAAATGCACTCCTGTAATTTATCATGTTTGCAGATAAGGGATTATACGAAGGGAGTGTCTATATAATAGTGGTTTACATCAAGTTGACTGGTCAGAATTTTTAAACCTATAACCAATGTAAAATGATGTTCCCCTTCCAAAAAGTGGTCAATTAATTTGGCCGATACCTGCTCTGTCGTCTTTAAAATAAAATCTAATAATTAACTGACTTTTGTATTTTTTTAGGGTAACATCAATTGGCCAAAAAACCATCGATATTATATGCAATTTCGAAATGTTTCATGTTTGTTGTTAAAACAAATGAATTCTTTATAAATACGCAATAACGCATACGCCATAAATGAAATATCATGCATTATGTTCTCAAACAACATCTAAAATAGAATTTTAGTACTTACGTACAAGAAAACTAAAACAGGAAAATAAGACGAGTCACTTAATTTGGCTTAAGTAACGCCTTAATAAGAGTTAATGGTTACATTGCCCGGAGAAAGAAATGGAAAATTATTGCTCCGTAAACATTTATTAAATAAACCAAAAAGGTTGGTAATACCTTTTAAGCCTGCATTAAAACATAAATAATAATCAAAATTGATGGCAATATAAAAACGTATTTATGTAAGCCAACTTTTCGCTAAAATTATTTTCGAATATATTATATATATATATATATAATTAATACCATGTCCGATAAAATGTGGGGAATTTGGCCTCATAATGGAGGTTTCTCAACAGATTTTTTTATACAAAAAATGTTTGTTACTCAGTTGTCCAACCTTTCTTTAGATTTTCCAAAAAAAATTCATAATAATTTCACTTCAATCAGTGATTTCTGGGATAGATGGCTTTTCTACTAAAATGATTTTTTATGTTTTTTGAAATCATACAGCACATAATTTGTTATCATCTCCGCTCCCCATGTGGAGCATATGGACTGACAATGGAGGTAAATCGATTTTTTTTTTTTTAATAGAACTGCTTGTTACCTGTCGATGTTTGTGATGTCTAAAACTTTCTTTCACCTATTCGATCTTAACAACGGGACGAAGCGAGAGTGATTAGCTAAACACTAGTCCTGTCCTTGCTCTATCATACTATCCCTACCCTCTTCGAAAAAAAAGAGGATAAGCAAGTGAGTAACAAGCAGTTCTTGTAAAAACATCAATTGAGATATCTTCATTAGGAATCCATTTGCTCTACACTGGGAGTGGACAATGATAAATAAATAATACTATTCGAATACTATAATAATACTAGTACCCGTTATAGATGACGGTATTGAAATTGAAATGCTGATTGTCTAAAGTAGCTAGTACGTCGAAACTATGTTCATTGGATAACATTTTATTTTATATATACACCTCGAACGTGTAGGTCATGAGAAAATTTCATACCTACATGTGATATGTGATAATAATAAAACGTCTACAGAGCGGTCTGGGCTATTATATATAAGACTAGTATAACCGTACCCGTCATAGATGGCGGTATTGAAGTTGAAATACTGAATGTCCAAAGTAGCTAGTACGTCGGAAATGTGTGTGCATTGCACGCGAGCGCTTACGTCATGAGAAAATTTCATACCCGCATGTGATGTGTGATAATAATATATCGTCTACATAGCGGTTTGGGTTATCTAATATATAAAAATCAATGTGTATTTGTTCGTATCTTATGCACTGCCATACCGTTCATGAGATTCCGATAAAACTTTGTCAAGTTATTGCTTGCACTTGCGCAAAGGACATGGACATAGTAAAATCACGCCCGGCCCGGCCGGAGCCCGATTTTCAACTTTTTAATTTTTAATTTACAATCCAGATATATCTAAAATCTAAAAAAAATCTATAATAAAGAATCAAATTCGTACAAATAGCTACATCTCGGAAAACCTTCTGATGCATTCATGTACGCATCAGACAGGAAACAAAAAATATTGTGTGCCCAAAAGCACTTCAATAAAGAAAATTAAAACAAAACCACTTTCTTTCTTTGAGTGGCATTGGAACGCATGCCGGGTACTCACTAGTTATATATAAGATTACATTTATAAGGTTTTGTTTTTCGATTTTCGAATATTACATTTGTTTTTGAAGAATATTTAGAATCTCCACTTACTCTTAACTCAATTGTTACAAGAATACAAATATTTGAGGATTATTCGTAATAACAATAAGAAAATAATTTCCCGAAATTGGTCTAGTTTGATCGCGCTTGATCCAATTATTATTAATTATTTATTTGAATTAAAATAATGAAAAAAGCATCAGTTAATATTATTGTAAAATCGAAAATAAATTATCTGTCGTAAATCATTTATGAGAGCAATAAAACTCTCTCTAAGACAGCAGAAAATAGAATGATACTTATTATCTTTGTGTATTTCAATAGATAATAAACAGTTATTTGAATAATAACTTGTTGAGCAACACAATGTATTCTTAATTATAAATACAAACCGGATTGTATTCTGGATTGTTAGCAAAGCAATGCTTGTCATAGTATCAAATGATAATTGGTTCAATTGCTGTTATGTGCCTTAGTGAAGGACATGATAGCGACATTCCATGTCTCATATGTGGACATTGCTTTGGTAAACGGATAAGATTATTAACCTATTAAGTGCCAGGAAAATATTATTAGGTAGACACTTACAAGTGTCAAGGCCAGCTATTTTTGAAATTAAATAATTCGTTTAAAAATACGAAATATGTATTAAATAACGTAGACTGAATCAACACATTTCTCAAGATTTTTGTAAAAACTTTCACACCAAAGTAATAACTGTCAGGCTCCGTAGTGTAAATCCCGGTACGGAGAGTTTTATAAATTAATTTTTCAATTGATTAGTGAATTTCTGTTTGTAGGCATGAATATTTGTAATTTAAAAAATTCCCTCCCATCCATCCGATCCTTAAAGTGGAGCGTATCAAGGGCGATTAACTAACAACTAGTCCTGTCTTAGCCATATCCTTCTATCCGTACTCTTGAGCAACTGAGGAGCATGCAGTTCTCGTAGAAAAAATCTATTGAGATACCTCCATTAGGATGCCGTATGCTCCACATTGGGAGCGGACATCGTAAAAAAAATATATTTTAACAGGATTGTCACAAATTCATAATTCTGTCACTTTTTACGCTTTATAGTTTTCCAACGAATGATACGTTCCAATGCAACAATAATTTTTTTTCATCTGTGCCTTATGTGCAAACAAATTTATGGTGGCCCTGTGACATCTACAAACGTCAAACTGTAACACTTATCTAGATTAAAAACTACGTCATATATATCGATATTTGACCTGAGGAACAGAGAACACTACTTGTCAATAGATGGCACTATACAATTATGTACTAGAAAAATCAAAATAAATATTTGATGGTTGCTATGACGATGATAAAAGCTCTCGAGGTAACTCGTCGATGGCTTGACGTTATATACAGGCGTTGGCGAGTTAACTCGCTCGAGGCACTCCGGGGGTTAATTATTATTTGGTTAATAACAATAATTCACTGTTGTGTACAATGAATACTTGGAAAATTTTCCGCATAAATCTAGTTACTGTAAAACATATTTGTCTCACCAGTCTGAGCGTCTCTGCTTCTGATCAGTACTGCCATCTCGTTTGGGTTTCCATCCGTAATGATTAGCCCCTTACAACAGTATTAAAGCCATATTTTTTCTGTAACAAAACATGGAATCTCATGATAAATAAAGTGTTTATTTCATCCGGTCCTTCATAAATTGGTAATACGTTTTATTAAGTATTTTTAATGTAGGCTCATAGGAAAAAAGTTAAATACTAGGGTAAGTTTTCCCATCGGTCTATGTTATAATACCCAAGATAATACTAATGCCATATAAATATTTTTTAGTTAAACGAAAATATTGAGTAGACTCTGGTGGTAAAAATATGAATTAATGTGTAAAAGAATTGGTTTTATTGTTGAATTTGTAAACTGTCAGGAATGATAAAACACAATTAAATTGGAATGATAAAACCCAATTCAAAAACATTTCTTGAAATAAATTGGATTAGCCATATTTTCAATTCGTATGACTAATCTGTAAAGTTGGGTTCACTATCCAATAGTAAATCTTTCCGTTTTCCCTAAGTGTACCTGAGAAGATTTATGACTGTCGATTTTGAGAAAACCAGCAACCATCGCGCAGCATTATCCTACAAATTATTTTTATTTAACAATAACTAAAAATATAAGTAAATTTGCAGGCGAAAAAAACCCTATATTTAATATTTTTGTACGAAGAATTTCTTGAAATTTGGCATACTGTTTGCGGCGCCGCGGAAAGTCTCTGCGGTCCGGCACTGAAGCGCGGACCGTCGGTTGGGAAACACTGGTTTAAAGGACAAGAAGCTTTATTATAAAAATAGCAAATATGTAAATATTTTACTCAGGTTTTCATTATTCTTATTAAAATGTCATTCCACTGCTTACTCACAGTCACCAAAGATTACAAGATTATCACTTAATGAACTTAAATATAGCACAGGCATGACATTACATACTTTTAACATGTCTTTATGGAAAATAACGTAAGCTTGGTGGCATTTTGGCTTAATAAGAGGATGTAAAATGTTTCGTAATTTCCGTATAAAATAATAAGCGCTTCAAATTAAATTCCCTTCTAGACTCTATTCTAAGCGAGGAATTACATTTACAAAGAGAAAATTTTACCATATGTATTATATTTACCATATATTTTATTACGTTTTTCAAATATCCACGTGAAGATAATAATTTATAGTTAAGGTAATAGATAAAATTTGATCTTATGTATAACAGCCCAGGCCACTCTGTAGACGTTTTATTATTATCACATATTATATGTAGGTATGAAATTTTCTCACAATCTAAGCATTTCACGTACTAGCTTCCACGCACTAGCTACTTTAGATATTCAGTATTTCAATTGCAATACCGTCATTTATGACGGGTAAGATTATACTAGTTACTAGGGCTTCCAATTTGGCTTAAACCGAAACCGGTTAACCGCGTGTTTTGAAAAAATCCGAAACCTGAATTATTTCACTCGGTTAACCGCGTTTTTTAAATACATTTTTAAATTTCTCTTCTTTGCAGAGGGAAAAATGTACATATTGTTAAATAATCACCTATGTCAAGAAGTTGTCGAAATTATACACGACATTTCCAAAAGACACAAAGATTCTTAAACTATTTGTGATAGATAAGGCACATTTCATACAATAGCTATTATTGTAAATGTGAGAAATCATCCGTAGAAATCTTGAAGAAATCGTTGACCAGAATAATATTTGTAAAATTAAGAAAGTAAGCAATTTTAAAATTTATAACTTACAAT
Source organism: Himalopsyche phryganea (assembly GCA_022494535.1). NCBI lineage: Eukaryota > Metazoa > Arthropoda > Insecta > Trichoptera > Rhyacophilidae > Himalopsyche > Himalopsyche phryganea. The sequence goes on along the minus strand of JAGVSL010000002.1, from coordinate 10,027,459 downwards.
ACGTTAAATATTTTTATGTCAGTATTGCTAGTTATGACTCGTTCGGGCAAAGGTAACTAATATTTGGGCCCGGCGCCGAGGTCGAGTAAGGGATTTATTTTTCAGAAAAATATTTCAATGACCCATTCGGCTATTCGACTATTCATAAATATTTTCAGCCTCTGTGGTCTAGTGGTAAGAGCTTTACCCTAGCGATCAGGTGGGTCTTGGTACGAACACCAGCAAGGTCAATCAAAATCAAATTTAGATATTTTCAATTTAAATTTGTGATCTTGGACATGGGTTTATTAAAATTCTCATCGAGTTTATCTCGTATGATTTTCAAATTTTCAACACATTGGCTAATTGGCTGTCATCAGTGATGCCAAATATTTTTTAAATTAAAATATGTAATTAATAATAATAATTGAAAATAAAAATGTTAATGGCTAAAATAATTTATTTCACATTTGTTATGAATATCCTTGAAAATATGGAAACAATATCACCTATTGTTTTAAAAAAGTGTGTTGTCTTTTTTTACGAATTACCAATAGTTACTTATATTATTCGTTGGTACATGAATAGATCTACTTTCCATTGGTTTTAGACGGTTGACAATTCATAGTGCCAGTAAATTAATATGATTAGTAAAGTATATTCGTTAAAAGTTGGTGTCAATAATATTGTAAATTGAAAAAAAATCGAGCCTTTTGGGGCTGGGTAAAAAAATTTAGAACTTCGGGTCAGGTTTTATTTCGAGCTTGGGAGTAATGTTATTAAATTAAAGCCAGTGCAGACTTCTAATACCGACTTTCTTGTAAAGACATGTCAAATTTAAAAGGTATTATAAAATGTCTCTAAAGTAACTATTTTTCAAATATTGCCAATCATTTAATCGAAAACAATCACAATTTTAATTAACCAATAATGTAGAAATAATTCAACGCCTAAATAATAAAGGTTTGAAAAGAAACAGTTACGAGTAGATGGAATTTAATTAGAGCCTTAACAGAAATCAATTATTAGTGAAAAACATTTTGAACAGGATATGTGACAACTGTTGAATTTATTTCAGATATAATTTTCTCCTCCAAATACGAGTTTATTAAAATTGCAGTAAATAGTGTTACAGTTTGTGTCTAGCTACCTTCTCACTTTCACTAGAAAGAAAAAATACCATCTTTCATTTTTGTCATTTGGAAGTTAAAAATTATGATCAATATTTATAAAGATGACACATTAGAATTATCAAATAAACAATATCTAATCAAAACAAAAGCACATGACTGTGGGTGGGTAAGGTATTCCTGCATTATTAATTTCATATTTTTTCCCGTTGAATTCATGTTCATTTTTTCTTGTATAAATTGAACAAAAGCTGGTAGTCTGATTTGTGTAAAACAATACGCCCTCATATTACAAAGCAAATATTATTTTACCTTATAAGAAGGAGGTAGAATAAAATCAAGCACACAATCATAATGTAATGTATGTATTGTGTGTTTGAGTTACTATACTATTATAAAGCCATTGGAGATCTGCACGGGCTGAAATTTTATAAAACTACCCGATCCGAGCCCTAAGTCTTAACATCACTCATGTTACTCGAACCCGACCGGATACCCACATTTATTTTTCTCATCCCGAATAAAGCCAGTTTTTTTCAGTTTTATTTATTATCAATGATTTTTTTGCCACAGCGAATTGTCAAATCAGATACTGAATAATCATACGCTATTTATATACGAACGAGTAATCAAACGATTGGTCAAGCTTCAACTAGCTTACGCAATTTTATGGGTTTCTCAGTTTCATGTTCACAAAAAACAAATGATGTCGTCATACTTTTCAAACAAAAGATTTTATTTTTTCCATATTGCCAACGATATTGATAACAAATTTAAAATTCGAAATAAACTATTTACGTCATTAACGTTTTGCTATGAATAATATTGTCATATGGCTACCTCATGACCCAAACATTGTCCTAAATATTTTTCGGAAAATTAAATTCCTTACCGGGGCCCGGTCAGAGTCCAAATTTGAACTGTCTTTATCCACATGAGCCCAGCCCATGTGCCGGGCCTAATAGAGGTTCGCGGACTAAGTCCGAGCCTGTGCAGACCTCTAATAGCCATTGATTCTACAAAAATATATGCCAAAACAAACGTTTTATAGTTATGAATATAAATGTATTATAATCCGCATAAGGTAAATTGGATTTATTTTTGTTTTGCGAGGGGGTTTGTCAATAAATGAACTCATATTACTCCGGATGTATTATAGAAATTTTTTCCGGAGACTGTCTTTTTTGAAATCTAATTTTAATATTAGAAAAAAGTGTTTTTATTCAGTTAGTAAGATGTAATTTATATTTTTCTTTTAACTATTTATTCGTTAAACATACAATGACCGTAATATATCAGTTGGATATTTACGACAAGCATACTGTGTTTTCCAGAGGAGCATTTTTATATCTAGCTGGCAATACTAAGGTTGGGTGGAGGTTATTTTCTTCGATCGTAGTACATGCTAAAAAAAACAACGTTATTAAATTTACGTTAGTCAAAACATTTAATGGTGAATCAATAAACACTGGATGCATTGCCATAATTTTTCATGTTTGAGACGATATATATATATATATTAATTAAGTCCTGTAAGGCATATTTGTACAGGTTTTCTTTTTAAACATTTATTCATGATTAATATTGAAGTACGTCGTCAAAATTACTCTCACAAGTAAAAACTTACACCTTAAATTATTTATAAGTCAAAGCTTTATTATCTAGCAAAATCTACGAATTCATTCCAAGTAAAAAACGCATGGTAAAAAACAAACAGAAGTGATCAAATAAAATAAATCTCCAATTCGTGTATGTAACTCGCCCTATTATAAATAATAGATTCATCGCTCAACAAATATTGTTTTTGAGATAAATGAAGCATTGTATATATTGCAACTTATTATAAAATTACATTTTTTGCCACTACGACAATATTCATTCAATACTTACGCTCACACAAACTCTCCTTCTGCGCATGCGCTGACACAGATATTTATATAAAATACATATATTGATAATGAGTGGTCTGCTATAAAGATAGACAGATAAATCAAGACATACATTTATTGTAATTCATTATGGTTCGCCAACATATATGTATTATTTCAATTGGATAAGTCGATCCATGTAATAAAAATGTCATTAGTAAGATAATATTTTTTATTTAAAACGCAATAGTTGTATTATTGTTATGAAAAAGTGTTTTTAAAAGTGTTGTATCTTATCTAACTGAATATGCAAATTTAATCTGTACACGTCTTGTCTAGAACTGTACGGTATACTTAACGTCCCCGAGACACGGAATCAAATAATCATTCTGCACACTTTGTATTTTAATCACACGCTCTTCCAATATTCAAAGTAACCATGTGCTTGTTTCATACGTAGGCTGTGCTTTTGAATAATTTTTCAACATCCTACGTTCCAACTAAATCAAAAGAAGCCTTACGGAAATTTCTGAGAAAAAAACGTGTGATGGTTATAAAACACCATACGTAGATTTTAATATTTTAAAGAAAGATTATCAAAGAAAGTGTTTGTAGCTTATAAATTTACTCGACTGCGGAATTTACTCTAATATTAGGTAGTTATTGTTAAAGTTGAAAATGTAACCGTGGACCGTACCCTATGCAACACCCAAAGCATATAGTCCATAAATTAATAATAATGATGAAAGTTGAAAATAGTACGGTTGACTTAAAAATGACATGTATAAATTTAATATCACTACTGTTCAACGTTTGGGGGGAGGTCCTGTAACAGACAGACATATTTATAAATTTGGATTATTGAGATTTTGTACACTTCCATGTATTTTGTCACTAACGACCCGGGTTTCGCCTTTCGGCATCTTCAGGCATTCGAGCACACGAATGGACTCGAACTGAGAGACAGTAAACAGTGTCTAACGTTTATATAGAAGATACAAATGCGACAAATATTATTTACGAGGTAAGATATTCGAGTCCATTCGTGTGCTCGAATGCCTGAAGATGCCGAAAGGCGAAACCCGGGTCGTTAGTGACAAAATACATGGAAGTGTACAAAATCTCAATAATCCAAATTTGATATTGAAATTCCATCAAGCACCCTCAGTCGATGTCTTAAATTATATTTATAAATGTATTTTCTGCTGTATAGTATAGATTATTAATGTGAATAAAAATTGTTTTACGGCAAAACTTTTTACATTACATATAATTATTATTAATTCAATTCTTGGTACTATATTTGAAGACACTATATAAAATAAAGCATAATTATTTTTACAATTTTCACAACATTATGAAATGATCAAGACTGTTTCAATCATTGGGAGAATTTTCTACATACAATTATGGAGTTTGTACAAAAAATTGTGTTCTATTTTAATTAGCATGTTTTTAAGTTTGCATTATAAATAGTACATAGCTCGACAAGATTTTGGGTAAACGAGCAATAAGAAACGAAGAATATTCTGGCCCAGGAGCATGTGAAAGTGGATTATTCAGTGTAGACGTTGACAGGAAAGGACTGAAGAAAACTATCGTCACCCTCCTGTAGCAAATATGACAAAAAATTATATTTACTTCACGTTCTCTACAAATTTCAATGGAAAAACATTATGATGAGAAAAATATGTGAAAATTAATCTTTATACAAAACATCTTTTAATAGGTGGGAATTGTGTTTACAACAAAACACAATGAAAAGCCTTCCAATAATTAAATCAAACACAATATGCCTGCCAAATCATTAATCGACAATTAATTTATTCCTGTGCCAATCGATGATGTTTAGTTCTTGAAGGCCCTGTTTCTCTCAGACACATCAAGTGAATGTTTGGGGAAATATTCAAAAATTCTTTGAGGGTTGAGACGTTTTAAGTTTAATAATTAGATGAGAAAGAGTAAGCAATATGTGTGATAAATAGCCTCATATGTATTATAATAAAGCTTCAAAAGAGCTTTTTTAACAATGTTATTTGTGAGAACGGGTTGAATAAATGATAAGATATTTATAAAGCTTAAGAAGCACAATCTGAAGTTATTTCGATTGTGAAATTAACTTTACTTTAAAATTTAGGATTAATTTGAAAAGCAAACAGAGCGTAAATACACAAAGTGGGTTTGATACAATCGATTAATTAAAAATTGCTTTCGACGATAAAAGGCTGGAATTTATGATTGAAAAATATACTTCGAACTATTCGTATGAATGAATTATTTCTTTCCTAAAAACTGCTTTTAAATCGATTCGTTTTTATCTAAACCAGGATAAATAAAATAGATAATGTTTGTATCAACTATTAAAAAAATTAATTTGCTTAATATGCAATGGTTATTGTTTGTTTGCTTAAAAAATAGTGAACGCCCTGAAAATTATTACAATTTAAGACTTCGACTTTGGGTGCTTGATGGAATTTTCAATATCAAATTTGAATTGTTGAGATTTTGACTGACTGCCAGTTCGAGTTTATTCGTGTGCTCGAATGCCTGCTCCAGTGTCGAAATACATGGAAATGTACAAAATCTCAACAATTTAAATTTAATATTAGAATTTTTTAAAACAAACTGATTAAAAAAATAATACTATTTGAATACTATAATAATACTAGTACCCGTCATAGATGACGGTACTAAAATCGAAATACTGAATGTCTAAAGATAGTACGTCGGAGCTGTGTGTTCATTGCACAACATTTTATTTTATTGTACACCGCGAACCGCGACGCTTAGGTCATGAGAAAATTTCATACCTACGTGTGATTGTGATCATATTCTTTGGGATATTATAAATAAGATGGCAGCAAGATGCTCTGTACAAGAAAGTCATTCCATCCACATGCTGTCTAATTATTGTTTATACGTCATAAACAAATTATGCAAAAAATAAATTGATCTAAGCGATGTATCAAAGGAAAGATTCTTTATTATAATCAAAATGATGATAAAATAATGTTGTATTATTAAATACTTTGAATGTGTGAATAGAGAAAAGTATTTTTTAAAACTAACTATGTTAAAGAAATGAAGAAAGTTGTCTACAAAAAAGCTCATAATGAATTTATTTCATCACTTTTAAATGACGAAGAGCAAGAGAAGATAATTTTCATAAAATTTAAGCTACTCGTTCAGTTCCTACATAATAAATTATATCCAATTTTATATTCTAACACAGTATTAAAGTAGGCTTGAAAAGTTGATATTGATATATGTTTTTAATTTGATGTTAAACAAATATATTTTACGGAAAAACTACAATTTACGTAAACAAGTTGTGCAATAAATTTGATGAAAGTTGAATTAAAGTTGTTATCGATTAATTTATTTTATTAATAATTTATGACCTTACGAAAAGCTACGTATTTGATCGACAAGGTAAAAATAAATAGATATCTTATATCCTATTTATTAGAAAAAAAATAATGAGTTGAAAGAAACCTAAAAGATTTACAAAATAACTGTTTTTAAGTAAAAGTATAATTTATAAAAATAAGTGAGTTCTGTCATACGGCAGAGTTTAAAATAAAGAACAGTTCGGTATAACTAACTCAATGTGTCATATTTTCGATTTAGTGTTTTCTTCCAGAACAGCGACGATATATCGTAAAGGTCATAGAGTTTTAAATTGTGACGTTTAAGTATTTAAAGCGATGAAGACTTCTTGAAAAGCTTTTAAATGTGACATTAATCTTAATACGTAAGCATGCATTAAAAAGCTCTTAAAAAATAAAACATGTAATTTTTTCTGTTACAGAATTCTCTATCTCTTGGAGCGAGAAGCTTAGGTGCATATTCCCTTGGTACAGTCTACCGAGAAAGGAGAGGTGATCCAGCAATGGTGCATCGAGTTATAGATGGTAAGTGGAATCAGAATAATAGTCAAGTATCAATTTTTGAACATGCCATACTTTAAACGAAATTTAAAGCGCAGGACTATGAACTTATTAAGAAAACTGAACACATTATGATAACGAATAACGGATTGTTGTTCCTGTAGCTGAGTGATCAACGCTTTTGAGTGTCGTTCAGTCACTAATGTCGTTCGTCACTAATGACCCAGGTTTACCTTTCGGCATCTTCAGGCGTTCGAGTACACGAATTAGCTCGAACTGACAGTTAGTAAATAATTGAATTAGTTTGAATGCTGATGTGGTAATAATGAATTTTAACCATAATTGGAAAATTCCGGGTCGTTAGTGGCAAAATACATTAAAAACATTCATATTTGAAATTCCATTAAGCACCCTAAGTCGATATCTTAAATTGTATTTATTTTTAGTCAGGTATCCATTTTTTCAATTATCGTTTGAATAAGATACACTGAATAAAGAAAAATAGGCCCTTAGGATTTTAATACAATGCTGGAAAAGCAATTTCCGTTCACCGGAAATTTCGAATTTTAATTCAAGAATTGCTTTCATTAATAAAAAGTTTAAATAGCGTTTTTAATTCTTAGGTTTTCATCGAAAAAGAAGGTACTTAAAGTGATTCAATATTTGTAAAAGAAAATTAATCAAATTCACAATGAAATTAACACTGGCCGTTTAAAAATAAACGCATGCGGCTACCTTGCATTAATTTGCTTAAAATGTAAAAGGCAATTTGATTTTGGTTGTATATTTTATTTTTACTGTCATATTATCGTCAGCCTGCAGTGCAAACCTTGTAGCTCCACAACGCATAACTTTTGTAAGGAGCATAAAATCGTAATTACTTTAAAATGAGTTTTCGCAAAACAAATTCAAAAAGCCAAATCATTGTTGTCGTTTTTTTGTACCAATGTATAATAATTGTAATTTCTTTAACAAGAGCCTAAAAATGAATAATATTTAATAAAAGAAAATAATCTTTCCTGTAGGGAGCGGTTAATACTGTCAACCTTTCGTCTACTAGGTTACATATGAATTTCGGAATGATAATTTTCATATTTCGTTCAATAAATAGATATGTATCCGAAGCAGTGGCGGCCGGTGACAGGAATATTAGGGAGTGCAAAAAAAGATTCACATATTTATGTAAGAAATCCATCCTCCACATATTTGATTTTGAAAGTACTATCAGACATATACGAAAATATAAGTCTGATATTGACGATATCAACTGTTTCTCTTCACCAGGGTTTCCCAAACCTTTCCTGCGGATTAATTTTAATTTCGACGGACCACCTTTTTTCTTTTTTTTTTGGGTAGGTAACATCAATATGAATTTGAGTACGTCTAAATTTGTTGCAGCCCTAGCAGCATATACAACCATTGCAGGTTGTCGCGGATGATAGTTTGGGAAACCTTGTCTGTCTTTAGTCGTGATATTTCTCAAAATGAATTGATCCTTTTTAAATTTTAGAAGTAACACTCACTTTCGACGGAAGTCATCGATATTGTATAAATTATTTGTAATGGCTTAACGGTTTAGCTAAATACTACATGTATTTTTTATTCGTGAAGAGTTGAAGTATAGACAGGGCTCCAACGACATCGTAAAAATCTTCTCTGCTGTATAAGACAGTTAGTTCAATTTAAGTTTAAATTCCTCGATGAAATCGTATGTTAAGGTTACCGTATTAATGTCTGCAATTGGAATAATTCTGTATTAAACCGGAAATTTTTCGCATAAGTATTTTTTGTGGAAAGTAATTTGTAGAATTCAATATTGAGGAATATAAAAAATATTAGAGGAAGGTGTATTACGAAACTGAACCAGATACACAGTTGAATATTATGGAATAGGTAAGGTCAGCCAGGTAAAAAACTCGAAACTATCCTAGTTTAAATATTCAATTATATCTACTCGGTATTATACACGATCATAGTTATAATTTTATAAATTGTATTCATCACTCCAAAAGTTATAATGGTAGGTAAATATTATTCTTATTGAAAAGCGTATAGTAATTATGAAATTAAATGAGCTGACTACGCTTGTTCCACTGCTCTTTTTCATTCTTACAAATGACTGTTACAGGCTTGTAAACTCAAACGTCAAATCGCTTTCGGGTACGTTCGGGAATTTCCGCCAGGGGGATCGCTGCTCAAGGGCCCGCAAAAACAGTCCATACAAAATGCAACTAACGCGTAGTTCATACTAGTGCAACGTCACAAATATGTCAAAATACAAAGAACATTTCAGACGTCTAAGGAGTGCAAAAGAATTTATGCTTCTACCGCGTTATCGACCGACTTTCATGCGTATTCTGAATCGACGCAGAATACGTTTGCTAGTCGTGTTTATTGATCATCGTTTCCTGCAACATTTTCTTATGGGAAACACGAGGAAAATTTAAAATTAGTGAATTGGTATAATTATTATATTTGAATATCGTTTATTAATGGAATATTTTGATGGGACTTATTGGAGTGCATTGCACCGTTTGCTCCTTTACAAGAGCCGTCCCTGATCCGAAGGCATATTATCTCTGTGATATATTTTTTCTATACCTATCCTTCTTTTCTTACCTTCTCCGAAAATGTCTCAGTTTAGTAGAGATAAGCTCTTCTGAGATGCTTCATTAAGAGTTTACACCCTGATATTTGGGTTGGATATAATCGATTTTGTTTTGTTGTACTTTATTAGAAACTAGCGAGTTCCCGGCATGCGTTGCAATGCCACTCCAAGAAAAAAAGTGTTTAAATTCTTTTGTGCTTTTGAATACAAAATATTTTTTGTTTTCCGTTTGGTGTGTACACGAATAATTCAGAAGGTTTTCGAGATGTCGCTGTTAGTACGTATTTGATTCTTTTTTTTACATTTAAATTTTAGATTTTTTTTTTCAGAATCTTTCATTGGTGTGCCCATTACAACACACCAAAGTTTCATCGAAATCTGATTAATCGTATAGGAACGCACAAAGGACAAACAAACAAACAAACAAACAAATTGAGTACCTCGGCATCAAAGTCGGACAAACGCTACATCCCACGAAAGTCATGTTTTTATTGTTTGTGGTAGTGCAAGTGATGATCTTTTAAAAAAAATCATTAAAAATACCAGAATCCAACGGTTTCATATAGATTTTTGAGTTTAAAGTTCGTAAATAGTTTCAAAAGCGGACACTAAACATCCATTTTCGCGAAATCAGGGGACATAAGTCCACCGATTTTGATCCACAAATTGACACATCGTCCACACATTGACCAATCACAGAGCTAGAATTTACTTTAAAGTGTCATGGCTGCAGGGCTTGATGAAGTGTGGAATATATATAAAATGAAAAATCACCTCTGCTGTACATTTTCATAAATGGCTTATGTCCGTCTTTGATACCAATGTACTCAAATATTCATTTTTATACATATAGATATCGAATTTTATTTAAGCATTTTTAGCGACAGAATAACAACAATTTTTCGTAAAATTAGTTATATAAAAAAATTTCTCCATGCCGAGTTCATATATCGATCGTCCAGTTCATTATCTCTAAATAACTCATATTTAGATAATGGGAAAAGCAATATTAAAGATATCACCATAAATAAAATATTATTGATTTTATAAACAAGTATTTAACAATTAAATACTTTCCGAGTATGGTCAGTAGAGGGATATTAAAAAATATCCTTTTTCTGAACCAGAAATAACAACTTTTGTTTAACTCTTTAGAAAAAAAATCTGAGTAGTGAATCAGATAGAGTGCAAAATTTTACATTTAAATGCATATTTAACTAAAATTTGAGTTATCTGACTAATGGGCGATCGAATAAAGCATCGGTACTAGACACCAGTGAGCAGAAATAAACAAAATGGCATCACGTCATTAATGGTCGAGCCATTGACAGAAAGCTACTTATACTGATCTCTATTTTCTATAAATACTATTCTGTTTGGTTCACTCTATTCAAGTTTGAAGGTTCAGAACTTCATAAACATGTGTCACTAATGAAGATATTCAACCTCGAGATTACAAATGAGCTCTCCAAAAGTTTAAAATGACATATTGTGATGTAAAACAGTTTACTGTCACACTAATTGCAGAGATTGTAGAGAATGTGATATATTCCTAAAACAATTGCTGGAAAAGTTTATTATTTATACCTTTCTACCATAAACATTGTAATAAAAAACTTGACGTGTTTTTGAACCCTTCCTGTGCCGTAGACATTTGATAATATTATGCACATCATGACAAATTTTTACTACAAATCATAAAAACTGTTATCAGATTTATCTGAAATTTCTAATTTTTAATATTTGTATAAACGTAGGTTTTAAACGTTCACCAAATTGCTATATAAAATTATATCTACTACTGCTATCAGTGGCGGTCGGTGGCAAGAATATTGGGGAGTGCAAGAAAATACTCATCTATTTATGCAACAAATCCATTCAACAATTCTCGGATTTTGAAAACACTTCAATAACATGAACATTAAATTCTGATATTGACGATACTAACTCTACACTTAACATTGCAAGAGCATTTAGTCTGTCTTGAATCATGGTATTTCTCAAAAACGACTTAATCCTTTTTAATGTTGAGAACACTCCACTGAAATCTGTAATAACTTACTTACGAAGTGTTTTTTTTGTACGTTTCTAAATTAAATTTCCGATTAAACACTTTATTGTTAACCGCACACTTCTGAAATAAATTTAAACTTGGAAGGGGGCGACCTGCTGCTTTAATTTCCAGCCTTTTCGAAAAATCCCAACTATTTTCTTTAATGTATGAGACGGAATATGCACTATTCATTATTGAAGCACGTAAATATTAGACGTACCTATGTAATTAGAAAGTAAATAACTTTGTTGGTATGCGTTTCCTTGTCGACAGGCTCAATATACTACAGGCCCTTTCCACGTAAATACTACGGTCGTTTCCACGGTCGTCATAATTCCGCATTTGGCAAGAGGTGGTAAGGTTTTAAGGTGTTAACTGTCAATTCTTGGTGGAAAGACATTATATTTAAAAAAATAAAACACAATTCATTTGTACTACTTCCACATATTTATAATGATCAGGACCGGTTTCACTCATCACGAGCATTATCAACTGATAATGCTCGTGATGAGTGAAACCGGTGCTGATCATTATACATATGTGGAAGTAGTACAAATGAATTGTGTTTTATTTTTTAGAATATTATTTGTTCGGAAAGAAGAGCAAATTTTTCCAAAGTATTCGACATGTATCAGACTTAATGACCATGAATTTGATAGGTTTTCCACTGACTTTATGGGATTCCATACCTTTCGTTAAGCCATGACTCAAAACTCACCGTCACACAGCAGATGATAGACGAATAAGACCCGTCACGGTTAAAGTTTCAAATGAAAATCAAAACACAATTTGGAATGAATTTATGTGATGTTTAAACTATATAATGTCAATAAATAATTTTGTAATGTACGATATTTTTTTTTTAAATTTAAAACTTTTCCTTTTTAATTTGAAAAAAAAATTGTGGTTTGGTGTTTAGCAAGATGCGAGCCGGTTGATAGAATTTTAGCACACGTCACTGGTTAAACGTAATAAAAAGTGAACGTGTGCTGCATAAACGTCCAAATTTTATTTAAAGCTACAATTTAAATAAAGTAACTTTATTCCAGCAGTAGATTATTGAGAAGTTGTGTTTATTTAAAAGGATGTATAGAACGCATATTTTAGATAGACTGCCTTTGTGTTATCTCTCTCTCTGAAAAAGTTTCAACCAAATAAGCCATCGTTTTTAACGATTCTACGCACAAGCGCCCGCATTTGTGATAGATATAATATTAAGAGCGTCTCACAAAGCAAGTGAAATCTGTATGATGCGATATTGCAATTAATTAGGTAACCGGTGTGATTTTAATCGAACATTATTAAAATCAAAGTCGTAAACTGTTGTCGCGCAATTGGTCTCACATACGCATTCGTTTATTTATCTAAGAAATAGTTTTTTCACCATTATATAGTATCGATTGAATAGGCATTTACTTCTTGTGTACAGCTCACACAATACGTGTTGATACACTATATTTATACATATATAATATATCGACTGTAAAAAGTAAAAAGGGAGTTATCCCTCCGTCTGTTCAAAATATATTTTTTTCGATCGTCGCAATGTCACAATTTTTGTTGGATAAACACAGTATATGTTACGTCGTTTAGCTTTTCCATAGTCGATATAATATATATCGACTATAGAAAAGCAAAAGTGTGTGGGTTTTGTGTGGGTTACACACAATATGTGTGGGCTACGTTCTTTTCCCTTTCTACAGTCGATATGTAAAACTGTTTGATAATCCATTAAGATTTCAAAGAATTTTAAAAACAAGTTCACTTGTGTTAAGGTGTTAACTGTTAATTCTTGGTGGAAACGAATTATATTTTAAAAATGAAACATAATTCAAATTTGGATTATTGAGATTTTGTACACTTTCATGTATTTTGTCACTAACGACCCGGGTTTCGCCTTTCGGCATTTTCAAGCATTCGAGCACACGAATGGACTCGAACTGTCAGTTTGAGTCCATTCGTGAGCTCGAATGCCTGAAGATGCCGAAAGGTGAAACCCGGGTCGTTAGTGACAAAATACATGGAAGTGCACAAAATCTCAATAATCCAAAAAACAAATTACGTTGAACATCAATTAATTTTTTTCCACCAGCTACTCAATACCTTTGCTTAACTAAAAAATATTCGTATGGCATTAGTATTATCATGGTATTATAACAGCACCTTTTTCCATGTAGTGGGTCAATCTTAGACCGATGGGCAAACTTACCCAAATTGATGGTAACTAAATTGATTTGTTTTTTTAGATTGCATTCTTATGGCCACGGAAGCCGGTGAATATTTCTACAAGTCCACGTCAGACGAACCAACAACCTGCGGACTATATCTGATTGCTCATCCTTCAAAGCGTATTGAAGTCACTTTTAAACTCTTGGATGTGCCATGTGAAGCAGCTGGTCTAGTCTCGGTAAGAATAAGATTTTTTTAATTAATTGTACCTTTGAATTGGTTTTAATACCAATGACTCTCGTGTTGTTTCTCAGAATACGTAAGAAACTTCAATTAACAGTTTTTAATGAATTTCTGTATGTTTTCAGCGATACAATTATTATAATATTTATATTAGTGTGGTGTGGAGTATATGGCCACCTAATGGAGATATCTTAATAGAGGTTATTTGAGAACTGCTTGTTACTCCGTTGCTCAACCTCTCGTTTTTCGAAGAGAGTAGGTATAGAAAGATAGAGGTTGGACAGTACTAGTGGATAACTAATCGCTCTCGCTACTCCCCGTTTTTAAGGATCAGATTAGTTGATCAATTGATGAAACTGTCCGCATCGGGACTTGAACATGAACCATCCGTAACCGTAGTCAACGTCGCTACAACTGCACCACGGAGCCGACGATTTAATCTGATAAAATATCATACGAAGACGAATGCTACTTATAAGCTATATCAGAGCGAATAGGCAAAAGAAACAGAATTAATTTTATTTAAGACCATTGTTGATAGCCTGTTCCAATTCCTCTGAAACCTAATTGTAAGTAAAATGGAAAAGTAAATGAAAATACATACTTAAAAAATAACAATATTCTGTTGGCAATTTCCATGATCGAGCCGTAATGATTGAAATCTTAAATCATTTCGTGATCAAAGATTCGAATCCAAGAATAAACAGCAAAATCCCACGACCTATTTGCTTATATCTTAATTATTTAAATTGTTTGTTTTACCCGTATACAATGATTATTTCTAAGCATCTGCTCTTAATCACAAACTGGGTTCTTGATTACTTGCCACTGAAATAACTTCTAAGAAAAGACTTTCTCTGCATTCAAAATAAATTGTATTAGTGTATTACAGTATATCGCATAAAATCGTGTCCTGATTATCAAAAATACTGTAAAATCTACGAATAAATCTAGTCTAGTTTTCTATATTGGTGTCTTTATAATGTTTGGTTTTATGGTCAATTGTAACAATAAATTGTTAACATATTTAAATATCACCAGTATAATAATGTGAAATATGTTTTATATTATTTTATTCATATCTGTGAAGCGATCGATTTTCAAAATCATTCTGATAAATTTGTAACTCAATATTCAAATGAATGATAAAACTGTTATTTTATTTTCAGAAAAGAGAAAAAACTTTGTCTAAAAATAAACTACTACAATCATTGATACACTCGAAAAAATGTGATCAAAAAAACACAGTCGTGCATTTGCTCCTTAAAGTAATATCATTTTCAAAGATGTCAAACAAAATTGTGTTTTCATCATGTATTATTTGGGCAATCAAACTTCTTCGAGTTCAATTTGTTTCTCTGAGACAACATATGAATTCAAATATAAAATGAAAGTGTTATGAGAAAACGATTCGCTTTGGTAACTTAATGGCTGGATTAGTGTGGCGTCAACCTTTGTCATCTAGAACTAGGGCTGCCGACTGTTTTTGAGAAAAATCCGCGATACATGGCCCAAAACTGAAATAAATTTTAACTTAATCTTAGGTAGTTTAAGGGTAACATTGTGAGTCAGTTAATATTATTTTATAATTTAAGACATCGACTGAGGGTGCTTGATGGAATTTAAATATCAAATTTGGATTATTGAGATTTAATATTATTTTATTTAAATAATTCACAAAAGCCGATTCAAGTTACCGTCAAAGATTTGGTCACATCTGTTACAATGCAAGAATGGTTCATTTAAAAAATTAAAATACATGGCATTACAGCTGACGCCAACGCGTCATGCATTTACACAGTAACAATAATAAAAACGATGATGAAAATAAAAACAAATTAAGAATTTTAGAAATTTATCGAATCTTTCATACTTTATAACTACTTTGAAAATACCTGTTCTTTTAGTAGAACCATGTAAAGATATAAGACTGAGCAATTCTTCAAGTTCTTCTGAATAGTTCTAGCAAAAATTTAAGGTCTGTTTGATAAGTGCTCACATCAAGACACAATGAAAAGTAATGACATTTTGCAATTGAATCACAGTTTCTGGTAAAATACTTTGGGTATAACAGTAATAAAATAACTAATATCGAGATTGAAGAAATCAAAATATCTTAGTCGATATTTTGCTTTATTTGTTTGATTTTTTTACGCGTAAAAATTCAAACTTAACGGAACACCTCGTTTTACGTTTTGGACAGTCCTGGTCTATGTGAAGAGTTTTCATTGTAATAGATATTGAAATTAAAGTGACTTCGTCGTTTTTCTATAAAATTCCTGGACACGTTGATGTTATTTAACCGGGACTTTGGGTAGAGTATACCATTCCGACTGTTGGCAACCATAGCTGAAACTTGGTTTTGGTATTATTCAAATGGTATTTGACACTTTGGTGTCACAGGGAAGTTTGAACGAATTTGGTTTCTCAACTAAAATGTCATGAATAATGATGATTTATACGAAATGGCTAATTGGCGATTATTCAAAGAGGTCTTCAGTCAAAATTATCCCAGGATAGCCCAACCATTAATTTGTTCTGTAAATTAATCTCCATTCTGATAATATTAAATTTAAAGTTCGTTTAACACAACCTGAGGCAAACTACGGCGCTATCTGTATTTTTGTGCGGTTTTGTACCATTCTTCACAATAAATTGTTCGTTATTAGAAAATCAGTCATTTATTTTATCACGAAATCCTCTTTTCATGAATAATTAATACCTTAAAATAATATTTTGATTGCAACCCGGTTCATTCTGAATTCCTTTTGAGGTCCTTCAGCCAAAAAATTTACTCAGACCTTTCCCAAAAAACAATTCTACAGAAGTTTTTTGATTGATATTAGTATAATATTAAATATGAACAATGTATCTTTAAAATTATCACTTAAAACAAAAAGTAAATATACATAAAATAACTAGCACATAAAGATATGAAAATATTTAACGTATTGTAGGTTTACGTAACGTAACGTATTTTAAAATTGGTTACTTTTGTAATATGACAAATAATATTCTAGTCAATAATTTCTTCAAGATTTCTACGGATGATTTCTCACATTTAAAATATTAGTTATTGTGTAATATGTACCTTATTTATCAAAAATAGTTTAAGAATCTTTGTATCTTTTGAGAATGTCGTGTAATTTGCTTATCGTATGAAATCATTTCTATCCATAATTTCGACAGCTTTGTGACATAGATGATTATTCAACAATATTACATAAATTCCCTCTGAAACACGTTGAATTTTTAAAATAGTGTACATAAAATATTTAAAAAAACGCGCTTAACCGCGTGAAATAAACCGGGTTTCGGTTTTGAAGGAAGCCCTAGTTGTGAATATTTCCATGTATCCTTCATATGCCAGTGACGTCACGTAAGTTTGATAATAATATGCACTTAATAAAGAATAGCAATCGCACAGATCATTATTCAGACAATTTCAATAAATTTAATTTGAGTTAAATATACAGTTATATGTACAATTTTGCTCTCTATCTGGTGCAGTAATCAGATAACTAAGTTAACTTTCCGAAAAATCAAACAAAATGTTGATATTTCTGGGTCAGTAAAAGCATATTTAGAAATATCGTTCTACTAAATATACTGGAAAAGTTACTAATTATTCAATACCTGTTTGTAAAACTTAAACAACTCGGGAACAAATCAATAATGTTGACCATTTGAATATCGATTTTCCAATTATCTCAATATGGGTTATGTTGTTGCTTTACGTGATTAAGACAGTATGAAGGATACTGATGACGATGCTGACGATTAATGCAGTACAGAATAACGCTCGGCAGTTGATACGTAATGAATCCAGTTGTTCCTTGTTTGCTTATTTATACTGTAGCGTTGACCGTCTGTGACCTAATTTAATCATCACGACATTGACCTGTCTGCAGAATATCGGTTAAATATTATTTGCCAATTAATTTCGCTACAGGTAAGTATTACATTTCGTAATCTGCACCAACATGTCTCGCCACATGTCTGTGTAATAAAGTGGACGATCGATATATCCGATATACACTACTTAACCCGTTCTTGATCATTAGCGCTGATGTCACAAAACGTGTTGTAGAAAAGGTTTTTTTTCAATATTTCATTTTATAAGGAATTGTTTAATAAACAATTTTTAAAATAAAAAATATTAAATATGTACGATGTATGGATTATTTCACTGTATCTTATTATGTCTATTCAAAAAAGATTAACAGTAAACAATATTTAAGTTATGTATCTGCCATTCTGTTTATCGTAACGCTATTTGTGGAGAGTCTCTCAAGAAAAGTGTTATTTTGCTGACGCATTACAAGAATTAAGCGGCAGTCTCAGTTGACAGAAATCGTTAAATGTAATATTGTCAAGAAGACATTTTCAAATTAAATTGTCATTCTTGTTGGTGAACTTAACCGCTGACAACTAACGCTAAACGGATAAAAATTTAATACGTTTTCTCTTCAAAACAAATACGCACTGAACTGAATTTATTTCGTAAAGATGTTTGTGTTAATCGATTGAATTGCTGAAACTTCATTATAATTGGGTAAAAATAAGCAACTCAGTATTCCGTTCTACAAGAAAAGTATCAGTTTATTGATACATATGATAGCTATTTTGGCTTCAAGCCTTCGCCAAAAAAATGTTTAATCTTCATGATCTGTTGCCTAACTTCTCTACCTATAGGTTTAAACTATTTTTTAAAGCATATATCGACGAGTGTTCCCTTCTAGTTTGGCCGGAAATAAGAGATAAATTCGTGAAATTGTAAACATGTCCAGCGCGTTCATCGGGCTTAGTCGAAATGTTAACGCTCTTGGAATTGTGCCATCACAGACTAGCATGAGAAATTCGAAGTTTATCATCGTGTAGAATAATTGTTTTTAAAATTAGAAATAGAATAATTAAAATATAAAATATAACTAGAAATAATTTAATAATAAACTAAGGAGAATAAATGGAGTAATCGAATATGATACAGTTGAGGCGAAACCGAAATATTACCATCACTAACTATCCATATATTGTTTTATAATACTTATAAATGTATTGTGGTCTCCCTCTCATATTTCTTAACAGTCGTTTTTCACCAATTTGAAATGGAAGACAAAGTAGGACCGTTTCTTAAATGAATGGAGGCCAATATTTTAAAGAGGAATTTAAGGATATGCCCTCTTGATATCATCTGGTAAAACCTACCCTAATAATGCAAAAATAAAACAAAATGCACAACTGTTGTAATCATGATGTTTCTTCAATGTTTTCTTTTCGTTTTTTGCAAATGTCTGCTTGATTTCCAATCGATAAAAAAAAACATTTAATACTCCCAATCAAAGCAATAATGGACACAAATTAAATTTTGAATGTACGATTTAATACGTGAAATTATAAGACCAACCTCGGGAATGGATACCTCACTTTTTAACGATTAAGCAATCTGTAACGAGCGTCATGCCAAAAATAAATAATAATTATTCCAATTTAATGTAAATGCGGTTGAGTAATTTTGTTAATTATTTTGACAATGCTATTAAAGAGAGAGAAAAAGAACAGCAAATTAAAATTCTTAATATACTATGTTAATAATTTTTCTCTTTGTATTAAAATTAGGGTGATTACGAACAAAGTGCTTGCGAATTATCACCAACACATGTTCAAAAACACGTCGGATAAACACGCCAACGCAGAATAATGGCAGATTTCCTTTCCCCTATGAAACCATTTTGTCTTTATATTCTTTCCAAGAATAGCTTCAGGGCTTAAACTAATACAAAAGGCAGCTACATTGTACATTGTGTCTCAAAACAAATGTATAAATTATTCATTTCTGTTTTATGTTTAGACAAGGAGTTTTTTTAAAAAGTGTAGATTGATGTCAGAGTGCTATTTCGAGACGCAA
Source organism: Himalopsyche phryganea (assembly GCA_022494535.1). Classification (NCBI taxonomy): domain Eukaryota; kingdom Metazoa; phylum Arthropoda; class Insecta; order Trichoptera; family Rhyacophilidae; genus Himalopsyche; species Himalopsyche phryganea. The sequence continues at coordinate 10,007,611 of JAGVSL010000002.1, read as the reverse complement.
ATAACATTTGCATGTTTTTAAGATGAAAATTGATGAGATATTTATTACACTTGTGTGCCTTTTAAAATATTTTCTTTCCACGGTCAAATCAACATAACTTTATTTATTTCTCCAACTTTTTGGGTTATTTCCTTGTTTAAAATTGTCAAACGGGAAATAAAAGAGAGGTATTTTTTTATTGGTGGGGTGCGTAATGGTAGAGTATACGCCGTATTACTTTGCACTGTTTACTACACTGATACGCTTTCTGTATAATACACAGAGCGTGTCAGTGTATTAGTATGTATGGATCCCGTGATCCTAAATCTTAGAACTGGATTTATTAATCAGTCCCATTCATACGATCGTAAAAACGGTAATAGTATTAAGTGTGGTAAACTTACTATTATATATAAATGATGCGCGGACTATAACTACATTTTTTGTCATTTTACGAATAACGATTCGATACGAATAACGAATAACAATTCGAATTTAGGACTAACAGTATTATACATCGCAGATGCTCTACAAAAATTATAATAAAATTATGCGTCTATTAGACTAACTTATACCTGAAATAAACGTGATATAATGATTTGAGAAGACTGAATCGAAGAGAGGCGAATGTTTGGTTATCAGCGTCCGGGAGGTGTGGGATCTCAAGCAAACACCATTTCAAATCCAGTTAATCTAATATTTAATTAACGAAGATGCAATGGCTTACTACACAAAATATCAGTAACACATGAAATTGAGTCTACATTTACATTTACTTAACACATGAATTTATCTTAAAGTTATAATGCAACTGACACAACAAACGACTTTAAATTTAAATTAAGTCCAATTTCAAGACAAAGAAAAACAATTTATAATTAACTAATTAATTAGAAGCGTTGAAATGTAAACGATATTCATTTTTTAACCTTTTTGTAATACAAATATCTGTTGAATCAAACAAAATATGGTATTGATTGATTCAATTTGGCGGCGTCCGTGGCGCAGTTGGTAGCGTCGTGGCCTACGGCTAATGATGTCTCAGGCTCCATTCCCGATGCGGACAGTTTTCATAAATTGATATTTCAATCGATTTATGGATTTTTGTTAGTAGTCTAAGTGTTTGTGTTGTCTAAAACTCCCTCCTCACCCAACCATTCGATCATCACGGGGCGTAGCGAGAGCGATTAGCTAACCACTAGTCCTGTCCTAGCCCTATCCTTCTATCTCTACTCTCTTCAATAAAGAAAGGTTGAGCAACTGAGTAAAAAACAGTTCTCATGGAAAAATTTTGATGAGATACTTCCATTAGGAGACCACATGCTCCACGTAAGGAGCGAACATAGGAAAAAAATCTAGTCAATTAATTGACGGGTTTTATACAATCGGAAACAAGTCATTTTATCAATTCTTGGTCAGTCATCATGAGACGATAACTTTGATCATCAAATTTACTTTAATCTTTTAAATCAATTACAAAATTTTTATTTTAATCATGCTGTATAACAAAAGTTTACTTGGTTTTTTTGTGTATTAATTGAAAATAAAATGCCCACTTGCAAGGCTGAGCCAATTTTTTTAAAAGTGTAAACAAATGTAGAATATTAACTATAAATGTGTTTCCATTATTTTTATTATGTCATTTTACATAGGATTAACAGTAAACCATTTTTTTTTTTTTTATACGACATAAAAAAGCAAATTTGACGAAAAGATAACTGTCGTGTATAAATAAACCATGTCACACGAATGTGTTGAGCAATTAATATCTACTACGTGATTTTATCGTAATACTTCGCGTGAGAAATTCTCTCTTTATGTAAATTTCCATCGCGCTATTTCAAACCAAAATGGATTTCACCGCTGTCGATATTGATTCAATTAAAAGTTGTAAAGCAGAAATGCTTTGACGGAAAAAGCGCTGAAAATAGGAAGTGGTGATGCACTTCCGTCTCTTGCATCTGCATCCAGTTTAAAAGGCCAAGCCTAGTCAATTAGTAGTGCTTAGGTATGATATCATTTTCTATTCACCCACACTATTTTCATAAAAGTTCAAATGGAAATTCTCAAAACGTGGAAGCATTTATAGTAACGTATCGTGCGAAATAATTAAAATAACAAAGAAAAAATTAACAATTGGTATATATTTAAAATTTACTTTTAAATTTCTATAAGTTATTATATATCATTAAAGCGGCTGTAAACGGGCATCTAAAATTGCACATGGTCGGCAAGATATCTGAATCATTGATGCGCCAACGCTTCCTACGGTATGTCAGGGCAATTTGTATCTGGTAAGTAAAACCGATGATTTCGTGCGGATATGTGAAGTGAGTTTACGAAAATTGCTGACATTCGTTGCTTATTTAACAGCTGTCACTTTGACCGCAGCGTATGCAAATCTGATTAAAAATACCTGGAATTCTTGTCTTCCCACTATTTGAGTGTAATTTCTGTAGTCTCGTTTAATTTAAAGTGAATTTCATACCAGCATTTAAGTTTTTATTTTCCCCAATATATCTAATTGAAACCTACCCTATCTGATTGAAAAAAACATGGCGTCGAGATAAGTGTGATAAGCGTGCAACTAGCCTTCTCCTATACCGATGAATCTCCTACCTTTCTGATGAAGAGAATTTGAGTGACTTTATAAAAACATAGTTTTCATTAATAAATACCACTGTATTTTTTTATTGCCATGTTTGCTTGCAATGAGGTGCATATTATATTACTTTTGAATCATGTTACAATTTGTTATTCCAGAATATTTTTTTCAATTAAGCTTTAAGATCAACAGTTTATGAAACACTGTAAGTGATATGTAATTTTCAAATCATTTTCCATTCAACATACTGCGGGAAGGATATTATTGGATTTATTACCTCACGTCAGTAATAGGACTTTATGCTTGAGCAAGGGAAACGTTTGGCTTAATAATAATTCTGTTTTTATGCAGCGTATTATTCAGCCAAGTACTAAAAGCAGTTCTGTAAAATAAATTCTCAATTATTACTAACTCCTTTAATATTAAGGCAAATGCGTTTCAGGTTTAGTAAACTATAAAATATTACAGTAAAAAATACCATTTAATTTGGGTTTGTTTTGATTGAATTTGCATTTACTTGATAGAACTGCATTAAAATGTGATAAGAATTGCAAAGTATTCAGTTCTACAAAGGTTGATAGCTATTTCAGCTTCACATTATTGTCAGAATTATGCTTAAACTTATTTCAGCTTAGTTGTAGTGTATACGGCTTAAAGAGAGATAGAAATAATATGTCATCTCACTTATTCCAACATCATAATTTTTATTTATAAACTCTATAAACTCAAAGAAAGAAAGGGTTTGTGATTTAATTCTGTGTATTGAACTGCGTTTGGATTGGATGTCTGCCGAAATTTCATAAAATTACCCGGTCTGAGCCCGTTCTCTTCAGGCCGGTTCCGAGCCTAGAGTCTGAGTCTCAATATCACACTTGTTACCCAAACCTGACCCGAAGCCCAGATTTATTTTTCTCATCACGAAAAAAGCCTGATTTACTTTTTAATATAGTAATTCATTTATACTTTTCAAAGAATACATGTTATTGTTTTCATATTTCCAACGATATTCATAGCACATGTGAAATAAATTATTTAAGTTTTTCCGTCTAGTTCATAGATGTCGCTAGTTGTACGTATTTGATTCTTTTTTTAGATTTGTTTCTATTTTTTTTTCTTCAGAACCCTTGACGGGTGTGCGCACAGCAACTCACCAAAGTTTGATCGAAATCGGATAAATGGTAAAAGGAATGCATAAAGGACAAGCAAACAAACAAATCTTCATTTAATATGTATAGATTAAAATATTTAACGTACTAATTGTATTTTCAAGTTAATTTTTAGATTTTATAAAATTGAATATTTTACTGTTTTTATCCTATATTTAATTTGTGAGCATAAAAATTTCTATTATTTCGGAAACCAGTAAGCTAGTGCATAATTATTTCAATAAACTGTATTTATTTGATTAGATAATATGAATGTATTTATCTATTTTGGGATCTTTAAATTCAGAGTTCGTCTTATCATATTATATGAGATTATATTTAAAAAATTAAACACAATTCATTTGTACTACTTCCACATATTTATAATGACCAGGACCGGTTTCGCTCATCACGAGCATTATCAACTGATGATTAAAATATAATGTCTTTCCACCAAGAATTGACAGTTAACACCTTAAAATTGATATTATATGACGTCTAACTGACGCTGGCAAAAATGAAAAAAGAGATTTTTTATAGAAGGATTGTGAAAACAATGAATATGATGAAGTTTCAGCTTGATTGTAAGAAAGTACGTATCTAATATACATACTTTAAAGTATAAAGTATATATATTGTCACTCCATGACTTTTTTATTCTTGGTATTTAAAAATAAGGGTGCGTCTAATAGTCGAGGAAGTACGGTATTTAATAATGTCTTTTTGACCAAGGAAAACAGCAACCTAGTATAATTGATTATAATATGATTTAGAGCTTGATAACCACTTCGACAAATTGATTTTATATAAAAAAAAAACCGTAAAACCCACAATACACACAATAGCTATTTATTTTGTAGTGTAGTTATGTGTCAGATTAAATAGACAAAAAAATTAGAGACTTGATAGATTGAAGAAAAATACCAACATCATACTTCAAAACTACGAGATTGTTTTTTGAACGTCGTCAACATCGATAATAATTCCCACCATGTCAAATGGCAATTTTTATCTAAGGGTTTTATTTCAGCTGGATTATCTTTCATTTCGTTTGTATTACTTGTTGGAAATTTCTTTTCACGATAAAAATATTCTAGCGCTAAAGAATATTGAAGATTACTATCACGTTGATATCAATGTAAGGAAGACAGTTAAAAAACTGCGGTATCGTATCATAAATTAAAATCTCGGAAAATATCTTTTGACAAATAAAAACTGTTGAAGAAGACATAGATGTTAAGGTATTAAATATATGCCTACCTTTATAAATCATCTTTACTTTAAGTCTAAATTGGCACAGAATCAATAAAGATATCAAAATGGTAGTTATTAATATAATTTACAATTCAGATATTTAAATTTTATTAAAAGAAATCACAGTAAAAAATAGTATTTAAATTAAGGACAATCCACCGACAAATCCAAAACTTTGTTATTGCAGTATTTAAAGTCGATAATAATCTTGGTGCACGTCTTTAAAATAGCTAAGATACAATTTATAAACTAGACAGAAGCGGAATTTACAAAATTCCCTGTGGTTTGTGTGATTCGTTATACATTGGACAGACAAGGAGTATTTCAAATAATTTTTAAAAAAATTTAAGGTCATCTGACAATAAAAAACAGATTCTCAGTTCGCAAACCACCTCTTAAAAGAATTACTCAGTATAAACTATAATTCAGAACCAGTATGCCTACATTTTTGTAATGAAGCCCTAAATTTAATGTAAGAAATGGAATGGCTGGAAATTAAAAGAGATAATCAAGGTGATAACCTCCTTAATGAACAAAATTAATTCGTAACCCTTACTTAAACCATTACAAGAAGCTAATGTAATTGTGTACATTCAATAAAATTTCAATGCATTTACTTAATTAACAATAATAATATCATGTATGCTCCCTTTCCTAGAAAAACTCCAATTAGTACCCTAAATTTTTATATTTTAAATAAAAAGTAATACATATGTTGCAATAAACGAGATGATAAAATAATATTGTCTCTCACTACTTAAAAAGTATGTTATTGAAATAGCTAAGCTAAATTATAATTTAAGACATTGACTGAGGGTGTTTGATGGAACTTCAATATCAAATTTGAGCTATTGAGATTTTGTACACTTCCATGGAAGTGTACATGGAAGTGTACAAAATCTCAATAATACAAATTTAAGCTAAATTAAGTTTAAACATACTTCTGACGATAGAGTGAAGACGTGAAATAGCTATTAGTGCAAGAAAACTAACTATTTGATACATTAAAATATCTGTATATAATTGTTATATTCAATAAATTGCAAATTTCACATCGATCACTTTATAAAACAAATTCTTTCTACGATTTTGTCTTAGATATCGAATTTGGGTAAACTAAAAAAAACCTCTAATCTAGTCACGGCGTAAAGCAGTAAAAAGCGTATATCTGAAAAACAAGAGTCAATTCTTCGTTATGGTTGAAAATTTTACTATTTCCATGTTAATAAACGTGCAATAGTGTATAAAAAAATACTCTGAAAGCGCAATTATAAAAAAAGTAATCGACGTTTCATGAGATTTAAGCGACGATATACGATTAAAGAGTTTTGCCAAATTTGAATATAGCCTACTATTCTTTCTTAAAGACCGCTGAATAAAAAATAACATGCCGTTATTTTTATTTATTGTAGTGGCTAGATGGCTGGGAACTGAACGGAGAGTACTTCCCTTCGCCACGCGACCACCCTCAAATTATGGACGACAGGTTCACGGAGCTCTGTGGAACTCGTCGAGTGAAAGAAGTCTTCATCAGCAACCAGAATGTAGCCATGTTGCATTACCGTGTTCCGGCAAAGGGGAAAGGGTTCACTGTCATTGTACGCCATATAAAAAATCCAACACGTAAGTAAATTTGATTAGTAATTTATATTTAGTATCCAATTGGTAGCTATGGAGAAAATTCGTATTTTACTTATGCCATTTCACAGTCATGAGCTTGAATTAATGTGTAGAGATAAGATTCATTAATGAATGTGTATACCACGGTATTGATATAATATGTGATACTTATTTAAATCAATAATATCAAATTTTAAATACAAATCGTAAGCAAAGAAATTTTAGCAATAAAATCTTTATTTATTCAACTCATTCTATTAATTTATTACTTTCATTGAAGATTTATGTAAATTACGGGTTTTCTTAAAATACCAACTGTTGAAGTTTTCCAATCACTTTCAGATGAGAACTTTGAATTTGGCTCTAGACCTTCTTTGCGTTCGTCTATGAAAATATGTTTGTTTATTGACGATAGCTCTAGGAAAAGAGCGAAATAACTTTTTTACTCTTAATATTTTATATACAATAACCCAGACCGATTTGTAGACGCCTTATTATTATCACATATCACATGTAGGAATGAAATTTTCTCAGGACGTAAGTGATCGCAGTGTTAAAATGTACACATAGTTCCGACGTACTAGCTACTTTGGACATTCAGTATATCAATTTCATTACCGTCATCTATGACGGGTACGGTTATCTATACATATATAAAAATAAAGATTTGTTTGTTTGTCCTCTATCCATTTCTTTACAAAAAAGAATCGAAATACGTACAACTAACGACATCTCTGAACCAGACGAAAAAACAAAAAAAATATTGTATATGCAAACCAAAAGCACTTCAATAAACAGAATTAAAACACAAACTTTTTCTTTGAGCTGCATTGCAGCGCATGCCGGGTATTCACTAGTACTATAATAAATATGACTGCAGATTTGTTTCAAAATGTTAAGTTTTTACAAAATTCTTTTGTTCATTTGTAAAAATAATGTAACTACCTAAAATCACTGATAGATATGTTAAGTGTTACTTCTAATATCTGAGATTATTAAACTGCAGAAGTTGATTAAAATCAGAAAGAGAATTTACATAATGCAAGAAGAAGTCTTTAGAATTTAGGTCATCGGTTCCCAAACTTTTCCCCCGTGGACCCCTTCAGCCTACCTTATAATGAGTTTTCCTAAATTTCAAATGCAGGCACAATGCTACACACTGTTATCGATTTTTTGTTGACAATTGTAAAAAAAGAAAAACATGTATAATTTAAAACAAAATGTAAGTAAATATTTGGATTTGAAACGTAACAAATCAGAACCTAGTAAAATTGTTACGTTACTAAAATGCTAAAACCACGAGGTGTGAAGATGGAAAAGCTATCAAAAACTTTCTTGCTATAGCCCATAATGCAGGGTAATTAACATGAATATCTTTCTGAAGCCAGAACTGCTGGCAACCCTTTCTAAGCTGTACAATCTTCGTTTGGGCTTTATCCAATCAATTATTCTGCTAATGCTAGTATAATCGACCCGTCACAGATGACAGTATTGAAATTGAAATGCGGAATATCTAAAGTAGCTAGTACGTTGGAACTGTGTGTGAATTTCATAAGATTTTTTTTTTATACACCGTGAACTCTTAAGTCATAAGGGATAATAATAAAATGTCTACTGAGCAGTCTGGGATATTATATATAAGATGATATACAATTACTATGCTGCGTTGCTATGCGTGCAGTCTTACTGGACTCCGATCCGTGCACCGCCATTATTTTTCTCCCTGACATGGACCAGTATGAGAAACGATGATTTAGGGTAATATAAATTGAGAAACAGCAGCACTGCATCGTCTAAAACAGAAAACGTTTTAGGGAGACTCTTGGATTACTACAGGCTGTAAAAATTATGAAAATATTTTTTGTGAGCTGCTTTATCAGTGAGAAAACTGTCATGAAAATGCTTTTTATCAATATTGTATTTCTTGTGAAAAAAACTTTAATGGTTTTTACACCATATCGGTCTTTTTATCTCGTATCGCGCTTAAAGAAAAGTTATCGTTTCTGGTTTTATCGTCATAAAAACTTTGCACTTTCTTTCTTGATATATAATATTTTGAGAAGTAAGTTTTGAACGTTTGAGCAGCCTGTCATTTTTGTTAGATATTGGTATATAATTTTTTAATGTTATCCTTTTGTAGGTTTATGTCTTTCATACAATATTTTTTATTGCTTGCGATATATTATTAAATCAAATATGTCATCTATATATTTATTAACATTGGCGCACCAAAAAATCTCGACGAAGTGCAATCGAAAAATGAGAAATTAATCGATGCAAAATTGTCAATAATTACATTATCATAAATTTCACTTTTTAGGTGTTAACTGTCAATTCTTGGTGGAAAGACATTATATTTTAAATATTAGTAATATCATTAAAAAAATTTGCTCAGCTAAATGGACTTTTAATGTAGCTATATTTGTAATTTCAGATTAGTATTTATTGATTTGCAAGAGGTCCATAACATTTTAATTGTAGAGTCTTTTATTTGATTTATGTATAATTTGTTTTCTAATCAGTATTTTCTTGTCTTAGTTCATGAACTATCAGTTTTATATACCTTCATTTTAACACTCAATTTTATATAAATAAGCCTGTTATGTTTGTATTTTTATCAGTTGATAATGCTCGTGATGAGCGAAACCAGTCCTGATCATTATAAATATGTGGAAGTAGTACAAATGAATTGTGTTTTAATTTTTAAAATATCATAAATTTCCTTAAATATTTCAATAATTTTTATAATGAATCATTGATATCGTATTGTCAAAGAAAATTTAGATGCATTGTGAAAATTAAAGCTTTCAGACATTTTACTTTATGATATTTGTAGATCCATAGATAAAAATGTAAATAATGATAATGTTTCACGTCGGTTTTCCATAACGCAGTACCGTAACGAATTTACTCGCCATTTTCTTGGCTCGATACAGAGCTACATGGAACATATATTTTGACCGTGCACTATTGTGATTTAAAAAACGAAGAAAAAATAGAGAGATAAAAGAAAATATGACTTGCTCAGCCACTTAGTTTAAGCGATGTTAAGTATTCTGTGTATCCGAATACTGAGAGTCCACCATATGATGTCACAAATGTATCGAATGCAGCAAAGTAGGCCTCAGTTGAGATCAAGCCAGCGCGGCCTATTCGGCCAGTATGAAGACGCACCACAGCGAACAGCTCTGCTCGTTCAGCATTCATCTTAGGGCAGTCCCATAGTACTTGATTATCGTCCTGATGGTTGTTTATACAAGTGCAATACGTTCTCTCAACCACCACCCGCCCAGCTCATTCAGTTTACCGTTAACCTTGCCAAGGCATTACAAAAAAACAAGGTTGCTCCCCCTTCCACCCGTTATGTGTATGCAGCCGCTGTTTCATGGCCGCCTTCCATAACGAAATAACGAGCTATAACTATTGTGCGTAAGAAAAGAAAAGGTAGAGAAAAAAAAAGAAAATATGACTTAACAATATAATTACTACTTGCTGATTTATTTTTACGCCAAGTTCATTTCAATGAATTTATTATAGAGCATTTATATATAAGGTGTTTCAGCGAGGATTAAGATAGAAAAAGCATGCTTTCAGATCAAAAAGAATGTGTAAGGAGGGAGAAAAAAATCAAAAGTCCAATATACCGGTTGTGAATCCATGTGTGAAAGTGCCTATTCGTGGATTTTAGCTCTCTATCGCTAAACCAAGTACGATGAAAACCCAATGACGTTACGTATGATGTAACATTATTTTTATAAATCTATAACCACTCTCATAATACAATTATCTATCTATGGCTAGTAGCATTAGCTTTGATGCTATTAATCAGGAATTTGTTTTAATGAATAGTCAGCCTTTGTTACAAATCCATTTGGTCCGCTTCGATAGCTATCAATGCCTAAGGGCAATTCAAAATACAAATTCAATTCGCAGCTTATTGAAAACAAATACAATACTAAACGGATTATGAAATGGCAGCATCGGTATGTAGCCACAAATAAATTGATGTTTTAATTGCATTATTGTAATGAAAACTTACACTGTGAATATGGTCTTTTTTATAAATAAATGCAACTTTATAAATTTAGATTTTTAAAAAATCAAGTTTTCTTACTTCACCAACTTCAGTTATTTTATAAACTGCAATATTAACAATCGTCGGGTGCGTGATACAGTGATAAAGGTCGTTGGCTTCGGCTACGGATATCTTAAGTTCAAATCCCGGCACTTACAGTATAATATATTGATTATTCAATTGATTTTAAGGATTTCTGTTTGTAGACATGTGTGTTTGTGATGTCTAAAATTTCCTCCTGCTCATCCAATCATAAACACTGGGTGTAGCAAGAATGATTAGCTAACCACTAGTCCTGAACCAAAATCCCAAATGCACAAATGAAAAAAATGACATCTTATATTGATCTCTCTTAAACATGAACATGTTACCTTTTGATTGCCAACCGAGACTTTTACTCGGTTACATTGGTCCATTTTTTTGTCTAGTAGAATTCGGGACTTAAAAAACTCATAATAGAGAATTTACAAGAGATAATTTTTACCTGTAACATATGTAAATTATGAATAACAGCCGGGTCACCCAGCTAATATATATAAAAATCTAGCAATATTTTAGCAATAAAATTATAAGTTTGATTCTATACTTGAATGGTTTTTAAATAAATATTTATCAAAGAAAGCTTCATTTGTAGTTCTGACGACAGTGTGAAGCCAAAATAGCTGTGATTTAATTCATATAATTCTTGTAACACTAAATAGTTTGATATTTTTACATTATTAAACTCAATTTATTATTATAGACAGCGGAATATTAACAATGTTGTAGATCTAACATGAATTGAACAAGCAAAGAAACAGATTATAATTGTACAAAGTTTTTGATGGCATTTTAATTTTTGACATTAAGCTCAGGGTAATTTAAACTAAGTAAAGATCAGTTATACAAAATAATTAAAGTCATATTTTATAATGAAAACTTTTAAGTAAGCACATGCAAACTAAATAACGCTCAGAAAATGATAAACATACGTACAAAACTATGTAAATTTTTGTAGCGCAAAGCTCGTTATCAAACTTATTTAAGAGTGGATATTTTTATAGATATTGTTTATTTAATCTGAATATTTTATATGACATTATAGACTTGTGTATTGTATTCAACGATTTCTATACTACCCACTATACTTGTTTGCATGCTACACAGTGAAAATTATTAGTATTAAAAATAATGATAATGATGAAACTACATTTTATTGCGCGTCTATAAAAAAATCTTCTAAAATATAAATAAAATAAGTGTCGAGAATTGATAAGAACATAGTGGTTATAAAAATAAACCGTGATCGAGTATTATCCACGTTATATCGATGAGATAAACAATATTCTTATCAATTTGCCGAAACGATGAGAAAAGTTCACGAAATTTCGCAACCGGAAAGCTTTCACACGTTCGCAAACTTACGACGTTACGAGTCTCGACCAATTTGGTGGCAAGTGTGTTCACGGATGCTTTTATAACTAGAAGGAAGAACTTTACTGCCAATATTGTTATTAAAACGAGCAAACTTTGAGCTGCATGTGTTACTGATTCGAGCGTGGGAATCGCAAACACTTCACAGTAAAATAATAAAGCTCTATTTTCTTTATAAAGATAAATAACTGCACTTTAAAGAGCTATCATTAAGAAGATATAGTAGGTTTTTCTGTCATTTCGAGAAAATCGCTAATCGCTCTCCGTCGCCTAAAAAATATGAAACGTCGAAATGATTTTTTTTTCTTTTAATAATGGCACTCTTAAAGTATTAATTTACACTATTGCACTTTTATTTAAATGGAAATAGTAAAGTATTCAAGTCTGTCTAGCAAAGAGTTGACACCTGTTTTCCAGAAATGCTTTTATTTAATTAACGCCGTGACTAGGTTAGGGTTTATTGTAGGTTATCAAGATTTGATGTCTGAGACAAAATCGTAAAATTATTTTTAAGAAAGTGATCTTGACGGAATTTGCAATTTATTGAATAAAACTATTCTATAAATTTTTTTGAAATGTACCGACAAGTTCATTTTCTCGCACTTTTTCTGACTGATATTTAAAGTAGAACTATAATGAATATATTTTTTTAAGAAAATAGGTCAACAGAAAATTCTATTATAAAAGTTAAGAAGAGTAAGAAATAGTAATCATTTTTCGGGGATATGTTTTTATTACCTTCCATTGTGATTAAGTTGGTGTCTGTCGTCTGCCTCGACACTACGCTTCATATTTATTTTAATTATATGTAAATAGGTAAAAGGCGCTATTATAATCGGAAAATAGTTATATAAAATATTATTCTTTGACATGTGAAATTTTTTATCACACGTTGCCAAAATCATGTTGTACGATTTTGTCTCAGACATCAAATCTCGATAACCTACAATAAACCCTAATCTAGTCACTGCGTAAAGCAAATAAAAGCATTTCTGAAAGACAGGTGTCAACTCATAGCTAGACAGACTTGAATACTTTACTATTTTCATTTAAACAAAAGTGTAATAGTGTAAATAAATACTTTGAGAGTGCAATTATTAAAAGAAAAACATTTCATTTCGACATTTCATATTTTTTAGGCAACGGAAAGCGATTAAAAATTTTCGCGAAATGACAGAAGATCGACTTATTCGCCTTAAAAAATATTTTAATTTTACAATTTGAAAACCTTTTCTTAATGATAAGTAAATCAAAAATTCTAAGTATCACACCGATCTTTCAGATATATAATATTTGCTCTTAGAATAAGTAGGTATTGAGTTTTTATTGAGTTGCTTGCTTTAATGGGGAAGTCTCTTTTTTCGATCACTTGACATCAGTTGGCCAATTCTCAAGGGTAAAACCGATATTGATAGATTAGGAGTCTGTTCTTTAAATCTATATTTCTCTGGAGACTAAAGATATGTTATTTGAATGCCCAAAAATGAAAACGAAAATCAGATTACTTTTAGCTTCGAATGATTTTTTTCAAAAAAATCCTTACGAATTTATATGAGTTGAAATATATATATAATATGTATATTTATTTTAACATGTCCGCTCCCAATGCGGAACCATATGGACTCCTAATGGAGGTATCTCAACAGAAGTTTTTCTCTGAGAACAGCTTGTTACTCAGTTGTTCAATCTCTATTTTTTCGAATGCGAGTAGGAATAGAAGGACAGGACTATCGGTTCACCAATTGCTCTCACTACTCTCAATTTTTAAGGGGGGGCTCAGCTAGGAGGGAATTTTAGACATCAAAGACATGTCTACGAATATAAATCGGTTGAAAAATTAATTTGTGGGATTTGAACCTGAGATATCCTTAACCGAAGCCAACGACGTTGACCACTGCACCACGGACTCGAATATATCGTCGGTGTTCTGGAAGAAAACACTTAATCGAAAAAATGTCATAATTTGTTAGTTATACCAAAATGTTCATTATTTCAAATTCTACCTTATGACAGAACACACTTATTTTTATAAATTACATTTTTACTTAAGAACAGTTATGTAGAAACAAACAAAATGAAAAACGTATGGCATTTCAAGCATTTGGTAAACTTCAAAGTCCAATTACTCAAAACTAGTATTTTCTAGTTAGTGCCTTCTTCCAGAACAACGACGATATAAAGATATCATTTTAATTTCATGATTACATATTTTTAAAAAAATATGGTAAAACTCAAATGAAGTTAGTATTCTAACGGTCTTATGATTGTCACACTGAATAATTGTAATTGTGGAGACTACGATTGACCAAAAATTCCACCATCGTAAAAAATAGCAATAGGTACTGAGCTGCTTCGTCTACTCTATTAACCCACTTCCCATCGACACTTATGGGATTATTTCATTAGGAAAAAGACATTACCTAATGTATTTTCGCATATCCAGTTTCGTTACCGATTAGAGATGTAACAAACAGTAAGACTCGTTACTATTGAGAGTACTCGTAAACACAATTCAGGTAATCGAGTACGTACCTGTGAGATTTTTACTAAATTTATCCTTCAGAGGATTTTTTTCAATCTACAAGAATATAAAAATATGATTTGCGTATTTAGCTATCATTTAATTGATTTTTGAAAAGAAATCGCATTTAAACAAGATGAAAATTCTTCGACATAACGCCTTTGTCAAGAATATTCAAAGGATTTTTTTTAATGATCAATAAAAAAAAGGTTCACTCAGATATCAGGAGAAACTTACCTTTGGTCTTAAGGCCGCAAACAGCCTTATGGGGTCTCTTTCCGTCTTTTAACTGAAATAAACAAATACATAAATAAATAAATTTCACTGTGTTCCTTCTTTTACAAAAAAACGTAGGTACATTTTTATTTATTTTTCTTAAATGCGGCCTTATTTGAATGCAAGATAAATGAATGCGGCCTTCCTACAGGAAAAGGTTCATCGCCCCTAATCTGCATTAACATTATTTTATTAATCATTTTAATTATAAGTACATCAAACCACTGTTGTTTTTTGTGAGCACATTTATTAAGTGTTTTAAAATAATTCTGTGTAATGGTTTTCATCTGATCGATACCCGTAATACATTAAAATACTCGAGTACACAGGTATGAAATAATTGCCATTGTTTGTTACAGCTTGCAATATATTGGTGGACTCTTTGGAAGATATGTTCACTCTTCGTAACCATGGGAAGGCCGCTAACTGTTCTCTGACGGCAGTCTACTCCGCAGGGGTTAAAGTGGTCGCTCATAGTGTGGGTGTAGCTTCAACCCGAATCAGCCGGGAAGTGGAAACAGGGACCGTATTCAAGGTATGTATATTCATTTATTGTATTTATTAATGATGATTAAAGAGAAAATAATAAATTATATAGCTATACTTTATAGCAGAAAATACATATAAATCTGTCTATTTGTCACAAGAATTTTTCTCAAACGATGAACAGTAGAAACGTGAAATTTGCACATGTAATTCTGGCTGTCATTATTTATAGGTCAACTGTGCTATTTTCAACATTCAACGTTTACCATTATTATTAATAGATGGGCCATATTTTGTGGGTGTTACATTCGGTACGGTCCTTGGTGATATTTTCAACATTCAATTACCAACTTGTAATATTAGCTTGCACTAAAATAACGGCGTAATAATGCCAACGTCTAAATTTCAGCGCCCCCCCATCGTGAGTGAAGCTGAGCAATACATATTAGTTTGAAATATTTTAATGAGGACATTCAACAAAATACGTAAATGTGTAAATGTTCTATAAAGTTTAAGAACTAATATCACTAAGAATTCCATAGAAAATAAACGTTTTAAATGGGTTTCGGTGTCGTTAATGAAAAGAGTTTTTTAATAGGAACACCTCTATTGAAGCTTGAAAATTGTTTTTGATTTAAAGCATTATTAAACTTGCACGTAAACTTTATTTTTTTAAATAATTATATATACGTATCCATACGTGATCTATATTAATTTATTGAAACCTTTTTTTTACATTGGTCATATGACACGACAGTTGCAAGGACTATTCGGCTGACGTTCGTATTACCAAGAGATTTTATTGGTTGAGAGTGTGGTCGAAGCTTTTATTAATATTTCTTACTCGGTTAAACGACCAAGGGTTCGAGTCTCCAATTTAATGTCAATGGAATACTTTATAATCACAAATTGCTAAAAAATACTCCACGACAGAAGCGAATATAGCAAAACAAAATACTTGTTACAATCAATAAAAAGCGAAAAACAATACTGTTTTACATAATTAAACCCCACCAGAATGAACCAGGATGATTATATTGTATAGTTTATTAAATTTTAATTTTAATAAGGTTTCAACAACATTATTTTTTGGTACGAAACTTTGAAAATAGGTTCCAGTAATATTATTTATATTTGACATTAAATGATCAAATATATTTTGAATAAAGAAGACAAAATATTTTGCAAACAATATATGTATTTAAAAACAGATATGCTTACCATAGTAAATGAGCAAAATTGTATTCGAGTTATTCTGCCATGTAAATTTTTCAGTCAAATTCTATATATCAGTCAAAAATATATTTTGTAATAAAAATAAAAATTACTTCCATATGTTATGCTCATATCAAGCTAGTACATTTTTATGTGTACGCTACGCTTAAGGTCTTTTACAAAGAAGAATTTTCATTGGATGTCTTCAAAGCAATTTTTAGTGAAATGAACTATGTCGTGCGTAATGTAACTGGAATAATTCATATAGTGACTATTTCTGGAGACGTTTTATTTTTCCCTCGATTTTTTATACATTAAAAGTAATTTTATGTAACAATAAATTTGTCTGTAGAATATTTAAATTTTTACACAAATTTATTTAGGAAATCACAATATCATGAAAAAGTGTTTTAAATTATTTCAATAGTAATGTATACAATTACTGTAATTATATTTCGATTTTCAGAAAAAAGTTTTTGATAATATATACTTATCTTTTTTAAAGTGTCAATTCTTGGATGAAAGGCACTATATCGATGGTGTTTTGGCCAATTGATGTAACTTTGAAAAAATACGAAAATGAGTTAATGATTGGATCTCATTTTAAAGACGACAGAGCGGGTCTCGGACAAATGATGTAAATTATAAAAGTAAATTGACCGCTATTTGGCAGGGAAATATCATTTTGCATTGGTTTAAGGTTTAAAAATTCTGACACCCCCACTTGATGTAACTATTTTATCGACACTCTCTACGTATAATCCCGTATCTGCAAACATGAGAATTTACAGAAGTGGATTTCAGTAGCTGTTTCGATCATCGCGAGCATCAGTTGATAATGCTCGCGATGAGCGAAACCGGTCTCGATCATAAATCACATGTGGAAGTATGGCATCAAACCACGATGCCAAATAATTTGATCATCAATGATTCATTGACTAAAAATTGATAAATGATTATAATGAATTACGAAAATAAAAATCCACTGGTTAATCGTTCGAAAATATTTACTTTGGTCGTAAGTCGTGACACTGTCTTGCAAAACGGCTACATCCCGTTGCTTGACAAACTCTATTATACAAAGGTTATGAGAATCTGAAGTAAATATCGACCACCCCTAGTCGAGGGAAAAACTCTTCCTTCTGGTCCCAGCCATGTAGATAAATGAACAACACAAATAAAAATATTTTCAACGAAAATTCATTTTCAATATCAAATTTAAATTATTTTTTTTTAATTTTTAATTATTTGTGTAACGGTGTGTGTGACGCGTTGTTACAATTAAATAAGTGGAATTAGTAATGTAATATATACGAATTGTATATAAGGAAATAAACCGTGGTTCATAAATTAAGCTTTTATTTCATAAGGTAATTAAATATTTTGTTGTATAAATAAATATTAAGAAGAACTAGTTGATCTAACTTTAACTGTAAATAAACTTATACATTATAAAAAAATGTTGATTTTTTTATGGCAAACGAGTTGTTTTTCCTTTACAGCTAAAAATGTGTATTCGGTCTCTGTGGTGTAGTGGTAAGAGGTTTGTCCTAGCGATCAGGTTTTTATCAATTTAGATTTATTCAATTTAAATTTGTGATCTTGGACTTGAGTCGAGTTCTATGATTATCCAATTTTCAAAATATTTGGTGCAATTGCTGTCAGTTTTAATGCCAGATATTTTAATTTATTTTGAATTCAATTATTAGAATCTACAAATTTTTATTATGATATATATTAAAAATAAAACACAATTTGTTTTATATAATTTAAGACATCGACTGAGGGTGCTTGATGGAATTTCAATATCAAATTTGGATTATTGAGATTTTGTACACTCGAACTGTCAGTTCGAGTCCATTCGTGTGCTCAAATGCCTGAAGATGCCGAAAGGCGAAACCCGGGTCGTTAGTGACAAAATACATGGAAGTGTACAAAATCTCAATAATCCAAATTTGACAATTTGTTTTGTACTACTTCCACGAGTGAGCATTATCAAATGTTAGTAAGACTATAAGCATTTGAAAGTACTAAAAAAAATAATTTCTTTTTAACATCGATGGCGTTTTGGTCAATAGATGTAACCCTTAAAATTAAAATTGTTCAGGAGAGAGTAAAAAATGTATTTTTAGAAAACATTACGTAGTGATTTGTGTTATGAATTTTTGAAATGCACTCTTGTAAATTCTAATGTTTACAGATAAGGGATTATACGAAGGCATTTTAGATATATTAGTGGCTTACATCAAGTTCCCGGGACAAAATTTTCAAACCGAAAGCCGACGTAAAATAATGTTTCCCTTCCAAAAAGTGGTAGATTTATTTTTCTAATTTATATCGTTTGGCAGAAACTTTCTCTGTCGTCTTTAAAATGAGATCCAATCATAAACTCATTTTCATATTTTTTGAGCTTCGATTTATTAGCCAAAACATCGTCGATATATATGTTTAGTTTTAAAGGAAACATGTCTGGTGCGCCATCAAAAAATCAACATTTTTTTATATTTAACTTTATTTATAGTTAAAGTTAGATAAATTATAAATTAACTAGTTTTTCTTAATATTTATTCATACAATATTGTGTTTTATTTAAAAAAATTAATGCCTTTCTACCAAGAATTGATAGTTGCCAGTGTTGCCACCTTAAAGTAATTAAAAATATGTAATCTTATCCTTGATAATAATAATGATAAAAAACAGTTGATGGTTTTATTTATAATCATAATAGTTTTTAAAATAAGCCTACAGAATGCGTTTGGCTACTTACACTTTATAATATTATTAAAAAATATTTGCCTAAAATTACTACCGCCCTTTCGCAATATTTCAATAACCAAAGCATTATCGTGAAACAATGCTGTTTGGTTTTAAATTTGGCAGGTGAAATAGCTCACAAAGGGAAGCTTTAACTGATTGATAGCATCCGGTAGTTATTTTTTCAATTTATTTCCCCTGTGAATAAGCACTTATAGATCTTTTTGCAACCAATATTTCAGTTGCCATATGTAAAATAGTCACCCAGATGAACCGTTTGCATGTGTTTATTTCAATGGAACCACATGTGCTGTAGTTCAGTAGATAATGGAATATATTAGCCACTTCACAAAGAGGTTCAAGGCTGTACTGTCTGCCCTCTACATTTTACAGTAACACGGCATTTAATGTACCTACTCCCTATAGGGTAAAAACGATAATTACTGACCACTATCAAAATTATTAAAATATATTTTTACTGGCATAAAAAAATTTAATGAATTGTCTTTTTGATGTTGAATTGTATTACGAAGATGAAGAAGGGGTGATAGCAAATAAGTGAAAATTCATAAACTGGTTGAAAAAAATAACTTGTGAAGAATTGCGCTTAAGAAAAGTGTTCCACTAAGTGATTAAGGTAGAATTGCTAGACCATAGACCTAGCCTGGGAAAACATTTTGATTGAAATGATATCACTAACACCTCAAGATAAACGGCGAACCGCAAACAAAATATTATTTCATATGTATTATATATTATTTCATGTTGTGAAAACAGAATAAGTGAGTCATTCTCTAATGACCAACAATGAAAAGAGGTGAATGTGGCTCACGGGCCGTAGTTTTTCTAGGCCTACCCTAGACCAAAATTACTTGGTAGGAGTGTAGGCAAATGAATTGGCTTAACTCTAGCCTTTATCACGTAAATGCGTAAATTTTTTTAAAGTGGCTGTGGACAGCAAGATTAAATTTAAATCTTATATATATTAGCCCAGACCAGGGTAGGGCGGTAGGCGTTTTATTATTGTCATATATCACATGTAGGTATGAAATTTTCTCATGACCTAAGCGGTCGTACTAGACATTCAGCATTCCAATTTCAATACCGTCATCTACAACGGGTACGGTTTTACTAGTTATATAATGAAAATACAAAAAAAATATTGAAGCTTCCGTTTACTGTGGCCAAATGGTGAAGCTTCCAGCTCCCATCCTGTGATCGAACATTATGGAATAAAAAAAATATGCGCCGTTGGCTGAAGATATCTTAATGCTATTTTTGAGGTAGACAATTTAAGTAGTGGCGAAAATTAGCATGCGTTACCCTAATGTGTTTTGCTACGTTGAATTGACCATAGGGTTCAGTCGAATATATTTTACATTTCATTGACTGCGAAGGTAGAATTTGCATTTATCTGCGTTGTATGCGCATTTGAAAGCTTGTTGCAAAGCTTTTGTATCGTTTTTAAGATAACAACTGGATAAAGGAAACGTATGTGTTTGATAGTTTGTCAAAGAGATACATTGAAGAGTATTCATTTTAAGCGAGTAAATTCTAAAAGTAAAATATTTCATATTAGTATATTCGATCTCCATACCACACTACCAGTATATTTTTATACTGCTATTCTGCATTATGTTATCAAATGTCATAGCAAAATTTGCACAAAATGATTTTTTACATATAACATAGATTACAAAATATGATTGTTTTGATTTTATTGTTTCCCACACTCTTTGAA
Organism: Himalopsyche phryganea; assembly: GCA_022494535.1. Classification (NCBI taxonomy): domain Eukaryota; kingdom Metazoa; phylum Arthropoda; class Insecta; order Trichoptera; family Rhyacophilidae; genus Himalopsyche; species Himalopsyche phryganea. The sequence continues at coordinate 9,986,527 of JAGVSL010000002.1, read as the reverse complement.
ACCACAGCACATCCTACTTTTTTACATTATTTTTAACCCTGCCTTTAAAGCGTGCGTTAAATTATTGTCTTATTTTATATCTCTACAATATACCAGAAGATACATGTACAAATTTATTTGTCTGTCACAAAAAATCTTCCCAAACGGTGCTCAGTAGCCACATGAAATTGCAAATGTTATTTTGCTTGCCATTTCTAGGTCAACTATGTTATTTTCAACTTTCAAAAATATTATTAACTGATTGACTGTATTTTCTGAGTGTTAAACGAGATACTGTCCAGATTGATATTTTAAGCACTCAACTCTCAAGTTAGTTTAGATCAAAATAACGTCAATCCTTGGCGAAGCTGGGTAAAACATACTATTAATAATTTATGAAGTTAAATATAATTTGTTCATTTTGATATAAAAAATTATTAATATACTATCACAATGATTATTGAGTCGTTTTATTTCAAAATGTTAGATGCAAATAGAAAATTTTTTTTTAATTATTATTTTTATAAAATTGTACACTCAAAATTTATGAATACTTTTATTGAAAAAAAATGAATTGAAATTAAAATACGTCGAGAAGAATAAGTATAAAATTTGCTTCATAATCGTCCCCAAATCTCCAAAAAAGTAACATTTTTTCATTAAAATAATAAATATTTTACTTCAAAACCGATTTCATTATATATATTAGTATAACGCAACCAATCACACGTTGTGTGTAAAATGAAATAGTTTGATTGGACATATATATTGTTGTGTTACTAATAAGCTCAAACAAACGCACGCGAGTATCACTGTTATTTTTAATTTTTATTTAAAGGTGATAATTTTAATTTTGCGTTAATTTTTATGTCTAATGTCCTCTGATTGAAATGTTTAATATTTTTTTTTCAGTGTAAGAAACGTGGACTCACTGACTATGTGGAAATCGGTGGCTCGATTGGTCTGGACTCATCCAAATTGCAGATTTCTGAAGCTTTTTGTGGACTCAATTCATCCCCAGGTATACTCATAACACTAACGATTTTTCGGAACTGTCGTCGAGTGGTCAATGGTGTTTAGTTGTCGTGCATTTTGAAGTCATGGTTCAAGCCCGGAACGGATTGCTCAATAATATCGTATAGCTTCAAGGCATGGATTGCTGTGAATCCCCCCCTGTACCTAATCTTTTCAGATCTAGAAAATGGGTTAAACCAAATAAACTCCTTCTAATGGGATAGATTGTATCGACTTTTTCGATAGGTTCGGCGGTAATTTTGTGAAAATACATTTTTAATGTAAAATTAAAGATGATAACTTTGTTATTACACTGGCTGTATTACTAAATGTAATAGGTGTTTTGCTTCTTTTAGAAACATTACCAGAATAATTAAATTTTTTGACTGCAATACATTGAATTTTGATATTTGCGGAAACAATTAATTGTTATGATTTGCACTGAATTCTCTACAGTTAAGAGATGACTATATTTATATTGATCGTCCAGTTCATTAGTCAAACAACTCGAAAAAAATGAATTTTCAATTAAATATACAGTTAAATGTAAAGTTTTGCGCTCTATTTGATTCAGTATTCAGTTACTCAAAAATGCTACGAAAGAAATGCTAAGGCAAATAACCTTCTAAAGAATTAAATAAAACGTTGATATTTCTTGGTCAGTAAAAAGATATTTCTAAATTTTCCTCCTACTGACTATACTCGGAAAGAATTTAATTGCTAAAAAATTGTTTATAAAATGTACAAAACTCGAATAAAATGGCGATCGTTCGAATATCACTTTTTTCATTATCACAATATGGGTTATTGGGAGATGTCTGAGTAATGAGCTGGACGATCGATATCTATAAAGCTCTCCTGTGATTAAAAATGACCATGTAAAGTTTTTCGTGGTCCAACAACACTTAAACTTGTCTTTTCTCGTTTCAGTATGTGCGAAAGTTTCATTAATGTGAAGTGGACTCATAAAATCTCAAGTATATTACCGTGAAATGTTTTATGATGGGAAAAATCTATTAAATTGTTACGACAAATGGAACATGTTTAAAGTTGTAATGAAAGCTTATGAGATTACCTATATGGGTTACTGTATACACCTCAAAATGATGATCGTTTAATGCTGTGTCTCTAATATAGTAAAAGGTTTTTGTGTGAATATTATTTTATTTACAAAAAAAAATGTTAAGAATTAAACGAAGCATCAACTGACCAGTCAGTTATGTAACACCTTGTTTAAAGCGAAATTAAAAGAAAACATACCGAACAGCTACTAGCTTTATTTAACAAATATGTGTAAATGTATAATAGTATAATAAATGTGAGGCAAAACACGTGTTGCACGTAGTTACACAAAAAGTAAGACAACACATATGTAAATTGTTACCATGTCCACTCCCAGTGTGGAGCATATGACCTTCTAATGTAGGTATCTCAACATAAGTTTTCTATGAAAACTGCTTGTTATTTAGTTGCTCAACTTCTTTTTTCGAAGATAGTAGGGATAGAAGGATAGGGCTAAGACAGGACTAGTGGTTGGATTATCCCTCTTGTTATGACCCGTTTTTAGGATCGGATGGGTGGGAGGAAATTTTAGACATCACAAATATTCATGCCTACGAACAGAAATTCATAAAAAAATATGAAACTGTTCGCACCAGGATTTGAATCAGAGACATCCGTAACTGTAGCCAACGACGTTAACTCTTCCGTACTCATAATGTAACAAAGAGTAACTTCGGTCTTTAAACTTTAAAATTTTCTGTGAAATAGGTCGAACAAAATTTTTTAAATTTTGCTATTTTAAATAAAATAGTTATACTACATAAAATTAAAAAAAAACTATAGTTTACGTCTTCTTTGTATAATTCATAATAATTTAAAAACCTCGTCAATTTTACCATCAAAAATTATAAAATTATATTATTGTATAGTATAATAACGATTGGAATAGTATAGGAACAATCTGAAATGCATGACGTACCGTATGCAACCGTATTATTTTGAAACTCACAGAGACCTGTCTCGATCTTGTTCTGAAATAAAGAATTTCGATTCCTGCGTCTTTCGATAATTTCGCATAGTTTGATATGTTATTCAGGTTTTACACACAAAATATGACGTAAAATAATTACTTAATACTATATAAAACCATATTTCACTTCTTGAAACTGTCATTTCGCTTTATAAATGCGTTTTTATGACAAAACCCACAAAGTAACGAAATGTGACTGCATGACATCCGAAAAGATTTTTTCAGCATGGAAACGGGAATATTAACCATTACAAATAGGAAGAGTATAGTCAACGAACTTAGTTTTTTGGTCTCTGACATAATATGCATAACTTCTATTGTTGCCTTTACCATGATCGCACTAAAGTCTTTTTTTATAGTTACTTTTGTGAGTGACCTTTTCATGTGGAAATTTCGCCCACTGAAACTTTTCGCTCGAAAACGTAAATTAAAAATATCTTTTTGTGTTTAGGTTTCGTTTGTAAAGTTTGGACAGAAATATATTTTGTTTGCTCTTTGAAAACTGCTCTCACAAAAAGAGCGATTTATTTAGATTTTTTTATTCGGCTCTCTGAAATATAGATCCAAACGCAATATGGCAGATTTATTTGAAACAGAATGTTTGTTCAGGACTCATGGAGGCCTTTTTAAACAACTCAATCGGTATATTTACTGTTTGTGTTTTGTCAAAAATGTTTCAGTTGTATTGCAATATATTTTTGATTAGTTATTGTGAAAAAGGCAGTTTTTAAATTTGATTTTAAACGTTTTTTTAAATAGTATCGAGCCGTGGTCGAGTGGTCAACGTCGTTAGCTCACGGTTACGGTGATCATGGGTTCAAATTCCAGTACAAACAGTTTTATTTATTGGTTTTTAAATCGATTTATGAATTTCTGTTCGAAGAATGTTTGTGATGTCTAAAATTTTCTCCCACCTAAAAACGGTGCATAGTGTTTCACTATTCCTATCCTAGCTTATTCTTCTATCTCTACTTTCATTGGAAAAAAGAGGTTAAGCAACCGAGTAGTAACCAGTTCTCGTAGAATAAAAAAAGCTTCTGTTGAGATACTTCCATTAAGAGTTAATGCTTCACATTGGAAGCGGACATGGTAAAAAAATGAATTTGCAAGCAAACATATCGATATAAGTAATGCTTATACTCTTTTATTCATACTTCTTAGCCGATTTAATATAAAAAAAGAGACACAGAGAGAGCAATGTGCTAACAAACATTCATTTCCTACCTTAATTTCCTTACCCTCACAGAAGAATGGTTTGAATTACTAAATAAGAGCCAGTTCTAGCAAAACAACATTTTTTAAACCTAAAACCAATGTAAAATGATGTTTCCCTTCCAAAAAGTGGTCAATTTATTTTTCTAATTTACATAATGTGGCCAAAATCTGCTCTGTCGTCTTTCAAATAATATTCAACCATTGACTCGTATTTTTTGAGAGTTATATCAACTGGCCAAAACAGAGTCGATATAATGAACTTATTTCTTTTGTTTCAGCTTTGTCGTCAAAGAACATATTCTGCGAAGTGACTACCGTTCGGCTTGTATCCGGCGGTGATTATGAAAACTCGGTAACCATTGGATTGAGGAAATTATCTATCGACGATATAGCGAGCGCTTCCCTTGTATGCGCAGAGTAGACGAGATGCTGCAAGAAATCCTTCAACGTATGTCTAGAAACGAGAAAAATATCCGAACACAGATAATGATTAACAACACTACGATAAAACGAGAACTAAGTCAGCGAAAGTTGACTAACATCAGCAAATGATTTAAGTATCTTTTATTATGTCCATAAAATCAACTTTAACAGGTCGAGTTAGTAACGATTGCAATTTTGAAATATGAACAAAACCATATTTCAAATTTTATTCTAATGTTACTCCAATATTATTTTTTTATTAAATAATATATTTAAAATATTTAAATAATTGAATAAGGACATTCGAAATAAGAACAAAATAAGACGAAGATTGCGTTTTGAAAATAAAATGATTTATTTAATAAAAAATATTTTAATTTAACTAGCATTATCCGACTTAATGCTAAATTTAGATTCAGATTTTATTTTTCTCAACTCATCATTATATAGATGAAGGATGTAGTGAGCTGAAAACTATCACAGTCGTTCAAATTTATTTGGCACAGTAAAGTGTTACATGATAATTTATTATTTTGCAATTAAAAATATGTGTGGAAAATTGTCATGTAATATTATTAATTCAATTTGACCAAGTATTTTTGAAATGTCACTATCCAGTTATTAATTATTCTTGATCAAATTTTACAGTAAATTTTTGTATTGTATTAAAAATATCATCAAAGACAAAAAACTCATCCAAATATATTAAATACATATTTCCATATTACGTTGCTGGATGATTATTGAAACCAATAAATATTTTCGTTTAATTGATTATGTTGTATCAAAGAATATTAAATGCTTGAGTGTAGAAAGAACAACAAACCATGTCCACTTCCAGGTACAGCATATGGAACCTTACCAAAGATAATTTCAACTGTAGTTATTTATAGATTTCATGCATTGTAATAATAAAAAAATGGATATCGTAACTATATTGCATTTTTAAAAAATGTAAAAAATATTTTGTTATATTAACATTATTTTGAAAATTAAAAACACATACTAATGAAAAAATTTCTATAAAAAGTTAAAATATTTTTCGATTTAATGATTTTCGTTTAATTTTGAGTCATTCCAAAAATACTTATATTTTATATAAACAATCTGAAATTGTTAAATAATAGATTTTATCAATAATTTAAACACCGAAAAGATGCGAGTCAAATATAAAGTTAATTAAAAAAATATCTTTAATATAATATGTTGAGGGGTTGTTGATGTTCTTGACGGCTTCTCACAAGGGTGGAAGGTGTGAGGAAATTTAGATGTTTCAAAACAAACATATAGAGTCCTACAGATAATTTCACTAAAATTGATTTTGTTTTAATAAAAAAATTTGACACTGAAAAAAGATACTGGTTCAAAAATATTCAAAATTGTTATCTACCAGCGACCCCTTAGTACTGATATATTGATCAAATAAATTGAACTTTTTTCTGTACCATCACTTTTCAAAATTTGAAAAATAAAGCTCTGTATCTTCAAAATTGTAAATGGTAAAGTTTGTATGATGAAATTTAAAAGAAACATTTCACACAAATTCGTAAATCTAAATGTATAATATTATTATATTCAAATGAAAAATTGAAATGCAGTGTGGCAAATATTAATTATTATGGAAAAAACATATATATTCGATTGTATAAATCTGTGTAGCTATCTATACATTTTTTTTAAAAAAAATCTTTAGTTTTATCTGAATAGTTTTTACTATGACGATTTAGTTGAATAAATGTATGTAAAAATAATTTATCAAAACTGTACTTAACTGGCAAATAAAATAAGTAATTAATTCCAACAAGCAACTGACTTGATTTATTTAAAAACCTATATTTAAAAAAAAAAACAGTAATTTATTGAAGAAACGTAAGTATCGATACCTCAGTTCCATAGTGTAACAAGTCAAAAAAGAAAAAATACCGATATCTACCAGTCTCAAAATGTAACAAGTGGTAATCTGTGGTTATTTTAGATTGGCAGCGGTTAGTAGTACTTTGGATTCAAACTGTTACAACTACGAAAATCATGTGAAAATATTTTTTGGTAGTCCTAGAATTTCATTAAAATCTACAAAAATAGATGTAGGTAAAATAAAAGATTAAGTCTGCTCAAAATCTTGTTTCCTTATTATATCAGAACTATGATTTTTGAGTTGTTACACTATGGAACACAGTATATGTATATCATTCAATATGGAGAAGACATGATAAGGTTATTTGTTTATATGGCTTACGTAAAAATATAAAGTGCAATATTTTTTAAACCATCTCCGTTTCCAATGTGGAGCATATGGACTCCTAATGGCGGTATTTTAACATTGTTTGGTTGTGAGGTTTTTCTATGAGAACTGCTTGTTACACAATTGCATAACCTCTCTTTTTCGACCAGAGTAGAGAAAGAAGGGTAGGATTAGGGCAGGAATAGTGGTTAGCTAATCGCTTCCACTGCACTCGTTTTTAGAATGCCTGCGAACATGAATCAATTTATGAAACTGTCCGTATTGGGATTTGAACCTGAGTCATCCATAACCGAGACCAACGACGTTGACCACTGCACCAGGGACCCGACATCATCTTATTTATAATAACCCAGACCGCTCTGTAGACGTTTTATTATTATCACATATCACATGTAGGAATGAATTTTTTTCATGACCTAAGCGTTCACGGTGTGTAATAAAACATAATTTTATGCAATGCACACACAGTTCCGACGTACTAGCTACTTTAGACATTCAGTATTTCGATTTCAATACCGTCATGTATAACGGGTACGATTATACTAGTAAATAAATAATATTACGATAGAGTAAGTCTGAAGAATTTTTAAGAGACGAAACAATTACTTACACAACCAGCAGAATAATGAACATATCAATTTTAACGGTGATGTCTTTCCACAATAAATTCAATATAGAAGGTCACTTGAGACATCTAGCCAAAAATGGCTTGAAGCAACAACATTTTTCATACTGTATATATACAAAGCTTTGACAATTCGTCGATAGGAAAATTATGAAACAATATCATTTTTTAACATAATTGTCTATGCTTGAATTTACCTATCTGTCAAATTGACAGATAAGTAACCTCGAAACATTTTTTGCATGGCTTAGTAAATTTTCGAATTCTGTTGAACATGCAAATCAAACTTTTATATTAACAAATCTAAAGAAATTCGAATGCTTCATGTTTAGAAGAATAATTGATGGTGGTAGTGTACGGTTTTTATTTTCACGCTAGCCGTCTACAAAATATTGCTGTCTCCAAACCTCATCAAAAAAGGAACGCTGATAAGAATAGAGTATAAATATTATGGTTTTCTGAAATATGGTATAAGACTGTTTTGAAAAAAATTTAAATTTATTAGCGTAGCTTGAACACTTCAAAATATCTTTTATGTGAGAAATATTCCTACCTACTAATGAAATATTATTGAATAAATAATAAAATACGCCAATAATAACATTACATAAATAAAGTAATATACTGCCATCTAACGATTTATTTTAATAAAATATAATATAAATGGTTGTGATACCGGATGATTTACACTTGAAAACTTACATTTTACTAAAAGCTTGAAAAATAAATTTATAGATATCGGTCATTTTCTTAATTTATTTAATACAATTTATTTTGGTTATGATAAGAAAGTTTTATTGAGTACCTATTCCTATCTTTATTTTACACATGCATTTTTTCAATCGTAAATAATTGTTCGTTGAATTCAAATATGATAGCAGTCTCATAATTGGTTATGAAAATTCCACAGATAAAAAAATAATTTTTGCTGCATTGTCAGTAATTTGAGAAATTTTATTTGCATGTTTTTTTTTCCCCACCAAACCAAACAATTTCATCACCCCACCCCAAGGCCAGACAAAATGTCTCCATATTTTTATCTTATCATCTCTAATGTACGAGTTTCTAGTTGTATTTTCATATTTTTTATCAGCTATCATCTGAGGATGATGTGTGATGTATTGATACGCTAGGAATGAACTGTTGACTATACGCTTGCAGTAACCCTGGAAGTAAATAGAGAAGGAAATTCCGGAAGCTTCACATATACGTCAAAGTATTTTATCACTTAAATAAGCTACACATATACAGTTCAAGAGTGTTTATTTTTTTGCAAATATTGAATTATAAGTAACAGCAAATGAAAAGTAGATTTTCGACAATTCATTCGCGTGTTGAAAGGCATTAAGCACCAGAATGTTATCATACGTGTATCTCTTCGGGCAGGTTGGTATTAAAAAAATTCCACGGTCATTCTTTTGCCAGGTTCAGACGACCTTGTCCATACAAACATAACGCTTTATCTATTTATTCAAACTTCAAAACTGAAACTTTTTGTGTGTTATCGGGACTGAAGTCTTTTTTTGTCACGAATATGCAGTGGCGTGCGGAAGAAGATATCAATATTCAAATAATTAATATGAATAGCACTTGTTTATTGCTTCAAAGTTTTGAACAATTACACACATCAATATTGCAAGGTTTTAAGGAGATAGTTTTTTTCTTATCTGGTGACATTTTTCTTTTGTTTTGAATACAAAATTCAATAACAGAAACGTTATATAAGTCAAAGTGAAAGAAACCAAAACATGTTGAAAATCTCAAATAAAATTCAAAATACATTGTCTTACTTATGTGGTAACTCCCTTACGGATTTGTAGAACATTATTTCGTGTGTTAATGAACAGTTTCACGTACTTACTTCAAAGTTTGTGAAAGTATTTGACTAATAGTGGGAACGCCCGTCATAGATGACGGTATTGAAATTGAAAGTGGCTGTTCTTTAGTTTCTATACTGATGGACTGATAGTCGTTTGTTTGTTCGGAATTTGCGTCTTATCGGAACTGTGTATATTGTTTATATACACCGCGGACGCTTAGGTCATGAGAAAATTTCATACCTACATGTGTATGTGATAATAATAAAAAGTCTACGTCTACGACTACATACCGGTCTGGGCTATTATATATAAGATTGTGTTTGGGCACATATGTGAAGATAGACTAATACTAAATGAATAACTAATACTAAAGGCAATTTTATGATACAATAAGTTTTTCACTTTTGGTTTCAAAACTGAGCGAATTCGGAAAGAGGTTCAGCAAAAACTTTATACTGTTTGACACTATAAAATCAATCAATCACTTTTAACGTGTTTACTGTCAATTATTGGGCGAAAGATCGATTTCATCACAAGCATTATCAACTGATGATAATTTTGGTGACGAGCGAAACCGGTCCTGATTATTATATACATGTGGAAGTACTACAGAAAAATTGTGTTTAATTTAAAAAAATTAATTAAAATTAAATGGAAAGAAGAAGAATTTTTTGATGTGCACACTATCTATAATATATATATAAAAACGCATGTGTGTTTGTTTGTCTCTTATGCGTTCCTATACCATTCATCCAATTTCTATGAAACTTTGCTAAGTTGTTTTGCGTACACCCGTGAAGGTTTCTGAAAAATAAATCTAAAATCTAAAAAAAATTGAAAAAATCTAAGCCAAAGAATCAAATACGCACAAACAGCGACATCTCGGAAAAACCTCCTGATTTAACTGTATACGCTCCAGACGGACAAACAATATTGTGTATTCAAAAGCACTTCAATAAACGGAATTAAAACACAATACTTATCTTTCTTTCAGTGTCATTGCAATGCATGCCGGGTACTCACTCACTAGTTAAAAATAAAAAAGCACCACTGCTCATATATATTTATATACAATGAGAATATTCTTACGAAAATACTATTGAATTCGAAAAGTTTTTGATATATTAAAGTTAACTGGTATGATTCTATTGAAAAGTTTATACACGTATATTTTATTGTTAGGAGTTAGGAGAGGGTGAATTCTGAAGTTTTGCAGCCTTAAAAACAGATGGCAGTAGTTAAACATTTTTGAATTTTTATAATTGCAAAAAGTGAAAGAATGAAATACAACTCTAATTATGTTTGATTACAGTAAGTAATGAAAAATACTTTTTAATTTGATTCCCAAATGTAAGATAAAAGAAATTGATTGCGCAAGTTTATTGATAGAAAGCTTACAAATAACACCAAGATGAGACATGTTTATTATTGTGGAATTGAATAAGTAAAATGATAAGATTTGAAACTTATAGGTTTAATTTCCATATATATTATGGAGTCATTTAAATCTTACTAATCATTCAGGAAATCACAGATGTCAATGTAATCGTAGAAAATGAACGCGTGAGAGAATTATCAATATCTCCAGGTATAAGAAACAATCAAAAAAGTTTTTTTTATTCTGTTCGTATTCTAAGTACCTAAAATATTTTTTTTCTTATGTTCGCTCCCAACGTGGAGCATATGGTCTCCTAATAGAGGTATTTCAACAGAACTTTTCTATGAGAACTGCTTGTTACTCAGTTGTTCAGCCTCTCTTTTATCGAAGAGAGTTGGGATAGAAGGATATAGTTAGGACAGGACTAGTGGTTAGCTAATCGCTCTCGCTACGCCCTGTGAGGATCGGATGGGTGGGAGGAAGTTTTAGACATAACAAACTTTCAAGTTATGAAAACCGTTCGCACCGGGAATTGAACCTTAGACATCCGTAATCGTAGCCAACGATGCTACCAACTGCGCCACAGACACAGACAGTAAAAAAATATTTACATTATTGCACAGTTAAAATGATTATCTTTTAGCGAAACCGATCCTGATAAATACAATAATTACTCAAATTTAATTATAATAAATAGCAGGACGGTGTCGGGTCCGTGGTACAGTGACCAACTTCGTTGGCTACCGTTACGGATGTATCGAGTTCAAGTCCCGGTTCGGACAGTTTCATAAATTGATTTTTCAATCGATTTATGGATTTCTGTTCGTAGGCATAGATGTTTGTGATGTCTGAAATTAATATCCACCCACCCATCCAATCCGATCCTACAAATTGGACGTGGCAAGAGCGATTAGCTATCCTCTAGTCCTGTCCTATTCTTCTATCTCTACTCTCTTCGTAAAATAGACGTTCAGTATCTGAATAGCAAGCAGTTCTCGTAGGAAAACTTCTATTCAGATACCTCCATTAGGAGTATATATGCTCCACATTGAAAGAGGACATGATAAAAAAAATGAAAAAAAAACTTGTATTACTAAGCTTAAGATAATTTTAAAATGATAAAAATTGAAAATCACATACTATATATTATATACTAGTATAATCAATCGTACCCGTCATAGATGATGGCATTGAAAATGAAATACTGAATGTCTAAAGTAGCTAGTATGTTGGAACTGTATGTTCGTGCATAAAATTTTATTTTATTATATACCTCGAACTGCGACGCTTAGGTCATGAGAAAATTTCATACCTTCATGTGATTTGTGAAAATAATAAGTGTTCGGCCAGAGTCCACGCGCGACTGAAATACTTAGCATGCTTTTGCAATGTTCGTAGTTTATGCGCAGGGACTGGAAAGAAATGCGGTTTTGCATTTCAGTTTCAAACGCCGCGCCCGCCCCGCCGTCGCGCGTTGACTCTGGCCGATCACTTAAGCGTCTACAGAGTTCTCTGGGCTATTATGTATACGATTATAAAGACGATTCCAATTAATATCACCAGTAAATTGGGACAGTCGTTTAATTAGACCGAAATGCCGTAAACCCAAAGAGTTTCAATTAAGCAGAATAGACCATATTAAATATATATGAATTTAATTTATTCACTTTACTACGACTAAAATAAAACTGTCAATAAATTATATATATGGTCTGAATAAAAAAATCAATATACAATATGTTTATACTGACTTGCATTGTTTTTTTACTGTAGAGCTATTGTAAATTTACTTGAGTAGTAAAATAGCGTGCTGGCAGATTTATTGTTATTCAACTTAATAGACTAGGGTAAAAAAAGCTTTAGAAATCCTGTTTTTCCTAAGCCGAACAATAAACAAATACCTAGTAGTCAGCTGTGTGAAAAGAAAACTATTCTACTAGAAATTTTGAGTAGATTAAGGGCTTGGACAAGAGATAGAAAAATGATAAGGAAAAACAGCAATCATTCGCAAAAGCAAAGGATTTTCAAGTCGTATCATTATTATTTGTAAAGCGAAATTTAGTAGTGAGATTTTTATCAGGAAGAAAACGATCTTCTCTTGTCATTGACTCTTTGTTCAATAAGTCGTTTAGGTCAGTCAATTAATTATTCATGTGGGAAATGTAAAATCTTTTGTAGAATTTAGGGATATTATGATTTCTCAAAAGGTAAAACAAAGCAATGTAATCGATCTCGACAGGAATTTCAAATGTAGTTGGTTTTTACTTCACGTTATAAAATTATGGTTTTAAATAATCCCTGTCGCTTCAACTCGAAAAACTATCGTGGTAAAATGATGGGTAAGCTCCTCCTTTACTATTCTAAAAAACAGAACACAACGGAAGCGATTAGCTAACCAGTACTACTTACCTTACTCTCTTCGAAATAAAAAAACGTCGGGTAAGTAATAAGCAGTTTACGTAGAAATAAACGAAAAATTATTATTGTAATATGTTGAAACCGATTTATACAAATATAATTTCAGTACGAAAAGACGCCATAATAGTAATATGTCAAATAGTTCGTTCTTAGAACAATTATACAACTTAGAACAATATAGAGGAATTGAGGAGTCATAACTCATAATAGTGGTATCATAACTCATAATCTCCAGCATATGCAAAAAATGCGTTATGGATGCAGCATTGTTCACCGTGTTTACACTTACTATTTCTCTCACTATGCATTTGTAACTGTAACATGAAAACGATTTTTTGGGTTTCTGGAGGATTTATGATACTTGAGCCTTCAAATAATATTTTTTACAAAAGTATTCAAATGAAATCAAACAGATTTACTCATTTCTTACATAAATGAATATTTTGTTTTTTAATAAATATGTAAACCTAAGATCAACATTTATTAAGCATTTTTTGGTACAAAAATTTTACCTAGACCTTTTATTCATTGGTAAATATATTAAATAAGCGTTATAGAATACTTTGGCACACAGGCTTGTCAGTTGGGAGCCAGTTATATGTCATATGTTACGATTAAAATAAGAAGTCTTCTCAAGGCTAAATGATAATCGCTCTTTGCAACACAATTTGAAAGTTCAAACAAACTAGCAAACACAAAAGAACATGAATAGTAGAATATGAGTGAAGTAGACCCTCGTAGCAATCTAAGAGGGCTTGAATCAGTAGAACAGTATCAGATCAGAACCGATCTAACAGTGGAGGCAGTACTCTATCGGGAAGATAGTTTTAATAGGATGAAATTCGTATGGCCGTATCAATTGAGAACCGATCCAACAGTGGAGGCAGTGATTCATCAGCTAACTATAATAACGGAAAAAATATTTATAATACTCCAAAAATATTATTGTATGTAATTTGTTATATTTTGTTTCTTTTCAATTTACACTAAATTGAATTAAAGATAAAATTTTGTGTAAATTTCATGTTTTATTTTTTATTTTACATTATTACTGAAAATTATGGTTAGGTAAAGATAAGACTAGATGTTTTTTGTTAATCGTTCTTTCTTCGCCTCATATTTTGAAACCATGTTCGCACCGAATGGATTATTTAACAGAATTTGTTATACAAGAACTACTAATTATTCAGTAGACCAAATTTTCTTCTTTTAGAGAGAGTAATTATAGAAAAATAGAGCTAAGGCATGCCTTGTAGTTTCCTACGCCTTTCCCCGATTTTTAGAATCGAATATAACACATCAAAACTCAATTTATGAAAGTATCCATACAGGGAATAGAGCCCGTCGACACCGCAACCAAAGCGCACGACAATGAACATTCCGATAAAGGCCTCGTTATAATCTAAATATATATATATATAAATGAATGTTTGTTAGTCTGTTTGTTTATTTGTCCCCTATGCTTTCGTTTGCCATTCATCCGATTTCGATGAAACTTTGGTGAGTTAAATACATACAAACAGCAACATCTCGGAAAAACCTTCTGATTTATTCGTGTACGTACCAAACGGGAAAACAAAAAATATTTCGTATACAAAAGCACTTCAATAAACAGAATTAAAACACAAACCCTTCCTTTCTTTGAGTGGCATTCCAACGCATGCCGGGTACACACTAGTCAAGAAAAACATAGATTTTCTTAAAGTTTAATGAATGTAGTTTATTGAATTTCACTTGATTATGTATTAAGTACCAACCCTGATTCTTGAGCCTATACACGTAACACTAGCAAAAAAAGTTTTTCAATCATGAACGAACATTTTTCTTCGATCACTATAAGAAAAGATGTTGAAAAGGTTTCTTTTCATTTGTAAGCTTGTAGTGAAAATGCAACTTTCATCTAAGTAATATAATGTTCGGAGTATTTTTCATATTTTACAAGTGCCTTATTATTTTGCTTGCATTTCGGTAAGTTGAGAGTTAATTAATTGCATTTCTCGTGGGGTTACGCCATTACGTGTTGGATAATACATCATTGCATTACTTGTAGCATACGACGTGAAAATGAAATGCTTTATCACTTTTAAGGTATTAACTTTTTATCACTTAAAAGGTAAAAAAAACACAATTTGTTTGTACGACTTTCACATGTTTTATTTCATTATCGGGACTGATTTCATTTATCGCGAGCATTGTGAACTGATTTTCAGTTGATAATTGACAGTTTACACATTAAAAGTCATAGATATAAACGGTAGTTCGTATTGACTCTTGGATCTTCGTGACAATAATTATGACTCCAGAAAAGCTTTCTCAGATTTATCTCTTGTCGGAAGTAATTTAATACTTTTGTTCAACAACGCCCATTTCCAAAGTGGAGCATATGGACTCTTAATTCAGGTATCTCAATACAAGTTTTTCTACGGGAGCTGCTTGTTATTCATTTGTTTAACCACTCTTTTTCAAAGAGAGTAGGTATATTTAGAAGAATAGGGCAGGTTACCCCGTCCCGTTTTTTAGGATTGCATGGATGGGATGAAATTCTAGATATCCAAAACATCCATGTCTACGAAAAGAAATCCACAAATTGATTGAAAAATCAATTTTTGAAACCGGAGTTTGAACCCGAGACATACTTAACCGAAGCCATTGAAGTTAACCACCGCTCCAGTCTTCTTATTTGTATGGGATGGCCACCAAAACATGATGAGTAATGGTTTGACGTTTTATTTCAATTTAAGTCAAAGATTTGTGTGATAAATTTGTAAGTTAATTTCAAAATACCTATAAATATGAAATTAAAATTGTTAACTTAGTGAGTCCACTTGTTTTAACACTAACGTGACGCGTTTCGCTTTTTTAAGAAGCATCTTCAGACTGATTCAGAATTTATCAATTTTAGTTTTATATTAAAAACGAAATTTCAACAAATTTACCTCCGAATCCATAGAAAATATTCAAAATACCTGTTTATTTTAGCGAAGCGTTGAATTTCCGTCGGTAATGCCACTGACAACTACTATAAAACCTTTTGTTCCGCTTACAATAATATATCATCTTCAAATATCGTAAGTAAATACTAACACGTGTTAGATTAATGGATATTTTTCAAATAATACCTTATTGATGAGAAATACCTACTTATTGATAGCCTATTGAAAAGAAAAGTAAACACATGAAAATAATCGGCAAACAATTCCAACCCATGTCCTTCGTGGTAATATTGACGATACTGAATTCCTACATAGTTTATGAGGCAACCCTAATCCTTTTGAATATATTCTATACCCTTGTCAATAGAGAGGCATTTTTTTATATTAAAAAAATAATAAAATCTGCCACACTGCGTACTGAAAAATGTGGATGAAATATTTTTACTGTATACTTACTTGCTAAATCAATAGATAGTAAATTAATCATTATTTATTCATTTAATATAATAAATTTTATCAACCTTCATATAAATTATTCTTCAAAAAATCTTATCAAGTTAATCTTAACCATTAAATATTTTTAAATGATAAAGGAACGATCGCTCAAAGATATGCGTAATTTATTAAAATTCAAACCAAAATCAAAAAGTTTGTCATGATTTAGTGGTAATAAATATGTTTTTTTTACTATATCCATTCCCAATGTTGAGCGTATGGAATCCTAATGGAGGTATATCAACAGATTTTTTCTACAAAAACTTCTTGTTGCTTAGTTGTTCAACCTCCCCTTTTCGAAAAGAGTAGCGATAGAACTATAGGGCTAAGACAGGACTAGTGGTTCGTTAATCGCTCCGTTTTTGAGGATCGGGTGGGTCGGAGGGAGTTGTTGACACCAAAAACATTCATGATTACGAACGGAAATCCATAAATCGATTGAATGATCAATTTATGAAACAGTCCGCACCGGGAATTGAATCCGAGACATCCGTAACCGTAGCCTACGAAGTTATCAACTGCGCCATGGAGCCGACGAGTATAAGTAGTAAAAAAATCGTTTTATTTAAAAAATATAATGCCTTTCCACTAAGAATTTATAGTTAACACTTTTAAAGTCAATATCTTAGTAATATTAGTGAAGTTCAAGCTGAAAAAACGTTCTGATTTTAAATACAATTTGTGGAAAATTGAATGCTAGGTTGCTAATTTTATCACATATAATTTAAGACATCGACTGAGGATGCTTGATGGAATTTCAATATCAAATTTGAGTTATTCGTGCGCTCGAATGCCTGAAGATGCCAAAAGGCGAAACCCGGGTCGTCAGTGACAAAATACATGGAAGTGTACAACATCTCAATAACTCAAATTTTTATCACACATATTTTTTCAGCTTAGCTTACATTTATTGATTGTATGTTTATTTCAAACAATTCTTAGAAAAACGAAAAATCACTGTCTGTTGAAACAGTCGAGTTTTTATATTAAATTCAAAGTTTCAAAGTCTGGATTGTTTTGTGTTTACGTTTTTCATTTGATAACAGTGCTCTGGAAATTTATGTGACTTTTTTAATGAACTGTTATAGCGGCCAATTACTTTAGACTACTTCACAAAAAAAACAAGATAACGCTCGAAAATGATGTTATCGTAAACGTCTTACTGACTTAAGTACTATTGAAATACACTTAGTGTTTTTTTTTGTAAGGGTCTTGGATTCGAGAACATCAATTTTACGAAAGTCCTTGACCCGAAGGTTCGGTAGTCCTTTGCGATGTTTGGCTTAAGTTTATAACTTCATTATATCACGAAGGACGAAAGGACGTGGCAGGGGTTAGCTGAGATGTAGGGGACTCTTTTTGTCGTGGAAAAAACGTCGCTGGACGATAAACAATATTGCATGTTAGTATTTATGTCGCATACAAAAGTGTTCATTTTTCACAAAAACCGTTCGTTCAATTTTCGAAACTAACTTTGAATATTTTGATGCAGTTTTAGTTTTAATATTTTAGTCCCAATATTTAATTTCTATAATTATTGCATGTCGGGTCCGTGGTGCAGTGGTTAACGTCGTTGGCTACGGTTACGGATGTTTCGGGTTCAATTTCCGGTACGGATTGTTTCATAAATTGATTTTTCAATCGATTTCTTTCGTTAATATGGATGTCTAAAATTCCCTCTTAAAGAAGAAAAAATGCACGAATTGCCCTTAAGATCCTCTAGATAAAGCAAATGAACTGATCGCAAAAATGATAAATAAGAACCCACTGTATTACCAACTTATAAAAAAATCCCCACTTTTGTGGAAAAATATTAACTGAGATTTTAATGTTAGTTCAATTTATATTGCTATCTTTTAAACAAAAAACTTAAGATAAATTGAGCTACATAGGTAGCTGCCGTTTATCCATAATTTTAAAGTTCTAGTATAATTTAGTGTTAAAATGATAAAAATTTGTAAAAAACTGTCAGTCGATCATTCAACATTTTATTTTAGCGTTAATAAGGTGGAAAGCTGAGCATTAGAAATGGAAATTATTTAAATTTGAGTTATTGAGATTTTGTACTCGTCCACTCGAATGCCTGAAGATGCCGAAAAACAAAACCCGGATCGTTAGTGAAAAAATACATGGAAGTGTACAAAATATAAAATTTGATATTGAAATTCCATCAAGCACCCTCAGTCGATGTCTTAAATTATAAAAGCATATTATTTAGCTTACTTTCGGCCACATTTTAAAAATTAGATAGCGCGGGTGTGAAGGAATTAAAGCACCAAAGGTATCAAAGACACATTATAATTAAAAAATATATTTCGATATTAATTCAGGCCTGGGTGTGTTTTTTAGTATCAATATAATATATATATTATATGATTTATCTGTGCGTCTGTCTGTTACGCACAGCAAAACACTGCGCACGATGCGCATACAGAGAGTGATAGAGAGATGAGGAAATGAATATTACCTGATGTGTTATGTTACAAGTACGAAAAAAAATATAGCTTAAAAGTATTTTTATTTCGATTTTTAAATTATAAAAATGAGAAAAAATTTCCCTTTCAAAGTTTCACAGTGTCATCCTTATTGTTGTGCGCAGTCTTTCGTGTGGCATTAATGTCCTATGTATCTGATATACTGGTATACAATTTATTTGTCAAAACCTTACTCTATATTTCATAAATATTCACCTAGATCTCTTCTAATAAGCAGTCATTAAAATAACATACAAAACCTTTTTAACTTTTAATCAAAGTATCCATGGGAAATTCAAAATTCGAACTTTTGATATAGAATATGAAAATAAAAACAAAAGAAAACCAACTGCAATTTTTGACAGTATTCAGCAGTTCATTGACAAAATATTTGAAATATAAAAAGTCATCAATTTGTATTGAATAATAATCTCAGTCTATACTTTGATAAAATTGTATTATACCGCATGAACCGAAAATATGTAGAAAACGGTCGACAATGATATTTTTGTAAGGTAAAAAAGTGAGTATTTTTATAATTTAAATTGCAATCTTTAACAGTGATATGATTTTTAAATTAAAAATTCGTACATCTGTAGCAGACTTGATGTCACAAAAAATCCTAGCTAAGTCTAGCAGCAATTAATATTTTTAACTAATGGGAACGCCCGTCATAGACGACGGTATTAAAATTGAAATACTGAATGTCTAAAGTAGCTATTCTTTAGTTTCCATACTGACGGACTGATTGTTGTTTTTTTGCCTCGGAATTTGCGTCACGTCGGAACTGTGTGTATTGTTTATGTACACCGCAGACGCTTAGGTCATGAGAAGATTTCATACCTACATGTGATATGTGATAATAATAAAACGTCTACGTCTACAGACCGATTGTTAGTAGACTGAGTGTGTGACTAATAAATGATAAATGTCGAAATAGTTTTTTGTGATTACGAATATTAATTTTTATTATTCTTTGTTATAGGTCGCACTAAAGGTCAGTATAATAGTGCTTTATATTTTAACAAAACGATTATTTAGAGCTCGGCAATTTTAACATTCTAGACTTAGTAATAGCTTGTCATGTCCATTAATAATTCATACCATGAAGATTTTTTTATATCCTATACAAGAAGGCAATATTTCAAATTGTTAAGAAATTTAACGGAATATTGCACGCAATATGAATTATTTATTACTATATAGACATATGTCGGCTCCGTGGTTCAGTGGTTAACGTCGTTGGCTACGCTTACGAATGTCTTGAGTTGATGTTCCGGTGCGGATAGTTTCATAAATTGATTTTTCATTCGATTTATCGATTTCTATTCGTAGACGTGAGTTTTTGTGATGTCTAAAATTCCCTCTCACCCATCTGATCCTAAAAACGCGTCGTAGTGAGAGCGTTCAGCTCCTTTCTCCGAAACAGAAAAGTTGAGCAACTTAGTAACAAGCAGTTCTCGTGGAAAAACTTCTGCTAAGATACCTCCATTAAGAGGCCAAATGCTACACACTGAGAGAGTACATGCTAAAAAAAATTGTGGACATATTAAAAAATAACGCTTAATTAATAAATGAATTTAAATTATTTTTTTACTTGTTGCGTAACTTAGTGTGACACGTGTTTTGTTTATTTAAGAAGTATCGTTTGACTAATTATTGTATCGCACATATTACATTTTATAGAATTGTAGTAGGTAATAGTTTTTTTATGGTTCCAGATTTTTAACTACTAATCACAAAAAAATAAGAAAGGAGGTTTATTGGTTTATTTAAGCCATGATTACTTCCAATGTGGAGTATATGGACTCTTAATGGAGCTTTTCTAAAGGGAAGGTGTTCTAAGATAACTGGTTATAACTCACTCACGTAATCTCACGTTTTCGGAGAGACTAAAAGTTGTTAAATTATAGAATTAAAAAAACAACACATATTTAGTAGAATTGAGTGTATAATCTAATTATTCAATTAATTACTAAGCCATAAAAAAAAATTAAAGCTGTAGACGAGCATTTCGAGATGAGACAAAAGTGGGAGTAATGCAGAGGTAAGTGCTGCTAATTACAGCTGGTATATTATTTATCTTATTTTATAATTCTAAGCTATTTATAATAGATTATTTTAATTATGAATACGATATTTAATGTACTTTGCTCTGCTTTCCAAATTTACTCACTAGTAAAAATCATTCATCACTTACGCTTATCCATACGATATAAACATCATTCAAGACTTGTAAGTACAATGTAAAATAATAAAAAAAAAAACAGCTGGTGATCAACTAAATGGCTAAAAATATTTTGCTGTAATATTTTGTCCACTTGGACGCTGCTTAATAAGTTGTTACTTAACAAAACAGGACGTACCACCACATTCGGTGTACAAATCATATTTTTTCTCGTCTGTGGACATTATTCGATTAACTTGTTATGATTCTAGTCTCGTATTTTCGAGAAAAAAAGTAGAAAAAAGAAGACGCATTTCGCCACCCTTTCATTTGGTGGATGGCGGATTGATGGATAGAGAGGTAGCTTTTTTAAAGGTTAATTAAGATTTTATCTTCCCATGCGAATTTTATCATTTTATTAGATACATTGCGTGGTCATGAGTTGTCCGTGAACTGTGTAGTGCAAATTAAAAAAAAAGAATTATATGGAATCACGCACGTATTTTTTTTATTTAATAAAGTAACACCTCGATATAACGGAGTAATGTGGACAAAGGGAGTATCTGTTAGAATTAATTAAAAGTTCGTCATATAAAAATGGTAAGATTTCTTCATCCACATTTTTATTTATTGAAAAATAAGTGATACAATACATTTGACGAGTTTAGTATCATAACTCATAATCTCTAGTATATGAAAAAACAACGAGTTAAGAACATAGCATTGTTCTGTGTGTTCACACCTACCATTTTAATTATACAATATCTTACTAAGCTCCCATCTAAAATGAATGGGAAATTGTTTTACATTTTCAAAACTCATATTCCTTAATGTCTTATAATTTTATTTTTATATTTTACATGAAAAAAAAATATCTAGTATTACGGCCGACAGCAAATGAGTGAAATATTTTGAAAATTGGAAAATCATACAAGATAAACTCGTGTCCAAGATCAAAAATTTAAATTGAAAAAATCTATATTCAATATTGACCTTGCTGAGACTTGAACCAGTACCCACCTGGTTACTAGGGCAAAGTTTTTACCACTTGACCACATAGGCCGACAACTAACTTTTTCTATACTAATAATTTTCACTCCAGCCAATAAGAGTGAAGTACTGTCATGAAAACCAGTGTTTGTTGACATATAATAATATAAGGGTTTGTTCAATCTATGTCTAACTGTAGGATAAAAACGTTTTTTTGGGTTTGCAAAAAACATGCATTGACGGAAATTCTGAGTTTTGACACTAAAAACGTCATTTAAAATTGGATTACAAATGTTATGTGAGTTTACACGAAAAAAAATTGTGTGGTGTGGTTTGGCTTTAGCACTTGTTAAATTATCGGCCGGCACCTGTTAAAACTGTGGCGGTTGTGAGACCACGTGCTTATCGTGTTGATGAGCATTGGCTCTTGAATGTTGTATGACAAGAGTGCGTAACTGGTTGATCTTAATTACGATTGGGAATTTTGGAAATAATAATTATGATTTTCATATAAATTTAGAACCATGGTTGAAAAAAATAATATGCCGGTCTTAGGACAAATTGGTTTTGCTAGAATCGGGATTATCTGTTAATTAAGTGGATTAATGGTAAAAGTAAGGGAGGGACCTTTTTGTGGTACTGTCTGACCAAGGTTCTGAAGCACTAAAAAAATACATCAACAAAATTTGTTAGAAGTTGATCGTAATGAAAATTAAGATTAGAGGTATAGTAAATAAACTCTTTATAACTTTACACTTTGGTTCTAGGGCCCGACTATAGGATTTAGGATCACGGGATTCATATACGGTTCTACAATCCATACGGATCCATACACGGCTCTAGGTTAACCGGATCCATACATACTAATACACTGACGTGCTCTGTTGTGTCAGTTTATTAGTATCAGTGAAGTACAAAGTGCAAAGACACCAAAATCATGAATACCAATAACAACATGTTTTAACAATTTTAAAATTCTGTTAAATCGAGGTATTACTATACTTCCAGACACAGTTTGCACAAGCAAAATAATATTTTTGGCTTTTGTCAGATCATCTAAGGTTTTTGTTTTTACATTATTGATAATAATAAACTTCCGTGTATTCAAATGCCTGAAGATGCCAAAAGACAAAACTCGGGTCATAAGTGATAAAACGTATGGAAATGTTTTATGTTCCAAATTCTGCTACAGGGAAAAATTCGACCACTGTAACCGAGTGATGCCCCGCACGCCTCGCTTAGCAACCAGGCGGCTTCATATTTAAGTTTTAGCGAGGTCAATATCAGATATTAATTGTTTTCGTACTTATAGTAAAATGAACAAAAATGGAGTTATACTCATAAGTTTTCCCATCATAGATTTCGACTGTGTTTTAGCCAATTGATGTAACCCTCAATTGAAATTGTTCAGGAGAGAGTAAAAACTGTTTTTATCGAAAACATTATATGGTTCCGTTATTAATCTTTGAAATGTACTCCTGTAAATTCTCATATTTGCAGGTACAGGATTATACGTGGAGAGTGTCAATACGATAGTAGCTTACATCAAATGGCAGGGTCAGAATCTTTAATCCTAAAACCAACAAAAAATGATGTTTTCCTTTCAAAAAGTGGTAAATTTATCTTTCTTATTGACATAATTTGGTCGGGAACAGCTCTGTCGTCTTTCAAATAAGATCAAATCATTTTCGTATTTTTTGAGGGTTTCATCAATTGGCCAAAACACAGTCGATATTATATATTTAATTTATACTCTTTTAAACTAATTTTGCTAAAACACCTGGCAGTAAAACAAGAATAAATTTGTTTGATCGAAACTAGTCGCTAATGATGAAAGCGAATATAGATAAACAATTGCGAAACAAAATGTATTGAAATTGCTGCGTAAAAGCGAAACAATTTGGTTTTTGTTTATTTATTGAAAATCTTTGATTTTTTTGACCGCAGCTGTGTCTAGACCTCTGCAAATTGGACGCATAGAAACAAAGCCTTCAAAGTTTTTGTTACTATGCGAAAATATGATATAATTCGAGAAAGTAGATCTATGCCAATTTGTTTTTCGATTATACTTTATACATACTGAGATATATTCAGGACTCTATAAGTCATTAAGGTATTAAAGATATGGCATTAACGCTTATAATTAACCAAATACATTTGAATTTTTAAATCAAAATATATCACAAACGCCCATATGAAAAATCTTAAATTGTGATGCCTTGCCTGAACCGATCTAGCTAGATTAACGCTCTTACCACTAGATCACAGAAGCCAACTATTTATGGATTTGTGTTCAGAGGTATGTGTGTGTGTGATTTTAAAATTCCCTCCCATATATCTAATCGTCAAAACGGGGCATAACGAGAGTAATTTGTTAACTAATTGTCCTTTTCTGGTAACCTCCTTCTATCGTTATCTTCTGAAACATAGAAATTGAGTGACTGAATAACAACTTGTTCTCTTATGCTCAGCAATATCTGTTGAGATGCTTCATTAAAAGCATAAATATGCTCCAAATTGACAGCAGACATGGTTATGAAAACGTCATTTATTTTTGCTTGCAATATTTTTGTTTTATGAAACACAAAGTTTTGTTTTTATATACATTGATTATTATTATCCGTGTCTGAAACCAATTGGTCAATGTCGTAGGCTTTGATCGCGGTATTCACAGGTTCAAATCCTTGTACGGATAGATTTATTGATTGGTTTTTGAATCAATTTATTGGTTTTTTGATGTTAAATCTAGTTTTAAAAATCAGATATCGTATTTTAGTTCAGATAAACTAGTTTATTGCAAAAAATAAGAGTCGATTTATAAGGATAATTACTGGTTGATAAACTATTCATTATTAAATTTGGATTATTGAGATTTTGTACACTTCCATGTATTTTGTCACTAACGACCCGGGTTTCGCCTTTCGGCATCTTCAGGCATTCGAGCGCACGAATCGACTCGAACCGACAGACAGTAAACAGTGTCTAACGTTTATATAGAAGATACAAATACGAAAAATATTATTTACGAGGTAAGATATTATACGTCTGAGAGCCACACTGATACCTGAGTTAAAATTTCGGGAATCACCTTAATCCTTATTTTGTAAACACCACATTTACAGAGTGGCGAATTGCCGCTTTCCAACTTCTTATGGAATTACCAGTGATTTTACAATTATAATAGTATTGTGGGTTTCGACGGGATGCAATTCGACGAAAGGGTAAATATATACAATCATTCCACGTTTAGTGACATCTGTTAGGTGTTTCAATGTATAGGATATAATAACGGAGAATAAGGAAGGTTCAGCTGCTCATTCAAAATTGGCAAGGAATTTAACTGGGCTCTATTGATTTCCAAAATTTCTTGATAAAATAATTTATGATCCCCCATGTTTTTATGCAACAGTCTTCTATCTTCTATATATCTTCTATATAAACGTTAGACACTGTTTACTGTCTGTCAGTTCGAGTCCATTCATGTGCTCGAATGCCTGAAGATGCCGAAAGGCGAAACCCGGGTCGTTAGTGACAAAATATATGGAAGTGTACAAAATCTCAATAATACAAATTTGATATTGAAATTCCATCAAGCACCCTCAGTCGATGTCTTAAATTATATTCATTATTAAATGAACATGGTTAGTGAATTATTTATCAACATATCTATTTAGGTAAATTTTTTTATTGAAATCATTTTTTCTCATGAATAAAACCTCGATGTTAAATATGCTGTAGCTTTTCGCTTTCACTTTAACATGGTAGTACTTATTGATGTATTGAAAGAGCTTAAAGGTTAACAGCTCAGGTGAAGATGGAAGTCGTCGTAAGCTAGACCAGTGCTCCACAACTGCTGTCCCTGAGGAGATATTAGATGTGCCGTGGCTTGCTTCATTGCAAAAAACTCTAATATCCAAAACACAATCAACGCATACATTTATTTTACAATGTGTTTAAAAAAGAAAAACATTATTTGACCAATTTCTGTGAATGCCATTAAACATTATAAGATATATCTGTTTTACTTGTGGTGTGCCGCAAAAATCTGACAAAAATATTGATCTGCTGTGGTCTTGCGTAAAAAATGACGGTTGCCATTTTTGCATTTGTTTGTGTGCTTATTGAATTACAATATACTATGCTTACAACTATGTTTTCGTGGCAATAAAAATTAGGTTCTTCAGAGTGAGGTCACATATTTTACAAAAACAACGATCCAGTTCCCCTATACTTCTTTTACCATGTGCTGTGGTAGAGAAAAAGTTGCGGAGCACTGAGATAAACAATCTTTCTCAACCCCATTTTTCAAAATTCAGTAGGCTAGGAAAGGATCACATATTTAAAATTTCGGAAGTTTGAGCGTTACCATTTGCCATCGCTGATCATAAAGAACTAACAAGATAACTTATTAATATCAAATTGATCAAATTTTTAAATTGTAATGCAGGTCGTAAAGCATCTTTTGTATATTCTACATTTTGTTTTATTTCACTGATATAGTCAATATCAACTGCCATTTTCTCACATAATGTAATCGAAATACGCATGATTTGGTATGATATCTTGCAGATTTTGATAAAATAAAAAAAAAGCGGTCAAAGGCATGTTTTTATTCGATTATTTAGATATACTGTCATATCAGATGATCGTCATTAAGTAAATGAAGCAATTACAAAGTTTTAAATATATATTTTAATACTATGCTTAATAAGTAACTGATATTAAGGTTGGTAACTTTATTATTCCACTGGCTTTGTTACTATCGTGACGCGTTTTGCCTCTTTAAGAAGCATCTTCAGAAGAACTAAATCGCAAGGTTATTTATTTATAAGGTAAACAATGATTCTAATTCGTAAATTAAAAATGAAGGGTATAGAGTAGGACATTCAATCCCCGACCCTTTTTGTGATCCCGGAATTTCGGGATTGACATTTTATCAATTCCAGGATACTGGGATTGAAACAAAGCCAGGATTTCATGTTTGAAATCGTGAAAAATTTTTTTTTTTGTAGATAATATGTACCACGATAAACCGTGTAAATGAAGCCACTGAATAAAATATTACGAATGTTCAAAATACCCAGTGAAAAAGATTTTGTAGTTCATACAAAATAGGAGGATAGGTACTCTAGGTAGGTATGTTCGATGCGATGATTTTATTGATTTACAATCAAAATATAAAATAATACAAAATAATAATAATTATGAACACGTGCAATCACATAAAAAATATTTACTTATTTTTAAAATATGTAGGTATCTCTCATTCGAGTCTTGTTGTTTGTTGGACTCAAATAAATCTAAAACGATGTCAATAGTATTTTATTAAATTTATTACATTTACACAGAAAAGAGTTTTGTAAATATAAAGAGACCTGGTATAATAACGAATAGAGGTTTAAGTTAATCAAATACTAAGTAGGTAGGTATATCACGAATACTCTTATTTATATATAAATTTATTTTTATATGTGAATACAAATATTTTTCATTCGACATTATAGTCACTTTATTAAGAAATTTAAACAAATGGTAAAATAAACACTCACTTATCTTGTAATTATGCCTAATAAAATGTTGTTTAAATTATAAATGCTTAGATATTACATTATATTCATTTTATAAATTGAATTCATCTGAACATGAAGACCATGAGCAGATCCACCTTTTGTTTTTAATTCTAGCTTTTTACGCTCCCTTTATTGTCTATCTATTTCTCGCGAAAAGTATTTCCAAACAGAATATTCATAGTAAATTGAGCGCTTATTGTCGTCGAATGTTTTGTATTTCAAATTTTATTAAAGATATTTTTAATATTTTTAATGATCCACGTGTGCGTGCAGGTGGCCGTATAAAAAATGATTCCAACTGTTGTTTGTGGATAATGACGCAAAAAACAAAAAATCGTCAGTTCCTGTCTATAGCTGATTCGAAATATGAGAGTAAAAGAGAGCACAAAAAAAATATTAATTATGTATACCTATGTGTAGTAAAAAATTTGATTCAAAGACAATCATTCTCGTATGGGGTTTTTTCTTAAATGTTTTCCCCGCACAAAGCCTTCAGCTGACAGAATCTTTTAGATAGCAGTACGTAGCTAGCTTAGATGCGGGAAAGGGATATAAAGACTTAGTCTGTAGCCACCCTAGCACTGACTTTAGCCAGGAAACTAGGAGCCCGCTTCGCGGACTCCACATAATAGTTTCAGTAGGAAAGTAGAGGTAGGAAAAAAAAAATTATGTACGTACATAAATCAAAATAAGTACACCAGAATCGTTTTTTATTTGCATAGTCCATCGAGTAAGCATTGACGAGTTTAAACATGAATTAATTTTAGATATTTTTCAGCGAATTACTGGGAATAAGCGGGATTACAGGATTGATTAATTGCTCGGGATCCCGGAATTAGAAACCCTAGTATAGAGGGTTTTTTTCATTCTAAGAAGTAACTGAATTTGTTTTATAATATTTTTGTCATTATTTTTACATTATAGACAATGCGCTTGACTTTTTTTCTGACAAAAATAATAGTTATCAATAATTTTTGTATCTTTTTCAAAACATTTGGTTGTATTATTTAGTAGTAAACTGTCTCAACAAAAGTCAAATGTTTTTTTTAAACTTCTGTTAAATTTAATGATACAAGGCAGTTATTGTTATTAAAAGTTACAGGTCCCATAGCGATCGCAATTAGCAGCGTCCACTGTATTGATAAAAGGTTTATTTCAAATTGACATTGTCTAGATTTGAGAACGAACTTTACGTTTACAAAACGGCGTTATTAGGTACACTTGGGGTAGTATCGAAAGAACGACTTCGGTATAAAATAACATTTGCATGTATATATAATTCGTATTTTATCCTGGCATCAATAATTGTCAGATTTCTCAAAAATTAGTCATGTGTGGTAAATTTTATAATAATCGAAAAGAGTAGGAGCCGAGTTCTTGGGGTAAAATAAAATCGGTATTCTAACTTTTAGTTTCATCGCTCCTTACTTTCAATAATTATTGCCCTAGTGTGACATTTAATGCCTTTCAAAATTATTGTTCGTTTTCGTCCGCAGTATATTTCAAAAGTAGTAGAAATAAATATTAAATGTAGTGATACTCCAATCTCTCGTTCTTACATTCATCATTTTACCGCACTCATCGTTTCTTAAACGAAACACTCATTGCCATTGAAACATCAACGATATTTTACCGATAAGTAGCGTCGTGTATTCCTACAGAGCTAAAGGGACGCTGGGATTACCTGGAAAGAAGCAAAAAAGCTGGCGGTGGAAACAGAACATTGAAGGAACGTGTGGTGACCATATGCTTCAAGTAGGGAGCGGATATGGTTAAAAAGAAAATATGCGTGGGATATGATTGACACTTAATCTAGTAGAAGAGTGCAATAAAGGTATGATGGCGTACAGTATAACTATTATAATTGAGGTTTTTCACGTTTTTATGTTAAGAGTATATGAACTTTCAAGAATTTTTTTTAAATTAATGTAATAATTTAAATGAATAGAAAATCATGGAAAAAGTGGACCAAAACGTAAAACTAAAAAGCTCCAAAGAAGAATGAGCTTTCGTTTAAAGGCTGGGTTGATGGTGTAAGAAGTATAGGTGAACTGAATTAAAAACGTCAGTGGCCATTTTTGGATTTATTGACGTCATTATGTGCTTATTGAATTACAATCTACTCAACAGTGTTTTAGTGGCAGTGAAAATTTGTTCTGTAAAAGTGACGTCGTATTTTACAAAAACAACGATCCAGCTCACATATACTTTTTTACACCATGGGCTGAAGTTATTTTGTATTCTGTAATATAACTACAACGTTAGTAAATTTCGATTTTAATATAGAGATATTCGACTCATTAACCTTCCCGTTACCATTAGTGCACCAAGATTGCCATATGAGTTAAAAACATTAATATCTCGCTTATTAGGTTTTATATAAATTTAGGATTTTAGTTTGTTTGTACATAAAATAGTTATGTAATAAAATTAAAATAAATAAGTATGTAGATTCAATATTTTCATCATTAAATTAATAAAATTACAAAACTCTGATGACAATATTATTCCGAACTCAATGAAAGTGGTAACGATATATAAAATTCTAGACGCAAGATTGACGCACGATACATATTTTTTAAGTTGAGACAAAGCGAGAAATGGTATTAGTTAGAGGGAGAAAGGGCCGGATGCATCATCGCTTGTATTTATTTTTTATGCAGCGGCATGTGGTGGAGTTACTATCTGTTTCGCACAACCTCACTTGTATATGAGCAAGTAGGATACAACAGCGTACGCCCGCAAGCCCTTGTATCTCACTCGCACCCTTCACTTTATATGGGATTGAGCGAGAAAGAGAGAAAAGCACGTCACTTGCTTGCTTGTGTTTGTTATAATATGAGTCAACTCGTCAAGTTTACATTTCAAACAGACAGTATAAGACAGAAGCAAGACACACCTACAGATTATGTGACATGCTTTTTCCATGTCGTAAAACGATATCAGTATGATATTTAAAAACATCATAACCCTTTCAAAGCGATCAATTAGCTTAAAAAATGCTCAATACATGACCAAATCCAAGTCACACAGCCTGTGTCAACCACGGCTGGTAACGTGATTTTTTTAGCACGGACTGGAAAAGGTTAATATGTAATGCATCATTTTATGGAGCAAAAATGGACAATTATGTAAATTTTAAAAAATAAAACACAATTTGTTTGAACTACTTTCACATATTTATAATGATCAGGACCGGTTTCGCTCATCACGAGCATTATCAACTGAAAATTGTGTTTTATTTTTTAAAATATAATGTCTTTCCACCAAGAATTGACAGTTAACACCTTAAAAATTATGTAAATAATAATCTCTATAGCTCATTGAAAAGGTCCTTCAATGAACTTTGAGCTTTGCATTGTTCATTACAATACAAATCAGAACTATCTATAAACTTATAGCTTCTATATCAATTTAGTACTCAAAACGAGCTACTCCCCTCGTAATAAACTCCCTTTCCCAATCTCTTAAAAATCATTGATTTCATTTTTAAGCCGTATAAGTACTGAACGTAGCTCAGTAAGTCAATTTTCCTACGGGGAAATGCGGTCTATTTTCCGAAAATTCAATTGCCCTGGGAAATTTTCTTATGTATTCATTTTTATGAGACCAACCTTGACCATATAAGAAAAGGTTTTTTTAATATCATACCCCATGGGTTGTTCAGCCTGATTAAAACTTGCTCACCTTGGGTCGACTCTACTCGTATCTACCGAGAAACGCGTACCTTGTTAGCACAGTGTGTTTCAAAGGTAATCGAAGGCGATTTCATATTTTTTCCTATACTAAATCAGGAAAATAAAGAAAAAAAGTTGCGGTACTGATTCCACTATTTTATGCAATAATGATTACCGGTTTCACTCACCACGATCATTTTAAACTGATAGAGAACCTAAATAAGTGGTGGATGTTTATTTAATATTCATTAAATATTCATTACTTCTATATTGAATCTAATATCTGGTAACAACACTATTACTTCATCATTTTTTGATAATATTTATTTTAATAATAACAAAACACATTTTTTTGTAGCAATTCTAGAATTTAATGCAATGATCAGGTTTGATTTTACTCATCTCTAACAATTTTCAAAGGATGTTGACAATTTAGTGATAATTTTCAAGATGAGCGAAACCACTTCTGATCATAATAAATGATCGTGGAGTTAGTATCTACAAAAAAATGTATTTTGTTTTTATAAGTATGAATGAGTAATGCCTTTCCACTAAGAGTTGACAGTTAACACATTAAAAGTGACCTGTATAGGTATACCGCAATATTCTAGTAAACTAACGTCATAAGAAGAAACACAGCTTATAGAAAAACACAAACGTTTTCAACGTAACGACATCAATCAAATTTTGATAAAAAGCATGCCTGTTGAAGTTTATTTTTCAATGCTAGCTATATATGTTTGAACATTGACTATCTTTCTTTTAATCACGGTGGTATTCAAAAATTTCTGTTGATTAAAATAAAAATGAAGATTTTTAATCAATGAATGTACTTTTATTTTCAGAGCACACCTCTCAGTGATATTGACAGCTTCTGCTGGAATTTTAACCGTATTTAACATTAAAAGAGTGTGTTACACTCGTGCAGAAGACGGTTAAAAATATTGGTATATAATTGATAAATACAAATTTAAAAACTCACAATCAAAATTAATAATAATATCTTAGTTACTAAAGGTATCTCTTAAACTTAAACTATTTTAAATTCAGATTTATAACAAAATGTTTGTTCAATTGAAATTCATTTAAAACTAAGACTTCTTATTCTTGACGAGACATATTTTTGCTCAGCATGTCAAAACAGCTCTATCAATTTGTCAGGAAAACAAATTGAAATTTCTCCTCAAATCTAGACAGGGTGAAAATTTTCCCAGTCAAAATCACTGCCCACCTGAATTTTGAAAGCGAGGGTTTTGAACAGTTTAAATGAAAACGTTTTTAAAGGTTGTCGATCAATATTATACGTCAAATAAGGAAGATATAAAACTAAAATATAGTTTGATATTGTTTTTGGACCATCCTATAGTATAATCGTACTAAAGTATACAAATATTGCAATTGAAAAAAGGCACACAGCTAGTTTTTACTTTAATATATTACATTTTAATTTATTTTTAATTAGTGGGACGGACGTCATAGGTAACGGTATTGATATTGAAATAATGTATAAAGTAACTAGTAATAAATAAATGTATTATTGTATGCTGTGTGTGTGCATTGCATGACATACCTACATGTTATAAGTGATAATAATAAAACGCCTACAGACTGGTCTGGGCTATGATATACTAAATCGTTACCTCACTTTGAAAATGTTCTAAATGCACTTGACCTCGTTTTGAGATACGAGCGTTTGAAGTTTTGACTGTTCATATTTTTATAAAAATGTATTTTCAATTAGTGAGTTAAATATATTACATGTTTTTTATACAATATATTTAAATTAAAGCCTTTAAATTAGACAGTAATGAGTATCTAAAGCTTTAATTAGATATGACAACAATAGTTAGCTTGAAAAAGTTTTATCGAATATTTCAACTTTATCAAACAAAATGTTCTGATTTTTGAGATATTCATTAATATTATATATTATCATGAGTTACTGAACCATAAAAGCTAACAATAATAATATTAAAATACAACATAATAATACATATATACTTTGAATGTTTGAAATAACTCAGCTAACTTTCGTCAATGATCACATCGGTAGAACAATAGAAGTAAAGGGTAAAACACACACCAATCATCAAGCGAAGAATGTTCCACATGACGTGAAAACTTTTTTAAAAAAACTGTGATGCGTATGTTTTTTCTGTGAGATGATAATAATTAGTTATATCGCTTCATAGAACCTTATAAAAGAAATTTATGAAAAAAAAAATGTGTGGATAGAACTCCAGAATACTGCTAACTCCCTCATTGAACAATATATATGACTCTGAAATCAACATATATGGTAGAATGTGGCTAATACAACATTTTCTAATCAAAAGGTCATTTTTGACCAAAATTTCAGTTAGTAACTTTTCAAAGTTAGGTAAAGGAATTGTAAAGATGAAATAATTACTAATACATGTGAACTATTTTTAACTTAAAGAGTGTAACTTAAATTCCGTTTCTATACAGATTTTTCAATATTTTGTGAAAAAACATTTTAGTATTTTAAATTACGGAATAATAAAAATATAGATATGATAAGTTTTCTTCGAATATGTTCATGTTATAGAAAAAATGATCTGATATGCCTGAAAAATATATGGTATTACGCATTTATTTAGAATTTTTTTAAAAAATATTCGGTTGGCAAAAAACACGACAAAAGTAATGTTATTTTAATTATTTAATATCTAGAGTTCGACTGAAATTTACACAATTACTTATGAAAAATATTTAGTGGGAAATACGGTATGTTGAGGGTGGTATTTTCTTCCCCTTACTAAATCTCGAATAAATTGTGTAAAAAAAACTGAATATGTAAAAAAAATATTTTTGTTATTACAAAGAAAAAATAATTAATAGTAGACGAAAAAGTACCTTCAAAGTGATCGTCGAAAATTATTACTTCATAAGAAAGAGCGGCTGAATCTAACAGTGGATTTTAAGATTTCATGACAGGAAATGATAAGACAGATGCTTAGAATTTCTTTTTATTCCCAGCGTAATGGTGTAGTGGGCAGTACAGAATAAAAAAGAGCTTATTTTTAATCCTCGGCACAATAATATTTTTTTAAAAAAGTATTTTCCATGTGTAGGTATCAGAATTTTCATGACATGGTGACGATGGGAAAAAACAAGTAAAGACATAGATTTTTTTTCATGTCGACTCCCAATGCGGAGGTTGAGCAACTGCCCAACAAGCAGTTCTCTTAGAAAACTTCTGTTAAGATACCTTCATTAGGAGGCCATACGTTCCAGATTGGGAGCGGATATGGTAAAAAGAATGTGTCAAAATGTATTGAAATTGATAATTATTTTTGATTTATCTATTTATATATATGAAAATTGAAGATTTGTTTGTTTGTCCTCTATGCATTCCTTTACCACATCAACCAATTTTTATCAAACTTTGGTGAGTTGTTGAGCGCATACACGTGAAAGTTTCTGAAGAAAAAAATAAAATCTAAAAAAAATAATCAATTAAGTACAACTAGCAACATCTCTGAACCAGACAGAAAACAAAAAAAATGGTAATAGAGGTTTACACGGGCTCAGGCTAGGCCCAGGTAAGGAATTCAAATTTAAGAAAAATATTTCGTACTGTGTTCGGGTCATGAGTCAGCAATAAGGCAATAGTATTAATAACTTAAATAATTTATTTCACATATGGAGATATGTAAACAATAACATGTATTGTTTGAAAAGTATAAATGAATTACTATTTTAAAAAATGAATCAGGCTTATTTCGGGCTGAGAAAAATAAATCTTGGCTTCGGGTCGGGTTCGGGTAACAAGTGTGATATTGAGACTCGGACTCGAGCCGGGCTGAGCTTGAAAGTCATGGGCTCGGACCGGATAATTTTATGAAAATTTCGGCCCTTGCAGACATCTAATCCAAAAGCATTTCAACAAACAGAATTTAAACACAAACCCTTTCTTTCTTTGAGTGGCATTGCAACGCATGCCGGGTACTCACTAGTGTCTAATAAAAATAAATGCTAACATGAAAAACACGTGTCTCTCCCTTTAATGATGAGTAATACTATATATTATAATGCTGATAAAAACTGGCTGGAAAAGTTACATTTCACTCCAGTTCTGGCGAGATTGCGCTAAGATTAACTTAATGTTAACAGACTTGCAACTGACAGTATTTTCCCTTATTTTGCATTGAATTTTTTCCGATATTGAATTGTAATATTTTAAACACTGCTGCAGAGGACAAAATTTATTGATTGAATTGGCTTTCACTCGTTAAAACTTCATTGTAATTGGATAAAATATCAAAGTATTTAGTTTCAAAAATTTTTATTATGTAGCTGATAGCTATTTCGGCTTAACGCTCGACTATAAAACTATACTTAAACTTATTTAAGCTTAGCTATATATATTGTTTAGAAGATATACACAATATTATAAAATAAATGCATTGAAACTTTATTGATTATGATTATTGTGATAAGAACCTCAGGCAAAATTTTTGAGAACAACTGGAAATAAATAGATATAATCAAGACAATAATCTACTTAATGACCAAACCAACAGTAATTCATTACTTTATTTATACTATTACAAGAAGCTCAAGTAATTTAGCGTATTCAATAAAATTTCAATGCATTTATTTTAACGATTAATTAATAACACCACGTAAGCTCCTTTTCTAAAAATACAATTAGTTAGTATCTTGAATGATTTAATTTTACATAAATATTATGATATTTGAATACGTGAGATGACATAATATTTTCTATCTCTTCTATACAGTATATTTATAAAACTAAGCTAAAATAAGTTTAATCATAGTTATAAAATAAAATAACCTAATAAAATTTTGTGAAACTAAATACTTTGATATTTTATCCTATGATATAATTTATTTTAATAAATAAAACACAATTCATTTGTACTACTTCCACATATTTATAACGATCTAGACCGGTTTCGCTCATCACGAGCATTATCAACTGATAAAAATACAAACATAACAGTCCTATTTATATACAATTAAGTGTAAAAATAAGGGTATATAAAACTGATGGTTCATGAACTAAGACAAGAAAATACTGATTAGCAAAGCAATAAATCAAATAAAATAGTCTACAATTAAAATGTTATGGACCTCTTACAAATCAATAAATACTAATCTGAAATCACAAATATAGCTACATTAAAAGTCCATTAGCTAAGCAAAGTTTTTAATGACATTACTAATGCAATAAGCAATAGTGGATTGGGAAAATTACAAGAAAAAAATAGTGAACCATTTAAAAACAATCAATTATTAGGTATGTAATTAATATTAACTAATAAAACATAACTTATTGCTTCTTTTATATGTTTGAGATTTCAGAATATTCGAATCGAATTGATAAGGTTGGTAAATAAATAAAAAAACAAAGCTTTCGTTCTTATGTCCATTTAGGCGTATTAAAATCCCAAAAGAGCGTGCCCGCAATCGCTGTGAAAACTTTCCAAATGCGTCTATTAAAACAGCGAGTAGGTATTAAAAGTTTTACTGTGTGCGAATATCAGAGTACTTTTTCCATCAGGGTTCAACTTGTAGGGAATGAGCACGCTGCCGGTTGCTAGTTGCCACGGAGCAGCGAAATACTGAGGCTAATCACGTACGGGCATTCGACAGTGGCTCTCAAACTGAGAATTTAATTCTTTACATAAAAATACTCGAAAACCATGTTAAAATATAAAAGCTTCATTTTTTTAACCTGAATCACTTTTGTTAATAACATAATATTTTATAACAGACCTGGCAACTCGTTACTGGATGTGGTCAATTCAATACCAAGATTTTCCATCACGGCCTGTTACTATAATAGAAAATCTAAAATGTATATACGGCAATACGATTCAGGATGCTGAGATATGCTTTGGTAATTTTCAGACATGGACAACAGACGGAGGAAAAATTGACGAGATTCTATGAATCGTATCTGTCATGGTGGTCATATCTACTTGGTTACACCTAGCGACTTCTTTACTCATAATTCATTAAATCTTTTTTTACTTTATAGACTCTACAATGCATGTTTCTCGGGAATACCACACAAAAACTTGGAGCAAGACAAACGTTGTGACTTTGTAGAATACAC
The DNA here is from genome assembly GCA_022494535.1 of Himalopsyche phryganea. NCBI lineage: Eukaryota > Metazoa > Arthropoda > Insecta > Trichoptera > Rhyacophilidae > Himalopsyche > Himalopsyche phryganea. Next base: position 9,948,966 of record JAGVSL010000002.1, on the reverse strand, counting down.
CATATATTAATAATCTGAAGGTGGTAGATAAAATGGAATATCACTTTTAGTGTGTTAACTGTCAATTATTGGTGGAAAGACATTATATTTAAAAAAGATAAAACACCATTCATTTGTACTACTTCCACATATATATATATAAAAAAATGGTATATTTTTATATCCAACCCTGTCTGCTCTTAATGTGGATCATTCGGTCTACTAATTGAGATATCTCAGCATAAATTTTTCTTATAGACTCCTTTACTAACCTTTTCACAATCAACTTTTTGTCAGCAAGGTGGCCGTACAGGTTTTTTGTCAGTGGTTCTCATTACAAATAATAATAGCGTAAAATAATAAGTATGAAACGATATGTTATTTCAGACAAAAATAAACTGAATTAAATACTTGATATTTAAATATCAATTTTTATCGCTTTTCATGTATTTCACATAATCTAATAACTAGCACAACTGAACTCTCATTTTTTTAAACCATGTTCGCTACCAATTTGGAATATATTATAGCCTCCTAATGAAGGTATCTCAACAGAAGATTTACGAGAACTGCTTTTGAATCAGTTGGTAAACCTTTATTTTTTTGAGTAGAGTAGGGATAAAAAGAAAGCGTTAATAATGAATAAAAATCCATAATTCGATTAAAAAATCAATTTTTAATACTGTCCGTACTGGGATTTAAACCAGTGACATCCGTAACAGAAAGTACCGACGTTGAATACTGCACTTATGGTATCCAAAAAAGTATTAAATAAATGATACAAAATAAGATCGATTTGACTGTGGATAATGTAGCCCAATGAATAACCAAAACTGGTTCTGTCGAATAACTATGAAAAACTGTGAAAATTTATCATTAGTCATAGATAATATGTAATTCCTCACACTTTTAGCCGAGTATGCATATTATACCTTGATTCATTTGAGTTATAATCAAAACTGAAGTCAACGTGTTGAATTGTTATATTATGGCAAAATAAGTTTTGTGAAGTTATTGCATAAAATACCAATAAAAACGTGCTTTTTACACCCACATAAAACAAAGTTGTAGAATCACTAAAGCACACCATATAATTTCATAGCAGCGTAGACATAGACGTAGATACCTAGCGTAGAACGCAGACGCCTCTACGCCCAGGTGCCCGGTATTACGTACTCATCACGTGACATTTTTGCTACGAATACTACGTACTACGCTGTACATTTATATTATTTTCACAACTCTTCTGAAATACCCTCACGGTGCTCAAACTTTAAGGTTTTATTAAGATTGAAAAAAAATATAACATATTATATATTTTTTTGATTTATCTTGTTTCTTTGTAACGCACATCACAACATTGCGCCTGCACATGATGTACTATACGCAGCCAGAGAAAATGTGTGGGTGTGTGTGTGTGTGTGTGTGCGAGAGAGAGCGTCAGTGTTGAGTGACGTTGACACGGGTTGTGCCATCTGGTGTATAACATCAATAGCTTTTTGATATTTTAAATGATAACTAAGTGTGAAGATTAATATACTTCTATTTAGTCTTGTTTTTGAATCATATCTGTCTCTCTATTGCGGAGCACATGGGTGTCATGTAGTGCTTCTAGTATTCCATGTCACCCGCCTCTCGTTTTGCTTCGTCCCATAAAATGTCAGCGTCCTTCAGTACCACCTTGTTCCGCCAAATACGCCTAGCATATGTACTCAAAAGTCATCCAGAACACCGGAATCCCAACGGTCGGAAAAAAAGAAAATCACGGTTGAAGCACTTGGAAGGTATCCGTAGCACGTAACCCAGCAAGTTCCTACGTCTATCTAAGACCATAGACGTAACGAAACGCTGCCTTGCTTGTTCCCTAATCTCCGAGCTATTCAGGAAATAAAACCACCCCAACCCCAATATTTGAAGTAAATATATATGCTCGAAGCGCAGTATGCGGCTTAATCATGACTTTTAGCATCCCGTATTTTTAGCATCTATTTTTTTCAATTTTCGCATTTTGGAGCATTTAAAAACTTGGAAAAAAAATATTTAGCATCTATTTTTACAAGACACAAATATCAAACAATTATTAATTCCAATGTATTTTAACAATTTTATACAAAATATTGACAAATATACATAATTATTACACTCAATTAAGGGGGGTTAAAATATTCATTGTTGAATCTTATCTTACTAATAATGATCTAATTAAAATTTATTAAAATTAATCATGGAGGATGTTTCAATGGATGAGTTTTTAGATTAGTGCGAAGATCAGTTACTATTGTATTTGCTGAAGAATCTTTCGACATCAACAATATTTAGTGGACACCAAATTGATTTGATGGCAGCACAACTTAATTCTTCTTACCTAATTTTTGTGGCCAAAAATAATTGTAAATATCTGGTTTTAAATCACTTTTTGTAATTTCCAAAAGTTGTTTGAAAAAATGTTGAAATACAATGGAATTCTGTTAATAAATTGAATATGGGCAAGTTCTTGAAAAGTATAATGGTTTGTTTAACATTAACGTTAGATTTTGATCCTACTTCTGATGGATTAAAAGACTTTGATTTTTTAGACTCCGTTTTATGTCGTCAATTTCCTCCCATAGTAAATGTGCGAAAGGATATGTAGATTCTTCTAATTTGTCTATCAAATTTATAAATTTAATACAAATATCAGCCAAATATTTTGACTGTATGAATTAAAGTACGAGTCATACTGTATGACCCATATACGATATGTATGCAAAAGCTATCATTTTTTTAAAAAAACAAGCAAATTTTGCAATTATTTGTGATTTTAGCATCTATTTGTATATTTTATGAAATTCGCATTTATTAGCATTTATTCCGAATTTTAGCATCTATTTCGCATCTATTTCAAAATGCTAAAAATACGTGTCTCTAACCATGACTCACTACTGTAAAGCATTACTGGAAAAATTCAAACATTCAAAAAATGTCATTTGGTTGTAACCGTATATAACTCTGTACTGAACAGTCAAAATTGAGTTAAATGTGGCTCCAGCTATTCTTAAGTAAAAAGTGAGGTCTTCCTTTTCCATGTTCATACCACATTAGTAAAAATTGGCATCATCAAAGCGATTAACATTAATTTAGGTTTTGTGTACTATCTATAAGCACGTGATACTATTTGTCAGCACGTCCATATTATTATATTCAGTGTATTTTTGTAAGTATAATATTATTGTCGGGTACGTGGTGCAGTGGTCAACGTTGTTAGCTACAGTTACGGATGTCTCGGGTTCCCCTTTACGAACAGTTTCAAAAATTGATTTTTCAATCGATTTATGGATTTACGTTCATATACAACGGATGCTCTGCCGGTTCTGGCCGGCGTGCTACCGTTGGACCTGCACATACAGGCACGCGATGCAAGAACTTTTCTTCTGAAGAGGATCAACACGAATATTGAAGGCGTCCCCTGACGCCGCCTCTGTCGCAACATATACCTGTAACTCACTCCTGCTTATCGTACATTTGTATATATATGCCGGTGTACAAAACAGCCCTTGCAGACTAGGTGGACTGCATCCACCAAAGGGCACCAAACATATCTATTCTTCCCGGACGTGACCTGGAGACACGAGTTAAAGTGCTCTTCACCTGAGTACTGGACTTGCCAGTTTATAACCGGCCATGGCAAGTTCAATGGTTGAATGGCCGGATTGCACTTGCGGATACAACCATCAGGACGTCAATCACGTTCTGTGGGACTGCCCCGAGATGAATGCCAAACGAGCAGAGCTGTTTGCTGTGGTCCGTCCTCATACGGGCCCAATAGGCCACGCTGACTTGATCTCAACCAAGGTCAACTTTGAGGCATTCGATAAATTTGCAACATCATATGGGGAGCGGAATATTCTCGATTCCTCTTTAGATTCAACGCAGAGTAGATTAAACTCTAGCGCTACTATGGATTCTCAGTATACGGATACACAGGATACTTAATATCGCTCATAGCAAGTGACTGAGCATGTCATATTTACTTTTTTTTTCTTTCTATCTTTTCTTTTCTTAAGCACAATATTGTGTGGTTAAATGATCGGTCCCGTGCAGTTCTGCATCGGACCAAGAATATGAGGAGTAAATTCGTTTCTTTTATTGATCTTTATTGCGTTATGAAAGACAGCCGTCAAACAGCGGCTGTATACACATAACGGGTGGAGGTGGGGCAAACAACTTGTATACATGGATGTCTGTGGTGTTAAAAATTGACTCCCACCCATACAATTCTAAAAAACGAGAAGTAGCAAGGGCGATTAGCTAACCATTAGTCCTGTCCTAGTGCTATCTTTTTATCCCTACTGTCTTCAAAAACAGAGAGGTTGAGCAGCTGAGTAACATGAAAAAACGTTTTTCAGTAAAGCATTATGGCTTCTTCTTGATTTCTTTTTCAATTTGATGATTATCACTTAAAAATAATATTTTGAGTAGAACGAGTGGGTATCAGAGTGCGAGTAGTTTCGAAGAATGGGCGCCATTGCAAAGGTTTTAATTCATAAATTTTCACAAATTAGGAAAGAAACTTCATAATAATAATATTTACAAGTTTTATATCTCAGGAAAAAATAATAATGAAAGCTTTTCATGTTTCACGCGAGAAAAACAAGCTGTAGCCTAATTTTTGTACTTGTAGATTGAAAAAGTCTTTGTCGATAGATTAGGAATATTTGAAAAATGTAATTTGACATTATTTATATTGAAAGAATTAAAAAAAATTAATGTCTTTTATTTACGAATTGAGAATCATTGCATTTCCATAGAAGAAGAAGAAGAAGAATAGATAAAGCAATATAGGTATGTACAGCCAAGCTTGTTGCTAGAGGTCGTGGATTTTCAAAGCCTTTGTTATTATTTTATTATTGTGTGTATTGAAAAAGACGTTTTTCTCATAAAGCTCATCTAAAGCTTCAGAGTATATTTCTTTAATTCTGCGAAGTTAATTTAATTGGCAGTTTATTAAACAGAGATAAATTTATCAGAAAAAGCAACACTAAACGAGTAGCTATTAGATAGTATTACGTTACGCGTCTAATGACTAGAATAGTGTTTTGAAAACTGTTATTGAGAGAATAGAATACTTTTTAACATAATGTAAGCTAAATACCATTTAAGTTTGGTAAATTATGGATTTTATTTAACTTTTTTAAATAGAAAAATATATATTTGTATTACGTTTGTGCAGGAAAAGAAACGAAAACATACAAGTACCTGACTGTGTCATCATATGGTCTCCTAATGGAGGTATCTCAACAGAATTTTTCTATGATAACTGCTTGTTATTCAGTTGCTCAACATCCCTTTTTTCGAAGAGAGTAGGGATAGAAGGATAGGGCTAGGACAGGACTAGTGGTTAGTTCATCGCTACGCCCCGTGAGGATTGGACGGAGTTTTTAGACATCACAAAAACTCAGAATATGAACAGAAATCCTTAAATCGATTGAGAGATCAATTTACGAAAACCGACCGCACCGGGAATTGAACCAGAAACATCCGTGACCGTAGCCAACGACGGTACCAACTGCGCAACGGACGCCGACGATTAATCTCACCAATTATTATGCTTTTTTTAGATTATTATAAAGATTATACCGAAAACTGTTGTTTTTCGTTGAAATATGTATATACTAACAAAAGCTGAGTTGTGAATATACGATATTTGAATATAATTTAAGACATCGACTGAGGGTGCTTGATGGAATTTCAATATTAAATTTGGATTATTGAAATTTTGTACACTTCCATGTATTTTGTCACTAACGACCCGGGTTTCGCCTTTCGGCATCTTCAGGCATTCGAGCACACGAATGGACTCGAACTGAGAGACAGTAAACAGTTTCTAACGCTTATATAGAAGATACAAATGCGACAAATATCATTTACGAGGATAGTGTTAGACCGGCGTTCTATTGCAAAAACTCTCTAGGCAAATTACTTATTAACAATAAAGATAGAGTAAACTTTAAGAACAAATCTGGTATTTATAAATTACAATGCAATGATTGCCAACATTTCTATGTGGGTAAAACCACACGTACATTAGATATAAGGGTATCAGAACATTTAGCTGCCTTTAGATTAAAAAAAGAAACTTCGACATTCGCAAATCACTTGCTAATGGAGAACCATACGTTTAATGCGGATGATGGGGTTAAACTGTTGCATAAAAACATGGGGGATCATAAATTATTTTATCAGGAAATTTTAGAAATTAATAGAGGCCAGTTATACTCCTTACCAATCTTGAATGAGCAACTGAACCTTCCTAATTCTCCGCTATTATATCCGATACGTTGAAACACCTAACAGATTTCACTAAATGTGGAATGATTGTATATATTTACCCATTCGTCGAATTACATCCCGTCAAAACCCACAATACTATTATAATTGTAAAATCACTGGTATTTCTAAAAGAAGTTGAAAAGCGGCAACCGCCTTCGGCAATCGCCACTCTGGTAATATGGTGTTTACAAAATAAGGATTACGACGATTTCCGAAATTTTAACTCAGGTATCGGTGTGGCTCTCAGACGTATAATGTATTTCCTCGTAAATGATATTTGTCGCATTTGTATCTTCTATATAAGCGTTAGAAACTGTTTACTGTCTCTCAGTTCGAGTCCATTCGTGTGCTCGAATGCCTGAAGATGCCGAAAGGCGAAACCCGGGTCGTTAGTGACAAAATACATGGAAGTGTACAAAATCTCAATAATCCAAATCCAAATTTGATATTTGAATAGTTTTTATGCAATATTTGTTAATTATTATACGGATTTTACTCAAATTGAATAATTTGTGTTTCATAGTGGTGTAAAGCGTTTAACTTCCTTGCTTCCTAGCATCATTTATTTATTGTGTGTCGTAAGAATTGAATTCAGTGACATATTTTTGAATGCATTTAACAATTAAAGATGTATAGTAGAAATGAATTTGTATCCATCCATGAGGAAGGGAAGGAATCATCAATTATATAAACGATTTTGTCACGGGATAAAACTTAATATGTCCTGTTTTATTAAATGTATTTTTTTTTTAATTTTCTCAACTTAATAATGCAAGCAGTAAGTAATTCCTCTCGCCACGCTATTTAACAAAAAAAATATTTGTCTTTAATTTTCTACTTTAAAAATGAACAAAAAAATCTAAGTCACCCTAAACCTGTAACATGGCAAATATTTGATAGACAAAAAATACCCTTATTTACATATAAAAAAATCATTTTTGTGTTAAAAAAAATCATTGATTGCCATGGCCGAGCAGAATAATTCTTCATTTCGTTCTGTAGTCTAACGTCAGATTCCTCTACTATGAATTTGTAAACGAAACTTGTCAATAGCAAGAGTTATTTTAAGAATATAAGGTAGGTATATGACATTTTTACAGTTAGCTATGTCGGCCTCCGTGGCGGAGTTGGTAGCGTCGTAGGCGTAAAATTCTGTTCAGATACCTCCATTAGAAGACCATATGCTGCACATTGGAAGCGGACATGACAAAAAAACAGTTATGTACCAGAAAAAAATGATAAAAGATATGAGTGACTAAACACGTTCCTGGTGATTTTTCACAAAATAAATTTTTAAAGTACGGAAGTACTCTATCGACAGATCTATCAATTTTTTCAGTTGAAAGTTGAAAATTTCTTCATATTCTAACGGTTCTATTCATATTCGGTTGACGTGCTTCGAACAAAACGACAGTGTAAAATAATATTTTTTTTTCTATATCGGAAGACACAATATAAATTATAAATTATACTTAAACTATCATACTGCCTTTAACAGTTTTTCGTGATTTAATCAAAATTATAAAAACCTTCGTGAGCGTGTTAAGCGACTCAGCGACTAACTTCTAGTTGTAAGTTTTCATCAAACGTAAAAATCTTTTTTTATTTCAGTTAATTTTTTCAAAAGTCAGTAAAAATAAATAATTGTGTTACATTCATTAAAATGAGTCAAACAATATTTTCTTTATAAAGAATGCACAAATTATCAGTTTTTATAACTTTGAACAGGTCTTATAATAATATTTAATACCCTAGTTGAAAGAATTCAATGCTCTGGAATTTATTTTAGTGATTCTACTAAGCCTCACTGTATCTTAAAATGAGCAAATTATGACAAACACCAATGTAACTTTCAAAGGCGCATGTGGTACATACAATGAACGATTTAATATTCCCTATATACGTTACGTTGTATTGTAATGTATTATATGGGTGTTAATATTTTCTATGAATGACATAATAATGACGATCGCGGAACCGATAAATATAATTTTCATTCAGAACGCTTCGTCAAGTTCTTATCAATTTGTAATTTGATACATTGATACGTAAATGTCACGTCAACGTCACGTCAATTGACGTACATTCGAAGAATACGTAGACAGAAATACATTTTTTTAAAAAGCTTTGCGTCATTTCAAAAAGTTTTCGTGACTTTTATTTCACCTCATTCCACGAAAACTTTTCAATTTAATTTTCTTTAGTGGCGTACAAAAAAAAAACAATGTATTTAAATTTACCTTTGCCAAAATACTACAAATTATTATCACTAAGTCTAGGAACAATATTGGCGGACAGTAAATAGTTTATATCGTCTATATGAGTCACTAAACACGCTCCCAAAGGAGTTTTGAGTAAATCACGAAAAACTGTAATGGACAGTGTGATAGTTTTAGGTATTATTTGAGTTATTGATTGAATTGGCATTTACTTGGTAGAACTCCATTATAATAGAATAAAATAACAAAGTATTTAGTTATAAATTTTTTTCTCAGGTAGTTGATAGCTATTTCGGCTTGACGCCATCATCAGAACTAACGAACTAGTTCTGACGATGGCGCAAAGCTGAAATAGCTACCGACTACATGAGAAACAATTTGTAGAATTAAATACTTTGTTATTTTATCCTATTATAATTTGAGTTATTTTGTGTCTCCCGGTGTATAAGGAAAAGTAAAATATTCTTTTACACTGTAGTTTTTTCGAAGCGCGTTTTACATGTAAAAAGAGGATCGAGATAGTGTAAAAAAGGACATTTTTAAGTTTGGAAAAATTTTGAATTTTACACTGGTGACGAAATAGGAAGAAATTTTAGACTTGCAAATTAAAAACATTGATAGGTCTATCGATAGACCACATACGTACATTAAAAACTTATTTTATTGAAATGCCACCAGGAGCGTGTTTAGCGAATCAGTGACTCGTATATAAGATACAATACGTTAAGTTATTCTACATACCAAGTTTTGTCATTCTATTATTCTAAGTCTTGGAACTACATTGATATAAGAATTAATTTTAATGACTTTTATCCTTATTTGATAGTGCAGCTTAAAGATTACATGTCCTCAGATTACAAAAATATTTTGCCTGCGTTTGTACGATTTAAGAAGACTCATAGGAAAAAATAATTTCAAATTGAAGTAAAAATGAAGAAATTCTAAGATAAATAATCCTAAATTAATATTACATATTATTAAGATGTTTTATGAAAATTTGTCAAAAATTTAAACATAATATATTATAAGCACCATTCAGTTCATAATTCAGTCAACAAGAAAAAAATGAAATAAATATGCAGTTGTACGTAAAGTTTTTCGCTCTATCTGATTCAGTAATTAGATAACTGCAAAATGCACAAAAAAATGCTAAGGCAGAAACCCCCTAAAGAATGAAATAAAATGTTAATTTTTCTGAAATAGTAAAATATTATTTCTAAATATCCTTCTACTGACTGTACTTGTAAACTACCTAATTGTTAAAGGCAATTAATTATCTGGTCAGTTTCTCATTCAATGGTCAGTAAATATTAAAGAAACCGTCAGTAACAAATGCATAAAACGGTCAGTAGAAAAATAAAAATGGTAAGTAAATATTTTAGGTTAGGTTAGGTTATTCCATTTTATGTGCTTATTTTCTGGTCAGTAAATAACTGACCAAAAAAAAATTACTGACCATTAATTTTATTAACTGAACACGTGATTACTAACCATTTATAGAATTAGTAATTGAACTTTTTGATTAATTACTGACCCAATAAATACCTGTTTATAAAATGTATAAAACTAGGGTATGAATAAATAATATTCGATTTACTGTGACTATTTGAATATTGTTTTTTCTTTTATCTCAATATGGATTATTTGCAGTTCTAATCTTCACAGAAACTTCACCAGACGGCGGACACGTGAAAAATGAAGAATCCTCATACTCTGACACGCCACTGCACCATTTCTCTTCTTAAATCTTACACTGAGGCTGATTTCTTGTGTTGAAATTAATGTCAAATTATTACGTGAAGCTTGGGGTTGTTTTGAAGTTCCTGGGGGGTGATGAATAGTGAAAGTTTGATAATTATCCAGGCTTCGGAATGTAACAAAAGAGAGATTAAGTACACTCGACGTGCGCGTGAATTGTTAATGAAAATTGTGTGAAACGGGGCAGGTGCCCGTGGTTGGCTGCTTTTCATGGCCGAACTTATATGTATTGCACGTTTGTAAAAGCATCAAACGCAAACAGTTGATATCGATTTTTTACTGATAGTATTTTTGAATATGTCTATGAGTCCGGGATTTAGTAGCCAACGTTGTTAGTCTCATTTTGGTTTGAAGGCATAAATTCTTCATATCCATTCGTCCCCAAAAACAAGGCGAGAGAAATTAGCTATCCGAGTCCTTTCTTAGCACTATCCTTATATCCTTGCTGTCTTTAAAAAAGAAAGGTCGAGCAATTGAAATAGAAGTAGTTCTCGTTCAATTTATAATGAAGCATCGAATATTTATAAGAGTGTGAAGCTGTAGCGGGTGGTGGTTATAAAGTTGAGTACCCTAGAGCGGGGTTTCCCAAACTATTTTCCGCGGAATACTGATGTTTTGTAAAAACAAATTTAAACATGGTTGATTTCATGTTGATATTAAATACCCAACAAAATAAACAAGGCATTCCGATAAAATTGTGGGGGTTACAAAGTGTTTTTGAAGTTTGAGAAACCCTGCCGTAGGGCGTTAAAAATACAGTGGATATTTTTTAACATTAATATTCTTTTAAACGCGGCGAAAAGAATATTTACTGAATTAATTAAGTTAAGTAATTATTCACGATAAATAATAATAATAAAACTTTCCAATGGTTCTTAAAAATATATTAAGTAAGTAATAATTCATGTAAATATTTACCCAATTAATATAAACTAATCGTGATATTAATTCATTACACAAAATAAATATATATTCCGAGAAATTTCCTGGTTTTGATTGACATTAATAACATTTACTAATTAACTTAATTCTCTGTTACAGAATGATATAAACTATTTTGTGGAAGACAGATCAAGTTCATCCGTGTAATTGAAGGAATAGAGGTATCATAAGGCTAATAGATAACCAGGTTGTCATCGACTTTGTATTCGGTTGCGGTGTCCTCTAGTTCCATTCTCAGTACAGACACTTTCTGAAATTCATTTTTTAATCGTTTATTGGATAAGTGTTTGAAGACAAGAATTTATTTGATGTCTCAATTCTGTCTCACATTTAATTCTAAACACGGCTTGAAGCAAAAGCGATTAACTTACAAACAGATATGTCCTATCACTATCCTTTAGTCCAGGCCTGGGTAAACTACGGCCCGCGGGCCGAAACCCCCTATGTTCACTCGTAATGTGTTGACTAGTCCAGATGTTAATTTGTTATTTTGTATATAATCGTTATAAACTGTTTATTTGTGTTAGTTCGAGTTCATTCGTGTGCTCGAATGCCTGAAGATGCCGAAAGGCTAAACCCAGGTCGTTAATGACAAAATACATGGAAATGTACAAAATCTCAACAATTCATATTTAATCTAATTTTGTAATGAGGTGGTAGTGTATATCAAATTTTGGTATAATATTTAAAATGAAACGCCTTTTCACAAAAATAATTGACAGTCGACATATTCAAAATCATTGGCCATAAGTTTCAATATATAATAAAAAAATACAAAACAATAATAAAATGAAAAAGGATTTGTGATAATAAATATATTGATTATTAAAATCGTGCAGTCTGAAAGGGTAAGAAGAATTCCTTTGGATGGCATATGTTTGAAATCCCTGGGGGTGTTTTATTGCTCGCAGCATATGTATGGACTATTGATTATTTTATTTGCAATTTTAAAATTCCATTCCATCCCGGGTGCGTATATTTACTTTACAATGTCAACACAGTATATCGTATATTGAAATATTCGTGTTGCATATCGTCACCATTAGGGCTTCCAATACCGGGATTCGGGATATCAAAATCCCGGTCAATTAGTCAATCCCGTAATCCAGGGATTACTATTGAGAAAATCCCCGGATTTAGAAGTACACTGTAAATTTTAAAAAATAATTCATATTTCAAATTAAATACTTCTTAATATGAAATTAAAATTGATAACTTAGTTATGCCACTGGTAGCCATTTGAATAACTAAGTTGTCAATTTTAATTTTAAATTAAAAACGCATTTCTACAAAGCTACCACCGAATCCATGATTAACTAGATCGAATACCTCGGTTCGTTTATGTATATTTAGGAATCGCGTTCCTAACTTGGATAATTATTGAGATATAGTTTGAAAATAGATCGGCTGTAGACTTGTCCAAAAACTCTGGTGGACCCGTGTGGTCGATGGCCAGTAAAGTAGTATTGTCGTCCGTCCGTGTGAAGTAGTATGGCTTCTGTTGAATGTATTTCCATGTCGTCTGAGTTTCTGAGTTACATATATACTACTTTTATGATAAATACATAATTAATACCTATATTTATTGTGGTCTTCCTCCTTTTAATATTTAGTAATTTTCGTAGACAGGAACACATAGTTTTAACAACAATATATTTTTATTTAATGTTTTTTTTAACTACTCTCAAAACAAATAACTTCATGTAATAATAAAATCTTCTCAATACATAAAAAAATCATTTCCATACCCAAAGATGTATATAATCATATATTCATTTCAATTGAAGCAATAATAGACACAGATTTAATTTTAAATATTCAATTTAAAACATGAAATCATGATCAATCAGTTGATCACCCTTTATGACCAATAAATCATAAACTGGGCCCGGGGTTTTATGCCCTAGTCACCATACTGGCGGATGTTGGTAGGTAACAAATTGATATTTCTTAGTAAACAGCAGATGAAAATTTGAGATTTTCGAAAGAAGCATCTAGCTTCGATATTTTAAGTTACATTAATACACTATAATATCAAAATATAGATGGGTTTATGCCAATCTAATACAGATAGAAAAAGGCATTAATAAACTGGGACGCGACAGAGTTCTGTTCGAAAGGCATGGATGTTTGTGATGTATAAAATTACTTCCACCCATCTGATCCTCTAAAACGGGGTGTAGCAGAAGCAATTTGGCTAACCACTTGTCCTGTTCACTTGCCCTGTTCACTTTCCCTATCCGTCTATCCCTCGAAGAAAGACAGGTTGATGAACAGAGTAACAAGTTGTTTTGGTAGAAAAACTTCTGTTGAGACTCCTCCAATAGAAGGCTATGGATTAAAAAAATAATTATGGCGTGATTGTTGTACAGCAACATGTTTCGTTTTTTTTTTGATAATACTGTTTAGTTCAATACATCGTTAAACATGAATAACTCGCCAAAATGAGTATGAAGTGAAAATGAGTATGCAAATGAGTAAAATGAGATCGTTGAGTAATAGGAACTTCTATATACATTTTTTAACCATGTCCGCTTCCGATGTGGATCATAAAGACTCCTAACCAAGCTTATTTCAATACATGTTATTTCTATTAGAACCGGTTGCTACTCAGTTGCTCAACATTTAAGGAATGGATTGAAATAGGACAGGACAAGTGGTTGGCTAATCAGTCTTGCTACGCTCTGTTTTTAGAATCGGATGGATGAGAGGGAATTTTAGATATCACAAGCATTCGTGGATTCGAACCCATGAATTCTGCAACTAAAACAAACGAGGTTGGCTTCTCAGGTATATCCCCGAATTTTTCGTTATAATCACGTGCAATTTATTCAAAACCTTACTGAATATTAAACCGAAAATAAATTCTATGACTTAAGATTTTACAAAGCATCAACAATTTGATTGGAATGAAATCAAAAAACTCACAGATGAGTGGTTAAGGGTAGAGATAAAAACATCCCTTTTCTGGATTCCGCTTAAGTATACCAAGCGTAGAGTAAAATCGAGATAAAGAAAGGTCGTGAAAAGTAAGCGAAAATTGAAGGAAGAATTTTCTCATCCCTTTACGAAGTACACACACGCTCCCGACTGCTTTTCATCTGTATCCAGAATTCTTAAGCCTACTGGAATTGTGAGGTAGTTAGTTTTTATTTCCGTATTGATTCTCTCTCTGGCGAGTAGAGAGGGACGGAAAACACCTGCCAAGCTTCGCCAGGTTGTTTGTGAGAGAATGTGTGTTAGTTTGTCTATGTATTGTGGACCGTTTTATTATGATTTGTGTGTCACTTATTAAGATGCATGAACAATACGTTGTATCTTGAAAATAATCAAAGTTTGATAGGAATGGTACAATTTCAACAAGTATGTTAGTAGTGTAAAGATTTTGAGGCAGGCTTAACGGCTGTAACAATATTTTTACGTTTGTTTATGGAAAAACGTTTCAAATGTTTTTTTTTAAATTGACCGATCGTCGGTAAATTATTTTTTTTCTCAATTGAAACAAAACATTTTTTTTTGTAGACTGATTCAAATTGAACTCCAATATTATAAAATTTAATTCGTCACTTTTTATTGGCTTGGTTGTGTAACGATGTGTAAAACGAAATGCGTCATAAGTAGTTACTCAACTAATTATAATGATAAAGTGGTCAAATTTATTTAATATAATATTAAAATTGATAACTCAGTTTCTTAAAGAAGAAAAACAAGTGTCACATTTAGTAACACAGCCACTGGAATAACTAAGTTATCAATTTTAATTATGTATTAAAAATAAATTTCCACAAAGTTACCGCTGAATCCATCGAAAAAAAAATATATTAAGTTTGTCTGTTAGTCAGAAGATGTTTCCTAAAGAAGCAAAACATGTGTAACATTTAGTAACACAGCTAGTGGAATAACTAAGTTATCAATTTAAATTTTTTATTAGAAATGTATTTCTACAAAGTTAATACTAAACCCATCAACGATATTCACTTCAACAGACTATACTTTATACACGCACTTCACGTAGACCAACTATTGTTCAAATGCTATAATAGGTGTTCATATACTGAACATTGTGAAAAGACGTCATGATGGAGAAAAATTGCACAACAATATGTTGAAATGATTACAAATATCATTTTAAATACCTACTGACAACTATTAGTTATCTCACGCAAAATGCATATAAATTCATTTAACATATAAATGGATGTAGAATTATTTGTCGTGACAACCTGAATACCACAAGATGACTTCACAAACACTCATGCGTCGGCCTCTGCGGTCTAGTCGTAAGAGCTTTACTCTAGCGATCAGATAAATCTAGGTGCAAATCCAGGCAATGTCAATATTATCAAATAAACATTTTTTCAATTTTAAATTTGAGTTCTTGGGAATGGGTGTTTGTGATATCTTATCACTTTGCGTTGATCTCGAGTGACATTAAAAAAATATCATCGAAATAGTTTCTAGCTAATTAAAGCTGTAAATTTAATTTTATTGTTTAACCTTTTCCAGTCCGTGCTAAAAAAATCACGTTACCAGCCGTGGTCGACACAGGCTGTGTCACTTGGACTTAGTCATGTATTGAGCATTTTGAAAGCTAATTGATCGCTTTAAAAGGGTTATTCTGTTTTTAAATATCATATTGTTATCGTTTTACACTTTATTTTGTGTCTAAAGCTTGCAATTTACATATTTTCATGTAATATAATCGAGATATGGACGACATGGAAAAAACACGTCACATAAGGTGCAGTCATGTCTCGCTTTTGCCTTATACAGTCCGTTTCAAATGTAAACTTGACGAGTTGACTCATATTGTAACATACACAAGCAAGCGAATGACGAGCCGTTCTCTCTTTCTCGCTCAATCCCATGTAAAGTGAAGGGTGCGAGTGAGATACAAGGACTTGCGGGCGTACGCTCTTGTATCCTACTTGCTCATATACAAGTGAGGCTGTGCGATAGAAATAGTAACTCCACCACATGTCGCTGCATAAAAAATAACTACAAGCAAAGATGCATCCGGTCCTGTCTCCCTCTAACTAATACCATTTCTCGCTTTGTCTCAACTTAACAAATATAGATCGTGCGTCACTCTTGCATATAGAATTTTATATATCGCTATCACTTTCATTGAGTTCAGAATAAAGCTGTCATCAGAGTTTTGAATTTTTTTAAATTTAATGATGAAAACATTGAATCGAACGACTTATTTATTTTAATTTTATTACATAAATATTTTATGTACAAATAACTAAAATCCTAAATTTATATAAAACCTAATAAGCGAGATATTAATGTTTTCAACTCATATGGCTACCTTGGTGCACCTATGGTAACGGAAGGTTAAAAAAATCATTTCAATCGATGAAACTTTAGCAAACTGTTTTCGACCCAGCTTGAACTTGAATATACAACGTTTGCTTGCGCTGTAGTGGCTGCATATTTATATAAAGAGTAAGCATAAAACAAAAAATACGTTCACCCACTACTAGTCGTTTCACATAATATGTTATAATATATACCCAATCTTTTTTTATGCGATACATTGGTTCCAGAAATTGACACGTAAAAATAAATCTCATTAAAAAGTATCAAAAATGCATGGCAAACTAAAATTCGTTTAAAAAGCCTTTTATTTACATATTGTCGTTGTTCTGGAAGAAGACGCTAACTGAAAAATACCAGTTTTGAGTAACTGTTTTTATTTAAAAAAATAAA
Organism: Himalopsyche phryganea; assembly: GCA_022494535.1. NCBI lineage: Eukaryota > Metazoa > Arthropoda > Insecta > Trichoptera > Rhyacophilidae > Himalopsyche > Himalopsyche phryganea. Next base: position 9,932,044 of record JAGVSL010000002.1, on the reverse strand, counting down.
ACACAATTTGTTTGTACTACTTACACATATTTATAATGATCAGGACCGGTTTCGCTCATCACGAGCATTATCAACTGATAATGCTCAGTTGATAATGCATCAGTTGATAATGCTCGTGATGAGCAAAACCGGTCCTGATCATTATAAATATGTGGAAGTAGTATAAACAAATTGTGTTTTATTTTTTAAAATATAATGTCTTTCCACCAAGAATTGACAGTTAACACCTTAAAAGTAATAACTGTTTTTAAGTAAAAGTATGATTTATAAAAATTTGCTCGTTATTTCATATGGTAGAATTTGAAATAAGGAAAATTTTGATATAACTAACTCAATATGTCATTTTTTCGATTAAGTGGTTTCTTCCAGAACAGATATAAACCTTTAATTTCATTAAAATGAAACGAAAAATATGTAAGTTTTTTTTTTGCATACAAATGCAAAAAAAGAGTGAGGTTTGAATGCGCCTTTAGTTTTCTCCCCCGGAGATAGCTGAACAAGTTACGTCATCTGGTTAGGATAAGTCGCCAGCGGCAAGTGTTTTGGTAAAGGGAAGAAATAAGCTAGTCTAGGGTGATAAAATTGTTAATAGTTTTTGATAGTTTTTAACAACATTATAGAGATTCAAAAATTCGCAAAATTTTACGAATTTTAAAGTACTCTGTATTACATGAGATGTTGCATACTCAGTGGTCGTGTTAATTTAAACATTCGTAAATCATAAATCAGACAAAATTACATTAACCCTCATATTAGAGTTACTCGCTTCTTTCACTGTCGGCGACGAAATGCATTCTTTTGCTTTTTTTTTTAAACGGACTTTTTGAATTTCGCTGTAATTTGAATTTTATTTTGTGTCGTTTGATAAAACAATTTTAAAAGAAATAATCGCTTAAACCTGAAACGGTACCATCTAAAGAAATCGCGTACAAATAGTTTTTTTTTTTCAATGTCCGCTCCTAATGTGGAGCATATGGTCTTCTAATGGAGGTATCTTAACAGAATTTTTCTACGAGAACTGCTTGTTACTCAGTTGCTCAACCTCTCTTTTTTTTCCAAAGAGAGTAGGGATAGAAGGATAGGGCTATGAGAGAACTAGTGGTTAGCTAATCGCTCTCGCTACGCCCCGTGAGGATGGGATGGGTGAGAGGGAGGCAGGACTCAGACTACGAACAGAAATCCATAAATCAATTGAAAGATCAATCTATGAAAACCGTTCGCACCGGGAATCGAACCCGAGACATCCGTAACCGTAGCCAGTGACGCTACCAACTGCGCCGTTATTAACTGTAATTTCACATGTTAAATTTAAAAGTACATTTAACGCAAAAAAAAAAACTAATGGAAATAGTAAAAACTATTTACATAAACAAACCTACGTACAGATTGTAGTTAATCGTGAAGTTTTAATTTGATATATGAATCATTTCTTAGCATTTACATTGAATCTCGAAATACCGGGTTTGTTGGAATATCATTTCCGGGACTATGGAATTGGAAGCCCTAATGTATAAAACTTGCAAAACCTGACAAAGGCACACAAGAAAAACGTTTTCCAGATTTATTTCACTTAAATTCATTTCTTTCACTTACATATTATCTTTATTAAATGACTGGCTAATTAAAAAGGCAAGATATTCTAAACTTCAAATAAGAAGCGATGTAAAAGATTTTTTTTTTTTTAATAAAACACAATTCATTTGTACTACTTTCACTATCATGAACTGAGACAAGAAAAAGTCTCAGTTCATGTACCATCAGTTTTATATACCTTCATTTTTACACTCAATTTTATATAAATAAGCCTGTTATGTTTGTATTTTTATCAGTTGATAATGCTCGTGATGAGTGAAACCGGTCCTGATCATTATAAATATGTAGAAATAGTACAAATGAATTGTGTTTTATTTTTTTAAATATAATGTCCACCAAGAATTGACAGCTAACACCTTAAAAGTGATTAGTAAAAGATAATGTTTCGATGAATTTATAATTCACGCGTGAAACACACAAATGTCGTTTACTACTAACATTGCAAAGTGGACATATCGGTTTTTGTTTCAAGACGCCTAATATAGTGTATTATACCCAACGAGCGGCAGAGAGTCAACTAGTTTGCTTTTAGTATGAGCTTCAAGAAATTGATGGTTGCAATTTGGAAAAAAAGTCTGTAAAGCAATAAAACGATGTTCAAATATTTATTCTGAATTATATTATTTTTCTACCATCAGCCAAGTTTTATAAGTGGCCACTCTTTGCATAAGTTGGTTTTCTTTGAATACTTAATGCTTGTATTATATTTATTTAAAAGCTCTTTTCTGTTAGTACTTAAAAGAGATCAAAAAAAGAAAGTGAATATTGCTTTTAGTTTAAAAAAATTACTCATCTTTTTTATTAAAATGCTATTATCGATTCACGAGTTGAATATGGAAGTAACTTAAATCTTTGCAGAAAAGTTTTTTCTTCGTTATATAATGAGAATATATAACTAATTTGGCTTGATTTTCTAAGTCTGAATAACGTTATTATATCCGTATTTGAGGACGCAATTTTAAATTTGAGTTTAATTTAAATTAAGTTTTACTACTTCTATATTTTTAGCCTCTATAAAATTGTTTATCTTAAATTGAAATAATTGTAAATAAATAACATGAGCAACGCTTTTTGCTTTTTTTATGCGACGTGTTTTAAAGTGTGCTAATCCAAAGTCCACCACCAAAAGTAAAGTTTTTCTCGTTAAAGAACGACGGAAAGTTTTACGCAAAAAGTTTTGTGAATAAAAAAATGTTTCTATAATGTAAGGAAAAGATGTTTATTGATCCGGTAGAGGAAAATCGCTACCGTGCGGCAGGGTTTGTACTTGCGCATACAGTGTGATCCATCACGCTTGTATTGTGCTTGAATTTTACAGTATACAGTTTTATTGGTTTCCATTTTTCGGTTTATCCAGTTATACAAAAATTTTAAATAATAGAAAGACTTTACGAAAAACCAATATTTTTCTCATTCGATTTTTAAAGAAATCCATCAAAAGGGGGAATTTTCGTAGTTCAATTGTTCCGAAAAATGTAGAAATGTGTTAACTAGGAATCATTTATTTTAAATGCTTGTTTCGTTGTTACGTAAACTTTTGAAAATGTCGTGACAGTAATAAATTACAGTGAAACCCCCATTTACTCGGTAGTCGTGACCGCGTTATTGGGAGTCGCGTAATTGGGGGAGGCAATCTCATACAGAAATTAAGGGTTAAATTTTTTTTCGTTAAAAATGTAAAACTTAAAAAACTAACAAAATATTTAGTTACTAGGTGGTAAAATCCATAGCTCTCGACAACGTTTGACTGTATACACAACACAGATAGCCGTCTGGCTGTGTGTGTGCAGTAATGACAATGGAATGCGACAGTGCAGCTTTTATCTATTTACGATTGTATAACCATTATCATTTTTCTCTGATATATTTTTTAGTTCTCGCTATAGTATATCATTAATTTTGTTGATTTTTTCTTTTGTATCAACAGAAAACGCTTGCTGAGAAAGACTGATGCTAACTGTTTAATAGCTAAAAGAATCATTAAATATTTATTATTACCTAAAGCTTTGAATATTTTACGTCTACTTGACCTGATTGGATAGGTCGGAACAAATTGTTTGTTTTCATTAATTCTAGCTAGGTATTCGCTGTAAGTGATCAACATATGTAATTAAAAAAACACAACAAGATCTGTTTTGTACTACTTTCACAAGGTTTACGAAATGCACTGATTCCTCATAAAGGCAAGATAGTAATAACAAGAAAACATCTAATATTTCTCACGTGCCCTGTAGCTACTCACGCTTTCCGAGTCTACCTGCGCGTGATGTAGGCCAAGGTCGCCATTAAAGTCGCATTACTTCATGATGGAGGCTTTCTCGAATTATTTATTAATGCACGAGATTATGTGATTGGATATTCTTCAAAAGTTTACGCAAATTGTCTTCGGGTAATAAAGGCTAGTCGAATTTTATAAACGGATCGATGACAGGTTGTCCGTCATTATTTTTATTAAGGCGACAACTTTTACAACACGCTTTCTAGAACACGTGTAATTTTTTCCTATAACACGTTTTCCTAGCACCCGATTTTAACAATACATGGACAGTAAGTGACTCGTACAAGAAATAATAAACATATTTAACTAAAAGAGTAAAACGGTGTTTTAATAGAATAAGTTCATAACGATAATTATTTCATTTTATAAAATTATCAATATATTATACTGGATGTTCAATAAAAAATTTTTGATAGGAAAATTGTTGGTTTCCTGATTTTGTATAACGATAGCCTAATATTATAAAGAATTATCTGATATTTTTACGAAAATGACTTTATAAACCGTATTTTGTTTATTTTAAATAATACAAATTATTTAAAATTTTTATTAATTTGCAAGTACTTTAACATATCTATCCATTTAATACTTAAAAGAAAAAACCAGTCCAATGTACATATTAACGTAAATATTCAGTTTGTTTTAGCCTCCTTTAAAATTCCTGAAAAGTCACTTACGGGTGTAACACGGTTATAGAAGTTTACTGTCGAAACTAAATCCATGTTATACAGGGGTTGACTGTATATACTTTTCCACAAATTCTTATAATTATTCAATCAAGTTTATGGCGAGGATTTTATATTGTATTAATTTATTAACTAAATATTTGTTATTAAAAAAATTGGAACTAGAAGAAGAAATAATTCTAATGCCATATAATGAAGGTATTATTAAAATATGAAACTGTGAAATTTTTTCCATAAAATGTTCACTTCAAAATAAAAAATACTCGTATCTGTCCGTCACGCAAAAACTCTAGCAAAGAGCATGGCATGATGAACTTTGTACAGTTCAGGATAAATTTTTTTCTGCTCGCTACGTTCTTCCGTACGATAGGAGTTTTACCTTTATGACAATTTTGATTTGCAAACAAGAAATCAAGTATGTATACTATTACAAATTATATTTTGTCATCATCGGTTGCGTAGCACAGGTGTGGTACCCCTGTACATTATCAATTACCAAGAATTATGATTGAAAAAGCGACTGTTTGTGTAAAATTTAATAAATGTAATTTCAACCTATTGATAACGAATTGATTCGTCGTAAATAACTCGGAATCCACCTGGTTGGTAGAAGAGACAGGCAGGATTCAGGCTCCCCTGGGACATCCGCAGCACGTGTCCAAGCCACGTGGAGCCTGAATCCTGCCTGCCGCTTCTACCAACCAGGTGGATTCCGTCGCCCTGGAAGGCCGCTGATGACCATCCATAGGATGTATTCGGCGGAGTTACGGGACGGAGGCGAGGAGGCTGGCGGAGGACAGAGAAGCTTGGAGGAACCGCGCGATTGCCATATGCTCCGAATAGGGAGCGGATATGGTTTAAAAAAAAATAACTCGATCGTGATATACAAGTTGTCGGCCACTGCTTTATATCATTAAACCTTTATGTGTGAATTGAAATGAAAATTCATTTATTCGTTTTTAGTGGTAGTATTTACTAAAACCGTGGGAAGGTAGGAGTTTCATTAGTATTAGAATAAAACGAGATGACTGCTGATCTATGTATATCTATATATATATATATAAAAATGAAGATTTGTTTGTTTGTTTGTCCTCTATGCATTCCTTTACCATTCATCCGATTTCGATTAAACTTTGGTGAGCTGTTGTGTGCTCATCCGCAAAGATTTATGAAGAAAAAATTTAAAATCTAAAATATAAAATTTAAAAAAAAAAGCGTACCACTAGCGACATCTCTGAACCAGACGTAAAAACAAAAAGTACTTTATCCAAAAATGAGGTCTGCATGGGTCTGGACTTGGTCCGCGGACATTTACCTGTCGTTTAAATACAATTCAGATTTGGGCTCGGGCCGGGCCCGGGTAAGGAATTACAATTTAAAAAAAATATTTCGTACTATGTTTGGGTCAAATAATTTATTTCACATGTGTTATGAATATCGTTGGAAATATGGAAACAATAACACATATTGTTTGAAAAGTATGAATGAATATTTAAAAATAAATTGGGCTTTTTTTGGGTTGAGAAAAACAAATCTGGGCTTCGGGTCAAGTGTGATATTGAGACTCGAATTCGGGCTGGACCTGAAGATGACGGGCTTGGACTGGGTAATTTTATGGAATTATTATTAATTATCTCGGCCCGTGCAGACCTTTAATCAAAAAGCACTTCAATAAACAGAATTAACACACAAACCCTTTTTTTCTTTGATTGTCATTGCAGCGCATGCCGGGTCGTCACTAGTAATATATAAAATTTAAATTGATAGCTTTTATAACTTTGATATTCCACTGGTTTTATTACTGAATGTGATACGGGTTGCGCCTCTTTGAGAAGCATCTTTACACTAATTATATCGCAAGGTGAACAATGATTATAATTCTTAGTAGTTACCGATTTACCACTGAACCTGTCAGAAATAAAATGCTTATTATATTCCAATGTAATATTATAAGATCCTAAAAAATGTAGCGCTACTGTTTAATTTTTAAAAATTAATTTAGGAACAATTTAAAAACAATACTCTACTTTAAATGGCCCTTTTATATATTTATATATACTTGGAAAAGGCAAGTTCATGTCATATTCAAAAATATGTTTATGTATATTTATGATAAAATTGAAAAAATCTTCCATAAGCATTCGTGTAATATTGTGGAAATATTTATTTTTTATTTTTGAAACACAGAGCTTATGTCCTTCCTTATTATTTATGATTAGGAAACCATAATTTGGCAAATATTTCTAAAATTCAGACCACGCGTGCAGAGTATTCTGGTATTGAATAAATAATGTCTGTCCAATACTCCGGCAGCAAAATTATTCAACCTTTCGCTGTCTCAGGAAGGAAATAAATATTTACCAGAACAGAATATTATTTATTATTATAAAAGAAACACGACAGCTGGGAAATCAATAATATGTATTTAATGCTGATATCTAAGAGAACTAGCCGCTGTTGTGATGACGTTTAGGACCTACGGGATTCAAGCACTCGATTGATCTAATTGAAGAAAGTATAAAATAAATCACGTGCATATTAATGGCAACTTTTCTTTCATTTCAAAGTAGCAAGTTTGAAATGAGAACACAGAATACCGAATACAGTAAGTAAGAAGGAATTAAAAAAAAATATTTATCAGCTTATGATGCAGATTTTAAAGCTCACATACGTATTTAGAAATTAAAAAGCATAACTATAGTATTACCAAAATTACTTGGCCGCCGTCAAATTTGGGAGTAAAATTCTCACCCTAGGATAAATTCCTCCAATGGCCATTTTATGAAAAATAAATTTATTGTTTTAATGTAAAGATAGTTTTATACTATTAAAAAATTCTTTTTCTTGTTGATTTATAAATATTAAAGTTTGCTGACGTGTATTTGGAACAGTTTTATCGTGGAAAGACACTATTCTTTAGCAACTGTCAAATACGAGCGTACATGTCAACAACCAGTGTTTTTAATTAAAAATACAGAGCAAATAAGTTGCCACAGCATGTTTAATCGTTCAAAACGAATCTGTAGGAAAGCCCGGGATGTTATATTTAACGTTTGTCAGTTCTGTTAACGTAAAAATCTAGTAAATAATGAATAATTTCCATCAGTTACAACTGCCGCCATTACAAAACAAAAAATTTTTAGTTACTCGCCAAGTTACTCGTTATAAAATACTTCCGTTTTTTGCATAAAAACTTTTTGTATATTTTTAAAAATATTCTTTAAATACCGCCTTACTTTGTGGAAAATCATTTTTAATATGAAAATTTAATTGATAACGTTGCAATCGAATTTTTTACACAATTTTAATTTTCACACTTTTATGAAAGCATATAAAATATTTTTAAGACAGTATTTAAAACTGAGTTTCCATTTAATTATACTCCTAATGTAATAATAAAAATACATTATTTACATTTATATCTATAAAATTGCTTAATAAACTAACAATTTTGATTAAATAATGCAACATACCTAACGCGACGGTGGCGTCATCACTAGCGTCCAAGTAGTGTTGGTAATACTATAAATGGAAGTTCGAGTCTCTTGCATGGCATTAGTACAATCGAGAGCTTAATAAATAATATCATTCAAATTGATAAATTATTTTGTTCGTATTTTTCCAATTAGTCAATATGTATTTTATAATATAATACGTAGAGCATTAAAATGTTTTCAAATAAGTAAAATAGATTTTTTTAAACTGTAGGATGAGAATAAAAAAAGAGCCGCCATTTATCCTTTGTCAGTTTCGGTATTCAATACTGAAAACAGGCCGTGTGTCGACTACTTATCAATAATAATTAGTCATGTCCTTGACATATCTCTCTATTCTCTATACAGTTGAAATCTACTTGTGAGATAACATATATTTGAAATTTAAAGTAAAAAAGATTTCAAAAGGTCATATTTTGATTATATACTGAAGAAATAAAACAAAAATGCATATTTGAACATTTTGATTTTCTATATTTTGTATTATTAAGTTTTCTTTTTAATTTATTATTTCTTGTTTTCATTCTAATCGACATTCCGAGACCGTCTTGTAGGATAACGTAATTGCTCGGCTTGCCCCCCTTTTATGTGATAAGATGTTTGTGAATATCATCCGAATTTAGTAAAAAAAAATATGAAAATGATGGCTAGAAACCGTTTGCCAAAATATACCGCTAAATAATTTGTTTAGGCAATACTCATCGTGGTCGGTGAAATAATTTCGACGAATATCTGTTGGCAGGTGCGAAATAACCTGGATAAATTGTGGCTTTGTCATCTTATACAGACATTTATGTTAAACATATTTTTAAAAGTGATTTTGTTCTTTCATCAGATAAAAGAATACTTTCTTAAATAGCTGATCAAGACTAATTACCAATATTCACAATTGTAGAATAATTACTTGTTTACTGAGTAAATTTGCATTTATTTGGTAAAGCACCAATAGGCAATAAATTAATACAAGACATGTGTTAAATATTTTTTTAACCATGTTCACTCTCAATGCGGAGCATATAGCCTCATAGTGGAAGTATCTCAACATAAGTTTTCCACGAGATTAGCTTGTTACTAGGTTGCTGAACCTCTCTTGTTCGAAGAGAGTATAGATTGAAGGGTTTAGCTAGGACAAGGCTTGTTGTTTGCCTAATCGCTCACGCTACACCCTGTTTTTAGGATTGAATGGGTGAAAGAGAATTGTAGACATCACGAACATCCATGTATTTGAACGGAAATCGATTGAAAAATCAATTCATGAAACTGTCCGAACCCGTGAAAACCGTGACCGAAGCCAACGACGTTGACCACTGCACCACGAACCCGAGACGATCCGACTGTGTTATAGGTATAATTGATAGAAATTTACACATCAGTACTGATATACAACCCTAATATTTACTGATATGTAGCCCCCAATTTATCGGTTCTTAAGGTTAAATAAAAAAAAACCTGTGAAATTATAACACTTTTCTTATTAACCAAGACTATGAAAAATAATGCTAAATGCGGGAAAACTCTTAATGCGAAAACGATAGATCATGGTTTCAATAATTTTAACTCCACTGTCTGTTCAACCTAGCATTAGCTCAGTGCATATAAAATCAGGTGTGTTGTTTGAATTTAGGATATTCACAGTTTCTCTTTAATATGCTTGAATGCAAGCGAGCTGCCTCTCTTTTTCAGTCTGTTGAGCACTCCAAGATGGCCACTTGATGTCGCTTGAAGTCCTGTTCACCTAGTTTCGCCTGCTTACTCAATTCAGGAGACATTTGTACAGTAACAACACTTTCGCGATGACGTGTTACACAAATAATAATGAAAAAAAAATGTTTCTCTGACAAATTAAATATTCACAAAAAAGTCACAAATCAAAACAGTTTTTTAATTCAAGAACGAATACTATATAGAGAAAATAATTGTTTTTAACGATTCGTCTGTCTACTATACTGTAATGCAGAACAAAAATACACAAACCACCTCTCTGTCAGAAAATGAGCAGATAGCGAGTGTATGTAAGCGTAAGAGTCGAGTGAATATTGCCTGTTCATTTTTAACACACAGCAGAAAAACACAAACTCTCTGTCTGCGCATCGTCGGCATCAAGCGTCCTAAGCTAACATATATAAAAAGATATATGTAATGGTAACAGAGGAGCTTGGGATCAAACATGCTCAAATCCAGTTTTGAGAAAAAACGAGATATCGCTGTAATATTAAAGGATAAATGCAAAAGATCAGAATTTTCAACATCGCTCATATCCTCGTAGTTTCTCTTAGTTGTTTAATGTCAAAATATCAAATCCTAAATCATTGTCGGTCATGACAGTTCAATCAGCTGCTACTCAGTCTACCCAAGTAAAGTATTGCTCTGTTATTGTGTGGTTTAAGTGTTTTTTTTTTAATATTGATAAAAATACTGCATAGTAAAAGGTTTTTTCAATGTCAAATGAATAAATAAGAATAAATACATTATTTCAAATAAAGTCAGCTATGTAGTAATGTGTTTATTTGCCTTGTTGTAATTATTGATATCTTAACATTTTAAAATAGATTCGCCGCTGACCATTGCGGTCGACCGCGTTGAGAGATTATTGTTACCTTTACGTGCGCGAGGTAGGTCCGGCGTTTCTGACGTACGATCGCGTTCTCTCTATCGCCCCGCTCCCGTCTATGGTAGCCGCGTAATATAGGTATCATGGTTTTGTTCAATATTGTTAGCTCGTCGGTGTTGTCCAACGTATTTATTCGTTTCCCCACAGTTACGATAACGAAAAGTGTGTTTAGCTCTGTTAAGGAGAAAGTAGATGTGGCCATTTCTGATCCCAAGCTCCCTTTGTTTTAATATATACAGAGCAGAAACATTTCAGTGTTTCCAATGTATGCAAATACGGCTTAATTAAAGCTCAATATTTATTAGCAACATAAAGTGTAAAGTTTGTGACCTAGTTAAAAGCTCTTAATCAGCTTTTTTTGTTTTAAATTCTTCAATAAATACAATAACGCTGACAAAGCTCTGTAATTATGATCTGCTTTTAATTATTTCTGTTGTCAGGATTTCGTTAACTCAATTAGTATCGGATCAAGATAATTGGGCTGTATTTTTATCAAATTAGAAAGTTTTTAGCTGATTTAGCTGGAACACAATCAGTATACCACAAAAAAGATATTTAGGTTATTAAAAGGTTAATTAACATTATTGAGTAAATATTTTAAGCGGTAAGTTTTCGTACTTTTCATATTTTCAATGCATGTTTTTATAATAAAATGTAAAAGAAATTATAATTGGGAGTATTGTAGAATAATTCATTTTTTTTCATTAAATTTTTAACTGTGCTTCATAACTCAATTTCCGTTAATTCTTCATGTTAAATAGTTTAAAAACTGAAAAAAATTCAATTTTTCAAAATTATAATTTTTTCACAATTTAACTAGATTAACATGAAGTTTGTCAATAAACTTTCCGAAATAAAGAACATTTTGTGTTTCTGTTGACAATGTATTTGATACTGGATGATGGTTTCTGGCACAACGTTATTACAATATAATGCAAAGTGGCAAAATTTTAATTGTAAATTTTGGATACATTTTTTTACGACAACCTTGTCTTAGATTTATATTTGTGTCTCTAACGCATATCTCAACACTGTTCTTACACAAGATGCGCAGATAGAGAGAGACAGTATGAGCTTGAGTGTTGTGTGAATTTTGATAGGTGACACTGTTACCTGGTGTATATGTTTACTAGTAATATAAATGTTGGTATATATATATATATATATATATATATATAGGATTTTTTAAAAAGTGTAGCATTTTAAAGAGCCTTATGAGCGTTTAATTAATTTTCGTTCTTCTAGGTCAGCGGTTCCTAACCTTTTTCGCGCCATTTCCACTTATACTAATATTCAGAATACAATTTCTCTCTTCCTAAGATAATCTAGCTATTAGTCAAAAAGCGTTTTCCAGATATATATTATGTAATATTGAAAATCTTTAATAAACGACAATGTAACTCTAAAATTCAACTCTAGGAGGAAGTCCCCACTGTTTGGGAGCCCCTGTTATAAGCCAATTATTATTGAATAATGCAAATCATTTGGGTTTTTTCAAAATATTTCATTTAAATATGCTTGTGTGGTTTACTTCTAAAAATGCTTTAAATAAACAGAAACGCACCTAATATTGAATTGAAGTTGATAATTTTGTTGGTCCACTGGTTGTTTAACTAAGTAGCACGCAAAAAGTGTAATAACAAAGGTATTAATAGCTTACATTGAATATTTAGAATGAATTTCCATATCTAATATGTAAAAATCAATGTGGGTTTGTTCGTATCTTATGCACTGCCATACCGATCATCCGATTCCGATAAAACTCTGTCAAGTTATTGCTTGCACTTGCACAAAGCATATATGCATAGTAAAATCTCAGCTTTTTAATTACAGCGGGTCTTATTATACTTAAAAATTAGTCTCACAATCCAGATATATCTAAAATCCAAGATAAAGAATTAAATTTGTGTAAATAGCGACATCTCGGAAAACCTTCTGATTTTTTCGTGTACGCACCAGACAGAAAACAAAAAATATTGTATTTCCAAAAGCATTTAAAAAACATATTTAAAAAACAAATGCTTTCTTCTTTTTTTTGAGTGGCATTGCAACGCATGTCGGGTACTCACTAGTATAATATATTCGTAATTTTTCACATGATATATTACTTATCTCAGGAAGTTTAACAACAATAATAATTATTATGCACGAGTATATATTATATAAGTCTTTGAAATTTCTACGAGTGAAGTTAATTGAAGTTTATAATCTCTCATGTACTTAAGACTGTCAGCGCCTACAGTAGGGGACTATTAATCATAATCCTAATATAATCTTTAGACTAAGATGGATTATCTGCATATCTTAGGAGATATAAATACATTTGTATGGAAATTGACACGACTCTATCAAGAAGAACAAGGCAGATTGAGAGATCTTCTTATATTTCTAAGCCGCTTAGTATAATCGCTTTAATCTTACGAATAATTACTTTCCGTATTAGGTAAACAAATTTATTTGATTACTTTTTATTTTTCTCACTTAATTGACTTGATAAACCCTAAAAAAGCTTGAAAGTATTTTTGAATCCAATCAGCAAGCAACCAATTAACTTTGCATTAGTAAAATATATCATTATGGTAGATACTACATTATTAGTAATTGGGTTCCTAATTTTGCATAATAATTGAAGAAATTTAATTCCATATAGGTAATTAACCTATCTGAAAGAGGTATGGGCGGACTCTTGCACACGCGCCGCTTCTGAGTAAAAGATTATTGATGACTTTTCGTCTGTATGGTAGTGCGCGTTCTACTGTGTGTATATGTTGTCTGTCAGTATTGCCATCTCATCTGTATAACCATCTGTATTGATTAGTTCCACAGATTTGATATACTTTTTTATTAAAAAAAAAATTTCATTCGATTGACTTGTGTGCATAAAAATACCTAGTAATTAGATCATTAATCATTCTTATAAAATTACTAGTGAGTATCTGGCATGCGTTGCAATGCCACTCAAAGAAAGAAATTGTTTGTGTTTGAATTCTGTTTATTGAAGTGCTTTTGGGCACAGAATATTTTTTGTTTTCTGTCTGGTGCGTACACGAATAAATCAGAAGGTTTTCTGAGATTTCGCTACGATGTTGTACGAATTTGATTCTTTATTTTAGATTTTAGATATATCTGGATTGTGAAATTGATTTTTATATATAATAAGAGTTACTGTAAGTTAAAAATTAAAAAGTTGAAATTCGGGCTCGGGTCGGGCCAGGCCGAACTGTACTATGCCTATATCCTTTACGCAAGTGCAAGCAATAACTTGACAAAGTTTTATCGGAATAAGATGAACGGTATGGCAGTGCATGAGATACGGACATACCCACATTGATTTTTATATATTAGATTTAATTGGTTCACAACTTTACTGCAAAATTATACCATTTGCTATTTATTTTAATTAATATTTATGAATTATTTTTATAAACTTGACCTAGTTTTTGAGTCCAAATTAGTAGTTTTTGATTTGTAAGAGGTACGTAACATTTTAATTGTAGACTATTTAATTTCGTTGATGCATAATTTGTATAATTATCTGTAAATTCTGTTCATAGTTCTTGATATACTTTGCGAGATTCAGAGTAAAAAATATAAAAACGAATTTTAATTTGATCATTCTTCCATATTCGCTCCCTATGTGAGTATATGGTCAACACGCGAAGACCCTATCATCTGACAATCGCTTTGCTCCCTCCAACAACATGCCAGAATTCTTAGGTTCCGCCGAGTACACCATATGAATAGTATCCAATTATCGTTGACGCTACAACCTTACCGGTAGTAGGATTGACGTGTTCCGGAGGCATCCGTGACCCAGCCAGTTCCAACAACTTTCAAAGGCTACTAAGGTAACAGGACTGTCTGGTACGATCAATACTCTCCAAGTTACTTTCAGAAGAAAACCACCCCACTAAAACCTTCAACGTTAACATCTTTTGTTGGAACTCAAAATACAGTTTTTAAACGTCTTCGCTAGTACAATGATTCTCTACCGTAAAGCAACACTGTAAGAATGAAAGGATTTAACTGATGATCTTTTGTTTAATTTTAAAAGCCGTTTATTTTTAGCCATTTAATTTTGTAATATAATGAGGTATATTTTATATGCATCACGGGTTGTCAAACATCAGCCAGTAAGATAAGAACAACCGTTATTTTATTTCGTTTTTGTCTTACCGGATAATGGTAGGGTGTACTAGGTTGCAGCCCGAATGGATTAGTACAACTGCCACTGTGAACATATTTCCGAAGTGTTTGGGAGCCTAGTTATCTGATATTGGTAGGTACTCCAATTTGATCTTAAATATTTCATATTTAAAAACATAAATAAACAAATAAAATATGTAGAAAAACAGTAAGAGTTAACTATTTTTAAGTTAATTTACAAATTATATTTAGTACTTCTTTATATTTTTCATTAATATTATCGATTTTTACTGTTAGTATTATTGATTTCGAAATACGTTACAATTTGGGTGCATCCTGGTCTGTAAAGGTAAACGAATTGAAAACTATTTTTATAAATGACTAGTGAGCACCCGGCATGCGTTGCAATTCCACTCAAAGAAAGAAAGGGTTTGTGTTTTAATTCTGTTTATTGAACTGCTTTTGGATTAGAGGTCTGCACAAGCCGAAATTTCATAGACTTACCCGGTTCGAGCCCATCTACTTCAGGTCTGGCCCGACTCGAACCCGAGTTTCAATATCACACTTGTTATAACACAATATTTTTGTTTTTCGTCTGGTGCGTACACGAATAAATCAGAAGGTTTTTCCTAGATGTCGCTCTCTGTACGTATTTGATTCTTTTTTTCAATTTTAGATTTTCAATTTTTTTCTTCAGAACTCTTCACGGGTGTGTGCACAACAACTCACCGAAGTTTCATTGAAATCGTATGAATGGTAAAGGAACGCGTAAAGGACAAACAAATATTTATTTTATATAATATTTCCCGGCATGATCACAATAAGTCCTTCCTGAAAGTTTCGTCGCGATCGGTTGAGTAGTTTAGGAGCCTATAAGATCCGGACAAACCAACAAACTAACAAACAGACATTCATTTTTATATATATAGATTCCAACTTTGAGCTGTAAATTTGTAGTGTTGCTCTATTATTAGTATATGAAAAAAGTGTAAGTAAGTAGCGAAGTCGTGTGCCCCTAGTTGCCAACCACTGTTCTACAGTATGAAAATATTTAATATTAGAGCTTGATAATGTATTTCTAATACCTACTGACTAAGTTATCTACTCTATAAATTTCTTAATTGAGAATATTTCACGTACGGAAAAATAGGTATATTATATCGACTGTGTTTTGGCCAATTGATTTTACCCTCATAATTGATATTGTTCAGGAGAGAGTAGAAACTGTTTTTATCGAAAACATTATATAGTGAGTTGCATTATGAATCTTTGAAATGCACTCTTGTAAATTCTATTGATTGCAGATACGGGATTATACGTAGGGAGGGTCAATATAATAGTGGCTTACACCAAGTGGTCAAGTCAGAATTTTTACCACCAATGTAAAATTATATTTACCTTCTAAAAAGTGGTCAATTTATTTTTCAAATTTACATAATTTATTATTATTATGTTTTAAAATTTTAAAAACATATCTGGCATTACAGCTGACAATTAGAAAATGATATGAGATAAAGTCCAAGATCACAAATTTATATTGAAAAAATCTAAATTTGATATTGATCTTGCTAGGAATTGAATCAGGAACCTGATAACTAGGGTAAAAACTTACCACTAGACCACTGAGGCTGACATCATTTGGACGAGACCTGACAGAACAGTCTTTAAAATGATATCCAATCATTAGCTCGTTATCGTATGTTTTAAGGGTTAAATCAATTGGCCAAAATACCATTGAACTATCTAATATTAAATATATTGAGATATATTTAAAATTCTGATGTGGGATTATTTTAAATTATGTTAAGAAATTATTTCTCTAATCATTCAATCACGATTTAAGATACGTTAAAATAACCAAACTTACTTCAACTTTTCACATTTTAATTTATAGGCATCGAATAAAAAGAAACTCGTTCAGTAATAAAATTAAAAATATGACGTCGTTAGTAAAAGTTTTGTTCAAATTTTAACTTTTCTTTATATAAATATAAAAACTTTAAAATAAGTGTGTGGCCAATTTTTCCTCAAATTCAATTGAAATGTTGAAATAATATCAGTATTCAGATGGCAAAACTTGCTATGTTTACTTATATTAATTATCCGGAAGGGTTTTCTTAAATTTATACATTTTTTTGAATCATTAAGAAAAACATCTATTTTTAAAAAAATGTATGTAAAAATTGTGTTTTTTAAATGAATTTCAGGCGATAAAGCTGAATTTTGATAACTTCGTTACCGTTTTGAACCAAAAAACTAAATAGAAAAAATGACATATTGAGTTAGTTTTACTAAAATGTGCCTTATTTTAAACTCTACCGTATGGAAGTACACACTTTTTTTTATAAATTGTACTTTTACTTACAGACAGTTTTGGACAAACAAACTAAATGAAAAGGAATAGCATTTCACACATTTGACAAACTTCAAAGTTCAACTAATTGTTTTAGTTAGTGCCTTCTCTTAGAACAACGATGATATAAGTATAAGGGAATATTAAAAGCTTTGTGTAGTCGAATGAAATAAAATCAGATGCGTAGGAAAGAATAATATTTTGAAGGGAAATTAAACAGCATACACTTTGAAAAGTATTTGGTAAATACACGATTAAATAAAACGGTTGTCATCGATTTTTTTTGAGCTTGAAACAGTGCGTAAACCCGATTACACAAAGACTAAGCAGACAAGATGATCCTAAACCAAAACCCTCCGAATTTTCCCAAAATCTCAAGTGGGCAATGAGATCGACTACCCTTAATTAGATTTTCCTCTTTCTGATTCGTTTAATGAAGATGGATGCGCATAAAAGCCTTATATTACCCTTACCTACCCTTTATTAATCACTGTAATGACATCGTGAGAGAATTTTCTCAACGTTATTATAATTATACTCTAGAGTGCTGAATAAATATCATTATGATTCACGGCAGAAGCATTTTGGATATTTATGACATTATAATTATATGAAACATAAAATACTTTTCAGGATACCAGAAATGTTTATAATTTGATGATTTTTAATCTCTATAACTTTTGCAAATATACGATTTTATACACTTTTTTTACCATGTTCGCTCTTAATGTGGAACATATGGACTCCTGATGGAAGTATCTCAATGCACAAGAGAGGTGAAGCAACTGAGTAGAGCTTCCAATTCCGGAATTGACTTAATACTCTTACTGGGATTTGCTTTAAAACAGTAAAAAATAGTTTATATTAAAATGCGGATTGTTATGCGATGAACTATAAGAATAAAAACCATATCCGGCAGCCGAGTAACTATTTTCAATTCATATGTTATATTATAATAATAAATATAGTGTGCTCTCCTTTTAGCTCATATTTCGTACCTGCTGAAGACAGGAACAGAAATTTATTGTTACCACTATTCTATTTTTAGATGCGCACGTGTGAAGCTTTTTTGTCATCTAACTGTAATATGTATTCAATTACTAATAAAAATAAATAATAATCGAAGAAAATTAAACACGCAATAAAATACGAATATTCTGTTTGGAAATACTTTTTGCATAATTATGGAGATACCTACCGTCTTTTTCCGAAAATAAGACATCCTCCCAAAATAAGCCCTAGCGTGATTTTTAGGTTTTTTTGGAATATAAGTACTCCCCATAAAATAAGCCATTGTTAAAACAATGTGAAAAATATAATTCGTTAAAAAATGCTGTCAAGTTTAGTACTTCTAGCTGGCCTAATATTTCAGAGAATTGCACAGCTTGGTTCAAGAATTGGAGAATTGCACAAAAAAATCAGTGAAAAGAATAAGTTGAAAAAACAGTTTTATAATCGGATTTGTGTCATTTAAATGGTTTTTTTTAAGACATGACTGAGGGTGCTTGATCGAGTTACAATATCAAATTTGTATTGTTGAGAATTTGTATGTTTCCATGTATTTTGTCACTAAAAACCCGGGTTTCGCCTTCGCCGGCATTCGAACACACGAGTGAGCTCGAACTAAGTACAAAATCTCAACAATTCAAATTGAAATGGTTTTTCTTCAGAATTTGATATATTTTGTGAGCGCGCAGATTAAAAATATTATTGACCACATTTAGAAGGATTTTTTAGTAGGTGAATTTGATGCGACTTCAAGTCACCTTTACGCGTAGATTTATAATCACATTTTTCACATTTAAATTGCTTTCCTCCATTATGTGTCATTTTATGTTTTTAAGTGATCTGGGCGCGCAGAGTTATAATCGCATTAATCGAACTTGCAAGTCTCTTCGGTTTGTTTTAAACTATATGCATGCGCAGATTTGAAGTCGTACTTTTCACATTTAACAAATTTTACTCTAGTATGAGACATTTTATGAGTTGTTAAAGTTAGTTGAACACGCACATTTAAAATTGCATTCTTCACATTTAAATAGTTTTTCTCTGGTATGTGTTCCTTGCACGAGCAAATTTATAATCGCATTGTTCACATTGAAATGGTTTTTCTTCAGTATTTGACATTTTATGAATCTTTAACTGCACTAAATATGCAATTTTAGATCTGTATTGATCAAAATTAAACGGTTTTTCTCTAATATGTATATTTTTCACTTTTAAGGTGTTAACTGTTAACAAATATGTGGAAGTAGTACAAATAATTGTGTTCTATTAAAAAATAAAATGTATATTTTTATTTATTTTTAAACTATATTCATGCGCAGATTTGAAATCGCATTGTTCATATTGAAATGGTTTTCTCCAGTATGCGACATTTATGTTATTTTAAGATATCTGGTTGCGCAGACTTAAAATCGCATTGCTCACATTTAAACGGTTTTTCTTCAAGATGTATCATTTTATGTTTTTTTCAGCAACCTGCACGTATGAATTTATATTCGCATTGGTAAATGGTTTTCCTCCCGTATGCGTCATTCTTCAAAACATCTGTTTTCTATTACCTAAACAAATAAATATTAAACCAACATATGTACATCTAGTTATTGTAATTGTAAAGTAAGCCCTCCCCCGATAATAAGCCCTAGCACTATTTTGGATCAAAAAAGAAAGTAAGACAGTGTCTTATTTTCGGAAAAAGCCGGTGAGTACCTACATATTTTACAAACATTTTTTATGTGATTGCACGTGTTCATAATGACTATTTTGTATTTATATTCTGATATTCTTTTGTGCATTTTTAGGAACATACCTATCTATCCTCCTATTTTCTATGAACTGTAAATGCCTTTACAAGGGGATTTATTCTTTACTTTGTATATGGATTTTTATAAATTTTTTCCGTGGCTTCAAAAAAGGTATCCGGGATTGGTGCCCTACAACTGAGAAAAAGGCATGTCTCGTAGAAAAACATAGTTAAAATAAAAGCAAACGTGACACCTAACTCATTAATTTATTTCCCTTATGATTTCCTCTCTAACATGGAATTAATAATGCAAGTGGTACACCTTTCCTCTATCCTCATTTTGCAACCGGAAAACCTTCTCGTCCTACATTTTTTTCAAATTATAATGTTTTTTAAAGAAGCGAAACACGTCCCACACTCAGTTACACAATATATAGAAAAATACTGTTATAAATTTTAATGTAAACTAATTTTTAAGAAAAATTTCAAAAAAAATGGACTAGAAGCGTGCAAGTAAACATAATATATTAAAATCATTATCACCGTGATGCGTCGATGTGCTGTTGATTTTATTCCAGCAGGTTACCAATTCATATCCTGTGTGCACAATAAAATCCGAACGATACG
Organism: Himalopsyche phryganea; assembly: GCA_022494535.1. Taxonomy (NCBI): domain Eukaryota; kingdom Metazoa; phylum Arthropoda; class Insecta; order Trichoptera; family Rhyacophilidae; genus Himalopsyche; species Himalopsyche phryganea. The sequence continues at coordinate 9,911,510 of JAGVSL010000002.1, read as the reverse complement.
CCGAGGCGAATTCACCTAATAAGCACCGTGCACTACCTCTATGCACGGACAAGGGATTCAGATACCGGACGACTGTATAAATACCGGCGTCGTAAAAATCAATATCCGTATTAAAAACAAGGATAAAAATATTTGTGACCAATTTAGATTTAATTAGAGGTATTCAAAAAAAACTTATATCTATATTAAGGTTTCTCAAACTTTTTATGCCTTGTTTATTTTGTTGGGTATATAATATTAATATGAAGGCAAACATGCTTGAATTTTTTGCAGCTGGAGCAGCATATAAAACCATTCCAAGTTTTCACGGAACACCCTTTTCTAATATATTCTAGTAATTTAATGTATTCTTTAAACCATGTCCACTCCCAATATGGAGCATATGACGTCCTAATGAAGGTATCACTCAGTTGCTTCACCTCTCTTTATCGAAGAGAATAAGGATAGGGCTAAAACAGAACTAGTGATTTGATCATCGTACTCGATACGCCTCGCTTTCGGGATCGGATGGGTGGGTGGGAGTTTTATATATCACAAACATTCCTTCAAACAGAAATCCATAAATTAATTTATGAAACTGTCCGTACTGGTATTCGAATCCGTGAGATCCGTAAACGAATCTAACGGCGTTTACCACCGCACCACGGGCCCGACGAACATAATCATGAAATACAACATGATCACACATACATAACATTATTATCTATGAATGCATTCTTGTTCTATTCGTGAAGACGTGCCTACCAGGCGTGAGCTGTGGTCTTATCTCTTTCTCGTTCAAGCACATGAAAAGTAAAGGTGTAAGTGAGATGCAAGGGAATACGGCGCATGCTCTTGTATCCTTCTTGCGCATACCCAAATTAGTTTGTGCGATAGAGATAGTGATAAGTCCACGGCACACCAATGGTGCCTACCTACGAATATGCTAATATAGAAGATAAAAGGTAGTATATCATGCATTGTGACTAACCACTTATTTAATAATAAAATAAGTAACCTTCATTTATTTATTGTTTTATAACTATTATATCAACCGTGGAAATGAAAAAAAACGTAACCCAGACCAAAAAATATTGTGTATAACTCACAAAAACGTGCTAATATACTATATTTACATACAAATATACAATATATCGACTGTAGAAAGGCAAAGGACTTATCTCCGTCTTTTCAAAATATTTTTTTTTCGGTAATCACAATGTAATATTAATGCACGTTTTTGTGAGTGGGTTACGTCTTTTTCCTTTTCACAGTCGATATGAATATTTTCAGATACAAAATACGTTAATTTGTATCACGGTTACCAATACCGAAATACCGGTTTTTTTCGTTCCGACAACTCGTTTTTCGGTATTGAAAAAACAACTGGAATGCAATCCCTAGTGCGGGTCATGTCTGTGTGAGTGACAACGTGATAGTGTTGAAGAATATTTATTAGTCTTGATTTACAAGATATGAGTGGTGTAATTTTTTATTTTTAATCATCAGGAAATGTTTTTTTTTATTTTCATATTTCATATCTTTTTCAAATGTCAAAGACCGGTATCATTCGTTGTGGAAACTTTCGACTGAGCGGAATTATCGTTTTATTTTCCCAAGAATTGACCGTTATCACTAAAAACGTGTTTAAAAAATCTTCGGACACGTATGCTTACCAACTCGCATCGAAAATTAATGTGAAAATGTTGTTCATTTTCAAAACTCATATTCTCTAATGCCCTATAGTTTTCTAAACTAATTCAGAACATTTACAATGATTCTCGTTGCAACTCGCCTTGCTGATGTTTGATTTTCTGTTTGAATCCGTTTAATTAGTCAGAGCATGTTAATACTTTTCATTTTAAATTTTTTGAAGATGGCAGCCATGTAGCAAGTTCGTGTTGATGATTATTATTTAAAGAGTTGATAAGAGTTCTGCCATGTTAAGTAAAAAATAAACAATTTCATATAAAATTTCAAATAATCTTACAAAACTTTGCCATATACCGAAACCGTAGGGATTGATATTTAAAAAAAATGTGTATTTAAGTCTCTTGATTTAAAAATGTCTATTATTATGATACATTCGTCCATTGCTTGTAATAATTCTAGTGGGGCATTTTTCGTCTTCAATGTTTCTCAATATATTATATTATATGTAGCAATGTGTAATTTTAATAGTAGAAATTTTTGTTTATTTTGAATTCATCGTTTTACACACAAGTCAAACCTCATTTTATTCATATTATTGTAGTTTCACTTTCCATGCAAACACCAACTTATACAATTATCCCATTAGATATTAAAAAAACACAATATTTATTTCGAGAATATTTTAAACGGAGATATTAGCAATCGAATTTTAATTATTTACTAATATAAAGTACTTTATTTTTTTTCATTCTCACCTAGGATTGTCTCGCTTCGCAACGGTGTATCGCGGCACACTGGTTTCGCAGCACTGCATCTAAAAAATAATATTTGGTTTAATTTTTCAAACCATATGGATTTACATATTACATCGTTTCTTAAAATAATTGTTAAAGAAAAATAAAATTTTTCAGTATAAATAAATAATCTTTGTCAGCGTAACATAATTTTAATATCCATGAAAATCAATCATTATGATTATTGATGATAAAATATGCCTATACAATGTGTCCTTATATCGTTATTACATATTGACTTTGGAAAGGAAAAAGGATGTAACCCACACAAAAAATATATTGTATATAACTTACACAAACGTATTAATACACTTTATTTATATCGACTGTGGAAAGGACGTAACCCACACATAAGAAATATTGTATATAGCTCAAACACAATGTTTATTAAATTGTATCCATAGTGATTATCGAAAAAAAAATATTTTTAAAAGACGGAGGGATAAGTCCTTTGGCCTTTACAGTCAACATATTGTACATTTACATATAAGTATATAGTGTATTAACACATTTTGTGTGGGTTACGTCCTTTTACCTTTCCACGGTCGATATATTTACATTTATATATAAATATACATATATACAATATATCAACTGTAGAAAGGCAAAAAGACGTATCCCTCCGTCATTTCAAAATATTTTTTTTCGATAATCACAATGTATAAAATTTAATACACGTTTTGTGTGGGCTATACACAATATTCTTTGTGTATTGGTTACTTCCTTTTTCCTTTCCGCAGTCGATATGGTGTTAATAATAACATATTTTATCACTCACCTCAGGAAATTGATGTGTATTGGATAGAGGAATAAGCGTGTTACTCAAATATATGTATTTTGTAACTGTATGTTTATTAAGGATGTGTTGGTGGAAAATTATTATATAAAAATTATAACAGTCCTGGATCGATCAAATAAAAGTAAACATATTATTTAGTCATACTAAAAAATGGCGAATAGAAACTTTAATAAATAATTAAATATTTTAACTACTCAAAAGATTACTAAGAGTTGACTCAGAAAATCATTTAAATAAGTTTTTATTTTGTGTTCAAAACTTTTTTTTACCGTGTTCACTCCCAGTGTGGAGCATATGTCCTCCTAATGGAGGTATCTCAACAGAATTTTTCAAAGAGAACTGCTTGTTACTCAGTAGCTCAAACTTTCTTTTTTGAAGAGAGTAGTGATAGAAGGTTTGGGATAGGACAAGATTAGTGTTTAGCTAATCGCTCTCACTAAGCCTCGTTTTTAGAATGAATGTGTGGGAGGGAATTTTAGACATCAAAAACATTCATGCCTATAAACAGAAATCCATAAATAAATTTATGAAAATGTCGGCACCGGGACTTGAACAAGAGACATCCGTAACCGTAGCCAATGACGTTAACCACTGCACAACGGAACTAACAGATAATAAATATGATAATTGTATTTTTTTATTTACTTAAAATTGTTCATTTTCGTAAAAAATATTAAACTTTAAATATTGTAATAATTCGGAAGAAAATCTTTTGGTAAATTTAATAATCAAAAGTAAAATTTATTTACTTTTTATTAAAAATAACATAGTTTTGTATAATCCGCTAAAACTTCTTTAAAGCTTGCTTAATATTTAAGTAGAATTATAATTGTTCTATTTTATTTCACGTGATAATATAAACTTTTATATTAGTTATAATTTTTGCTAATTAGTATTTGCTTTAGTCATTTTTTAGACTTACAACTTACAACCTTCCAAGTTTCTTCCTCCAAAATGAAATAATATTTTTTTCAGCTCAAATAAATGTTGCGTGCTTTATTTTTTTAAATATAGATTAAAGCTTCGTTTAATTTTTATGTTAAAAAAAACAATATACGAGAGAGAAGTAAAAAACGATTTTTTTAAATATTCTTATCATACCTGAATTAAGTAACTAAAAAGCAGTTCAATTGGCGAATTTAAAATAAATGTGCTTTGGGTTTTTAGCTATATTAATAAATTATCTGCGAAAATCTTTTCACGTTCTGCATAATATTATGTTCCACATTATTTGTTAATTGCTAGGGATGTTTTTTACATTGATACCAACTGTTAATTATTGATACCTTTCTTAACCATGTCCGCTCCCAATGTGGTGCATATTGACATGAAATTGAGTTTATCTGAATAGATGTTTTCCTCTGAAAACCGTTCGTTACTCAGTTTTGCTTAACCTTTTGTTTTCGAAGAGTGTAGCGTTATACCGATAAGGCTAAGGCATGGTGAAAGTAGTATAGGTGAGCAGGATCGTCGTTTTTTTAAATATGTGATTCCAATTTGATGAATCTTATTCGTATTTTAACCAAAACACTGTTTTAAGGGTAGTAGATTGTAATTCAATAAGCACACAGATGCAAAAATGGAGACTGTCATTTTTTATCCAGCTTACTTATACTTCTTACACCATGAGGCTACGGCAAGATTAGTTGATAGCTAATCACTCTTGCTACGTCAAGCTTTTAGGATCGGATGAATTGAAGGTAATTTTAACCATCGCAGTCATCCGTACCTTCGAACATAAACTTCATAAATTTATTAAATAATCAACTTATGAAACTGTCCGTACTGGAATTCGAATCCGTGAGTACCACGAACGAAGCCATTACTGTCTATCACTCGACGACGGAGCCAATACCTAATTAACTAAAAATCATTTATTAAAATTAAATACTCGTGTAGCATATATATAAATTTTTTAAAAAGAATTGGATACATAGGTGATTCTTTCAATATTTTCTTGTACTAACTATGCCTTACTGCGTTACCACTCGAAAACATGATACAAGAAATGTTGGCGTTTATTGATTTAAATATTTTTCATAAAAAAAAACTACTGAAAAACTTGGCTGCGGTCCTGGTGCACTGTAAATTGTTGCTTATGTTAGACAGGATGATATTGTTAACTCTCCTCGTTCAATATTGGAAATACAAATAATAAACGTTAGCGGCCATCTTCTGATACGTCTATTGTGAAGCAATAAATTTAGTAATAAAATGAGTCGGACATTTAATAGTATTTTTATTTACAAACATAAGTGTATTCTCGTCAATTTTCAACGTATGCCTGATTCATTTGAATACTGCTAACAATTAGTTCTGGATGGAAAGATATTATTAGCTTTGTCAAGCGAAATCGGTCCTATTTTTCAAACTGGAGAAACAGCACACCGTGCTATGCTTTAGGTATTTATAGTATGAAACATAAAATAAATATGTCTGTCTGCCTGTTTATCACAAGAACTCCGCCCTAACAGTGAACAATAACAAGTGAAATTTACACTAGGATAAAATAACAAAGTATTTGATTCTACAAAATTTTTTATAAGGTAGTTGATAGCTATTTCGGCTTAAGCCATAATACCAGATAAAAAAGTATTTGTAGAACTAAATACTTTGTTATTTTATCCTATTATAATGGAGTTCTACCAAGTAAATGCAAATTCAATCAATGAAATTTACACTTTAATTTGAAATGTATATTGATATTGTCAAAATTCGACATTATTTATTACTTTTAAGGTGTTAACTGTCAATTCTTGGTGGAAAGGCATTTTATTTTAGAAATAAAACATAATTTTTTCTACTACTTCCAGATGTTTATAACAACCGGGACTGGTTTCGCTTATCACACGCAATCATCATTGATAATGTTCGTGGTGAGCTTAAAATCATAAATTTTTTGAATGGATATTAAAGCTTTTGGGCACAACTACCGTATTGGACAAACTTTCAAAAGGGTTAGCCACTTGACCCGTGTATAGTATAGTGTTTATTTATTCCAGAATAACAGACAATATCGTCTATTCATTCTTTCAGTTATTGTGGTATACATCACGGAAGACTATCATTTGTTTGTTATATAGCTCTTGTTCTGCCGCTATGTTTTTGTAAAGATTTCATTCCATTTATAATAACGCGATGTGGTGGTTTTGTTCAGTGATTTAAAGTTGCGATAAAAATAAGAAAAAAAAAGAATACAACGTTTTCTTTATTTAATTTTAAACAAAGATGAAAACGTAAATGTGGTTTTGTAAAGCAGTGTTTATTATATTTCTTATACGCATAAACTTATGTTCATGCGTAATAAATAAACCAGTGCAACTTATTAACAAAGAGTACTTAAGAAAGCAAACGTGTTTTAATACTATATTACAAGCGAGTACCCGCATGCATTGCAATGCCACTCAATGAAAGAAAGTGTTATAATTTTGTTTATTGAAGTGCTTTTGGATACACAATTTGTTTTGTTTTGTTGTCTGGTAAATACACGAATAAATCAGTAGGTTTTCCGACGCGTGATCAGGCCACATACAGCTGTCCATGTGAGAAGCAGGGATTTTCCACATTTAGTCCACACACTTGTAGCAATTGTCCTTCAGCTTTGTTGATGTCATTGCAAATGCTAATCGCACCGGAAACTGCGTTTGAATTCGTCTGGCATATCTGTTGGAATCATTGGAATGCGTGGCAATTTTTCATTTAAGACCAACAATTAGAATTTAATAATTAACACCATTTGTCATTTCACATACGAAGTGAAATGTCGCTGTTTGTACTTGTTTGATTCTTTTTTTATTATCATAATTTTTAGATTTTAAATTGTTTTTTTAGAAACTTTCGCGGGTGTGCGCACAAAAACTCACCAAAGTTTCATCGCAATCAGAAGAGTGTTATAGGAATGCATACGATACGAACAAACTTTCATTTATATGTATATAATACATATAGATTAGTATGTTTTACCCAGTTTCCCCCGGAATAGAGGACCTCACATTTAGGCGTTGACTTTAAAATATAATCAATTAATAATAATATTATAAGTTGAAAAAATCGCGGAGGACCGTGCATCATGTACCCACAACGTTATTATAACCTAACAATTAATAATAATCGATATCTTAAATTATTAATACATGTATATATTTTTAAATAAAACAGAATGTGTTTGTACTACTTCCACATTTTTATAATGATCGCGAGCATTATAAACTGATGAAATATAAATATTAACAAAGCTATTTATTATGAAATTTAGTTTTAATAATTCAGCAAAATATCAAACAATTAGTTTCAAAAACTATGACAAGAATGTAAATTCTCAATATGCATAAAAGAAAATAAATAGTCTACAATTACAATGTTATTACAAGGCCGAAGTCAAAACCACAAAGCTTAAGTAGCGATAAATCGATTTAAATCAAAATTTTCCAGTTATTTAGTTAGAATGTTTTACAAACTTCCTTTGCGTACTACTCGAAGGCAAAATGTGGATTGTATTTTGTAATTCAATGCTTGGAATCGTAAAGTAATACATTTGAGTGTAGGGAAAGTTTACTCAGTGGGGGGTGGAGGGTGCTTCTTCGCTTTGCGTGTAAGAGTAGGTCAGTGCCTCTCATTTTTCCCGACGACTTGACCTTAAATTTTAACTTGCCAAGATAACACAGACAACTCAAAAGTGACTCACCGTTATCGGCGAAGAAAATTTTCTTTTGATAATGGATTGAAAATTACTGAGTTCTCTTTCTAAAAATATTAAACTATTTTATCCAGCTTTAGCTACTTAGTGCTACTTTACAATATCTCATAAATGTTATATTTAAAATAAATTTATTTTACTATATAAATTTCATTAACAATTAAAAGTATTATATTTCATGAATCGTAACCCTTACAGCGCGAGTACAGATTTATTTGCAGTTAATGGATTGTTAAAACGATTAATATGGTTAAAAATAGATCAATTTCAACATTAAAAATAGAGAATTCTCTGAAATACATATTAGTTTATCTTAAATACATCAAGAAGTAAACTAAACTCGTCGCTTTATCGTTAAAATAAATCGAAGAAAATGAAGAAGCTGAAAAATATTTAATCTACAACTTTACAAGCAAAATGGCTGAGACCAGTCTTCATATACACCGCCAACACGCACACAAGCAAGTTCGTAGCCGCATAAGTATGTGTAATACATAGGGATGATGATTAATCCTGCGTATTGGCATTTCAAAGCTGAAATTCGAAAGACTGAATATCGAAAGCCCTTTTCAAAAATATATCTTCTCGTGTTTTACTTGACATTTTCATGATTTGTTGCGTAATTTCTCTACTTAATGGTTTGAACTATTTTTTAAAGCATATATTCACAAGTGTTTCTTTCTAGTTTTGGCCGGAAACACGAGATAAAGTCTTGGACATGTAAACATGTCCAACGCGTTTATCGGGTTAAAGGTATCACGTTGAAATTGATGTTTGTGGAGTATGGGTAATAATAAGGGACACATATTTTGAGCACTTTGCAATGGATGCTTATAAATGTAAAATATTCGAACATATGCTAAAATCAGATATGAATGTAATATTAGTTAATAAATTTTAAAGGAATGTTAAAATATAGCACATCGAAGTAAATAAAATTGATTTAGCTCAATAGCCTCAACGCATAGAATGGTATGAGAATCTTTTAAACAACTTTCAACTAATGTAAAACGAGCAATAAAACCAGACACATTATTATTATTAATGGTCAAACAAATCAAATATCTTAGAGTTTGCTTGTGCTGCTAACAAATCAGTTTTGATAGCAGCACAAACTGTGAAATAGTGTTGATGTTGAAACTATTGTCGCCACTAATGTAAAATATTAAAAATTAATTTGTTTTCAGTTCGTAAATTTAAATGCGTTATAGAGAATGGACTGACGATGTTAACAAAAAATGAAATAATTTTTAGTTGATAGAGTGACACTTAATTCATACGAATATATTTTTCATGGATTCAGAGATAACTTTTGGAAATTTATTTTTAATATAACGCTGATAATTTGGTTATTCCACTGGTGGTATTGTAGGTGTGACCCTTTGAGAAACATCGTCCTACTAACTCTGTCGTAAGATATTTATTCATCACGAAGACATAGATTATTGTTTATCACGATACATGGCTTTAAAACCGACGCTAATGTGCCATGTCGATAAATAGAATGAAGACAGTCCATATAACAAACCATAATATATAATATTTTCATATATACTGAAATAAGTAAAGAAATGTACAAAAGACAATAAATAAAGTTCATTGCCGAATATGTTCATATCTCTAGGCAATGCGTTGATCAGCCGAACAGTCCTTGCAACTGACGATTCAAATGACCTATTATATTTTTTCTATTGTAAATAAGAGATTGAGCGGAATATTTTCTACGGCTGGATGCAGGAAGGAAAGAGTTTTCATAAATTTAAATTATAATACGAATAAATTGTGTTTGAAGAAGAAAATCGCATCCGCTTCTTTTTTAAATCCTATATACTACAAATTGATTTCAATTCCTAGCATAACCAGTGCAAAAATTAAGTTGAGTATTTTTAATTTAATTTATACGATTTTATTATTTTGTCATTCGAGTTTTATTCAGCAGAAATGTTTGAGGAGCAGTGTGCTAGACCTTGAACTAAGAGGCAAGAATACGAGAGCGCGCGAGGCGCGGATTGTTTCTTTTTATTATTGTGATTTGTACAGCGTTTGTAAAGATACTGAGGTATGCAAAACGAAAGCTCTATGCCCCGGAGAGTAATTATTACTTCACTTGCATGCTCCTTGAATATTATACATATTTTTATACAAAGGAAATAACGCGATATTTCGGAGAAATTAATTTAGTTGGTTTAGTTAAATCATCATTTTCAAATTGTCTGGTCGAACACAATATCCAATTTCAATTATACAAGAAATATTATTTCATAATGTGTAATCTGTCGTTTCTTCATAGCATGTCATTGCGTTTTACGTATTAACAATAAAATACAAGTAAGCTTTTTCAAAATAAGAATTTTATCTAAAAAATATTCTAACACTTGTCTAACTGTGTCTAAATGAAAAAAAACGATATGTCCACTTTGCGATGTTAGTAATCATATTTATTATTTCTACTGTATTGTATTCGGTGAACGGATGAAGCCGTACAGGAAAAAATCGAACGTTTTTGAAAATTAATGATCTTATTTTAATATTTTTTCAAGCTGAAAAGCTCACGAAACAATAGGAAGCATTTTAAATGTGAAACTTTTTCTACTCTGTGTCCGCTTTTTTCCTGTATGGTTTTTTCCTTTTCGCCTTTTTCCTAGAACCATTATATTTATACTTTAAAAGAATATGCATTTTTAAGTAGCCAGTCAACTGTTAATTGCAATAAATATAAGCGAAATAAAATTGAACATATTGAATAAATCGGTTTCTGCGTATGATTTTTGTGACATGTTGTAGTGTTTAAAAATTTATTTTTATTATGTGAAATGACTTATTTTATGTGTATTCGACTTTGAATAAATTTTGACTTATCGGATTTTGCTTTAAAGCAAACATAAATAAAGTAAACATTTAATCAAAAGGAAAAATTTGTAATATTTAGATTCGAGATCCGAGAGTCGAGATTTATAATATTTCAAACGCAGTCAATGTCGTTAAAAATCGACTGTTTTTTTAATTTTTTGTCAATTTTATGAATGTGTGTTTGTGTATAAATGTTCTTACTTATATCAGGCACGGGAAAACTGCAGTCCAGCGCGTATTTTTCTGGGGCCCCCGAGCAATATTATATTTTTGAAAAAGATAAAAAGATTCATGTTTTTATCTTTTAACGCCCTTTTCCATGATAATAAATAGTACATAATGAAAACGGTATTTTACTTGTGACCCGAGATTTATTTTAAATTCTTGAATTTGGCCCTTCATCCGAAAAGATTGCCGCCCCCCTGCCCTATACCAATCCACCGAAAAGACGGCAGGAGTATTCAATAATAATTAACTCGTTCGTTGCTGTGGTCGGTGAAATAAAAGGTAATGTGTTTATGTAAAAAAATTCACTGTTTATTTAATTGATAGTTTTGAATTTTGAGTTCCAGTTTCCAGTGTAAGACTAAGTTGATCTTGACAACCCTTTCTGTTAGCAGTTGTTTATAGTTAATGTTTTTGTCATATATACCGAACATTTTGTTTCATCTATATAAATTAAACCTTTTACTCAAAAATCAACAGTGTGATATGTATGCAATTTGGATTTGATAAATGATTGTATGTTTAGTAACATGCAATGTTTTGCCAGCGCCGTAGCTGGGTGGTGAACAACCCCATCCTACTTCGTTGTAAGCAAAAAGGCTCGAATCTATCCATTTATACAATTGTAATAATTATAATACTACTGGTATTGTCACCTTGTTATTACGTGTTCAATTTATTATTATTATTAAAATTCATTTAATATGGCAAATTTTACACTGAGAAATATGAAACCGTCTAAGTAAGCTGACTAAAAATTATTACAATATTTCAATAGAAAAGATTTTCATGTTTGACGGTTTTATACTAGAAATATAAATTCCTTACAGAGAAATAGATATATTAAACAAAACATGTATTTGTTTCTCGGTTGTTCAACCTTTCTATTGCGAAGAGAGTTAAGGATGAAGGGCTATGTCTCGGACAGGACAAATGGAAATTCTCGTTTTCATTCTGTTTTTAGGATCAGATGGGTGGGAGGGAGTTTAAAGACACCATACACATCTGTGGGGAAACGAATAAATACGAGAGACAACACGGACGAACTGACAACACACCGACACACAAATGAATGAAAGCAGAGACAACAAACAGGATGCGATCGAATGCCATACAAGCTGGACTACCTCGCACACTGAAACAGACGGCAACAATTTCTCACTAGCAATCGGCGGCAGATCTATTCCGAAATGTTAAAATATCTGTTATTACTCAAGACAAATAAAAGTTTTCAAAACATCCATGCCTAAGAACAGAGATCCAAAAATCACTTGAAAAATCTATTTATGAAATAGTCCGAACTGGGACTTTAAACCTGTGAGATCTGTAACCTAAGCCAACGACGTTGACAACTGCACCATGGAAATTGTAATGAATGTTTTCTAGGAATAAATAACGACATAAATTTACTACAGAAGTCAAATATACGATATCAAAAATTGCCAAAAAATTATTAAATTTATCGTAACAACAATAAACATAATATTATCACTCAGTTAGTTCAGACATCAAAGAAATTTTTCATAGATTTGAAAAGCGATTGTGTAAGCTGTAATTTACAGAGTTAGAAAAGCGTTATTATTATTTTTTGTTAAACACCCTATCAGCGGAAAAGCTCTGCCGTTGGCCAAGTCCGAAGCTTTCGAAAAAAATAAAATTAATTTGTCTCGGTGTTGAAAGTTTGCGGTCTAACTCACGTCGTCGTTTCACCCAGTGGCCTTGAACAAACACAGCTTTAATGCCATGTGGACAGGGGACGTCAACACGGGTTTTTCTCCTAGAAAATACTTTACATGTTTTCAATACAAAAAAAATTACGATCATGAAAAAAAACCAAACTGTATATACGCAATAGCTTATTTATATTCAATTTTAACCCATAGCATAGTTCAGAATATGTCGATTCTTATATTAAAAATCATACTATTATATTTATATAGGAAAAGTTAAAATTTTAACTTTTTAAAAATCAATTGATTTTAGAATTTTCTGTTGTAAGTGGTGAGTAGAGATATTATGGAGAACATACTTATAAATAAGAAATAGCCTAAAGATAGGGAAATTTTGTAGTTATGAAGAATGTTTTTTAGTAAATTATTTTAGTTTTTAAAGTTGTTTCTAATTGTTGCTTTGTTTAAGGAATAGATATTCTATATATTTAAAAATTTTCTTCGGTGTAATTAAATGTATGTCATTTTGAAACACGATTTGTAGTTCTTAGCAGTTGAGTTGAACAGAGATTTTATTGTCATTAGCTAACTGGATGAATGAAACTGGTCACGATCATATCGCAAGAATACTAACAGAAGAATAGGATAAAATAACAAAGTATTTAGTTATACCAAATTTTTATCAGGTAGTTGATAGCTATTTCGGCTCTATGTCAGAACTATCTGTTGTCAATAGTTCTGACGATGGCGTAGATAAAAATTTTGTAGAACTAAATACATTGTTATTTTATCCTATTATAATGAAGTTCTGCCAAGTGAATGCCAATTCAATCACTAACAGAAGACATTAATTCGTAATAACGAGTACTAAAATAATCGCATTTGAAGTATTATTTTTGTTCGAAGTACTCTCTTCCATGTAGAATTGTTGTTTGTGACTTAAAAAAAATTGCACTACAAAGAATAATCTTTTTGGCATATAAATCATAACATTTGGTATTCATGAGTTATTATAGTCATATCGTGCTTTCTGGCATAATGAACAATAATGATAAAACTTAACACTATTTGTTTTTCAAAGCCATTATAACCATATGACTTCTCGCGTTTTGCCAATACGCAGAGCGTTAAACTGCTTGCGTTTGGATATTAAAAACAGAAAAAATCAAAAACTGTGTTCATGTGTTCTTTAAGTATACCATCGATATTTATATAATAACTGCAAATTGTATTATGTTATTATGAAGAGTATATTAATGTTTATTCATCAATAATGAACAATTGACAACAATTAAGTAATCTGTATAGAATTATGTGAATTTAAAATTATGGAGAAATTTTCTACAAAGTAATATTTTTTACGTCTTTAATGTAGAAGTGTAAGATTTTTACGACTCACTTTTCTGTTTTCTATCTGTGTATTTTTTTACGCGAAACTTTGTATTTTTTATTGTTTACGCGGCTTAAATCACCGCTAAAGTACCAAAGTGCTCCGCAACTTCTAAATAAATCAATAATGTTGGTTTTTCAAAATTGAAGGTTATTGAATCAAAGCTTTGTATAAAGTTTTCGTACATAGAAATCAGTTTTATAACATTTGTGACGAATCAAATTGCTTTATTCTCATACTACTCTACGTTGTACCCACCACCGAACGCTATATATTTACACATTTCAGACTATACCTTACATTTTCAGTAACAAAGTATTTGTGTCGAGTGTCTCAGTAGTAATAATTGTAAAAAAATGGTTACTATGACAAATTCGAGTTGTTGAGATTTTGTACATTTCCATGTATTTCATTCTTTAAGATCTAGCTTTCGCCTTTTGGCATCTTTATGCATTCGACCACAAGAAATTTCAAGGTTACTATGTCCTTGAGTTTTCTTTAATAAATACAGTGCTTAAGGAAAGTTTATGCGTATCTATATATTATTGCTCGCTATCAAATTGAATTCAATATGGCCCGCATCATCGTATGCTTTTAAAGAAGCTACCTTGAATAATTCTTTGAAATTATTAAAAATATTTGGAGCAAAATTAGAAAAAAGCAAAATTAAAAAAAAATTATGAAAAATATGCTTTTTTCAATTTCTATAAAAATCCCTATACTCTCTTCCTTAATATATTATACTTGGTTAAATTATATTCATTAAACATTTGAATAGAATTAGTATGCAGTGTTCAGTTGAAAATGCTCAAAAACTGAGCGAAATCTGCCAAGATTATAATGTATATATATAACGTAACCTAAGTAAACCCTTCAAGTTTAATATCACATAATTTTTGATAACTAAATATCCACAATCAGTACTTGCTAGGAGTTTTTTTTTTATTGTTCAACAGAATCTTTACTAATATAGTACATTAATGGAATACATTTGAGGAAAAGATAGATATACAGACTTAGTCTGTACCTAACGTAGAAATAAAAATATTCAAGGAAGTCAGAACCCGTTTCGTAGGCCGTTTATAGTTACAGTATGTATATATAGGTAGCATTGACGTGCGGTGGATGTGTCTCTATCTTTATCACTCATCCTCGCTTGTGTATACGCAAGTAGGATAAAAGATCAAACGCCAGCATGCTCCACCCTTCACTTTACATGTGATTCAGCGAGAAAGAGAGAAATTTACAGCACGTACCTCATAGGTAGATATAGAAGTGTCAAAGAAATGCCAAAAGAGCTACGTGTAAAAAACAAGTTTATCAAAAACTTTTGAAATATTTATTGTAAACAAGACAACTGGAGATTGACCGCAGTCATCGATTGAAGAACTAGGAGTTAAGTTTTGATGGTTCATTAATTTTTCCTTATAATTTTCTCGATCCACTATTGCTTAATGCATTAGTAATGTCATTAAAAATATTTACTCAGCTAATGGACTTTTAATGTAGCTATATTTGTGATTTCAGATTAGTATTTATTGATTTGTGAGAGGTCGATAACATTTTAATTGTAGACGATTTTATTTGATTTATGCATAATTTGTTTGTATTTTCTTGTCTGAACCATCAGTTTTATATACACTCATTTTTACACTCAATTTTATATAAATACGCCTGTCATGTTTGTATTTTTATCAGTTGATAATGCTCGTGATGAGCGAAACCGGTCCTGATCATTATAAATATATGGAAGTAGTACAAATGAACTGTGTTTTATTTTTTTTAACATAATGTCTTTCCACCAAGAATTGACGGTTAACACCTTAAAAGTGATTAAGTTTTGAGCTGAAAATTTCAAGGTCTTTATCTGAATGAGGTCGATGACTTCTGCTGATAACGATAATATATATTATGTTTGTCCGTCATAATATAAAGCTTTTAATAAATAAATAAAATGAAATTTTGAACATTTCACCTTAATTGAAAGTCCGTTTAATACCACTCTGGCAGGTGAGAGTTGATTAAAAAGTGTTTTCTATTGCTTGGAATTTTGTTATTTTATTTTACAAAACATATTTCACAAAAGGCGTGCCACGAGGAAGGTCGAAGAATGAAGGGGAATCGTACCGCTAATGATACTTTTGAAAAGCTTTTCTTTCCGAACGAATACCTTTTATCTAGGGTCATCAAAAATCAATAACGGATGGGGCCCGGTATTTAATAACCGATTCGATAAAGAAAGTATTGCTACAGTAGACTACGTCATAATTTGCAGGTTATAAGCATTTTGAAGACTATTAATAATTTAAGTAATAATGCATCGAATAAATATTCTATTGTTGGTGCCCTTAATAAATAAAAAAGAGTTATTTGAAATGTTAAATAAGTCTATCAAGAGTAATGATACAAAAAGTAATTGCAGAAAAACACCTGCACATCATGTCTTTTATTAAAAATCGGCAAAGTGATTTAGAATTGGCTGATAAAACAACACTTATTTTTGAATAAATATGATAATTTTTTAGAAAGAGCTAGTTGAAAGATACATGATAAAAATCACATGAAATATTAATAGATTAAGAATAATACAAAAAAATAACTAGATGGATGAAACAGAAGAGATGACTACAATTTTACCAAATAAAGAGATAATACCAAAACGTGTGCGGTGATTTGTGTAAGGTGGAATAGCTTTAATAGGACGATATTATTCAGGGTCCTCCGTCAAGTTTCAAATTGGACACACTTGCGTCGAATATCTGTTCTGAGGGTATCGTTCACGTTCTGGTCATAAAACTCTTTTCGCCCTTTTTGAGAAGAATAAAATGATATAAATTAATGCGATGTTTTTAATTGAAACGTCTCCAGCGTTAAATATGGTAAAATTTTCTGTCGATTTTTTTAGATTATTAATCAGAAAACTTTGTGGTATTTTATAAACATTTATAACAGCTCAAAATTTGTTATTCAAATACAATAAGGTTTCGTCTTTACTTAATTTAACTTTCACGTTTTCATGCAAAAAAATCCCTTCGGATCTTATGCGGTCACATTTTGTTACGTGCTAATCTTATCATATAAACGCATTTATAAGCGAAATGTAGTATTAAACAATTATTTTTCGTCATATTTTTTGTTCAAAACCTGAAATACATATCGAACTATGCGAAATTATTGAAAGACGCAACTATCTAAATTGTTCATACCAGAACAATCTCGAGACATGTCTTGGTGTCGTTTGAAACAAAACGGTTGCATACGATACGTCATGCAACTCGGATTGTTACTATATGAGAAGACCCCGGATCGAAGAGAGGCGAGCGGCTGGTTATCCGGAGTCCTGG
This sequence comes from Himalopsyche phryganea, assembly GCA_022494535.1. Lineage (NCBI taxonomy): Eukaryota > Metazoa > Arthropoda > Insecta > Trichoptera > Rhyacophilidae > Himalopsyche > Himalopsyche phryganea. The sequence continues at coordinate 9,894,110 of JAGVSL010000002.1, read as the reverse complement.
AAGGGCTGATCTCAGACAAACACCATTTCAGATCCGGTTAAAAACTTATTTATTTTCCATTCAAGATGCAGTGGTTTAATATTACACAAATATATAAATCTTAACACATAAAATTGATTCTACATTTACATCTACTTAGCAACTGAATTTACTTTAAGTTATAATACAAATAAAACAACGAATTTAAATTAAATCCAACGCAAATCAAAACACAAAAACAAACAGTTCACATGTCACCTCCGCTGCCACGAGACCGCAGCTCGTCCCACTCGGCGGATCGTAACCGACTGTCTACAAAAATTCAAAAAAACTCCGTGCAAAGTTGGAGCTACCCTTTTCCGTAAAAATGGACTCGTCCAGCGGCTGAAGCCGGGGGGCATTTTAAAGCCTGACAACAAGAAACAGCGTCTTCTGCGAAATATTGCTGTTTGCCGCAGGCCGATTTCAGTTCAGGACACTAATGACACTTATACTTAAGAAAAACCAGGGTGTGTCATATAATATACCATAATTTTGTATTTTTCGGTAGTAAAATTGACGAAGTTTTCAAATCATGATTGATTATACAAAGAAGACGTAAACGATAATGTATCTTTAATTTATATTTATAGCAGAACTATTTTATTTACAAATAGCAAAATTTTCATTTTTTTGTATGACCTATTTCACAGATAATTTAAAGGTTTAAAAGCTGAAGTAACTTCTTGTTACACCATGAGTACGGAAGGGTTGGTAAATCTCGATATTGCTCACCCAATCATTGCTTTGTCTTTTTCAATCCAGTCAATATTAAAGTTTGATAAAGTATTTGTGTCAACACCGTACTCGGGTGTTTGTTTTACCGGTAAGGCCACCCCTGTTCCCATCCCGCCGGTATTCGCTCCATCGATTTCATCTTGAGTAGGCTGATGCAGATAAAACGGGTACCTAATGCGATTTCAACAATTGAAAAAAGTGCCAAGGTCAAAATGAATAAACCGCTTGTCTTAGCGGAGGTGCTTGAATGGCGGGTGGCAGAAACAAAAAGAGGCGTAAAGAAATTTAGCGCCGTAAAAAATCGTGCGCAGCGAATAAACGAAGGGATTCCCCTTTTCTCTCCCCTGTTAACAGGGACACTAAAATTCAAGCCTATACAGACATTAAAATATATTGTTGAAGAGGAGTATCTGAAGTGTAAAAAGATCTTATAACTGCTGGGTTGAAATGGATAAAAGTGGTTATTTCCAAAATAAAAATAATTGCAAAAATATTTCAAAATCATTTAATATAAAATACGAGAAACACTTTCAGAACAAATACAATTTTAGCCATTGCTTAGTTTCAAAAAAACTAATAAAATTCTGACACTTAAGTTGTGCGTCATTCATGAAGAAAGCTGCTTGTCGATAATGTAGACTTGTATGGTTCTATAAGCAGGTGTTACGTTATATCAATATCATAATATAGCGATGACAAAAAATATCAATTTGATCCTCGGTAACAACTTTATTAAAAAACAAAAAACATTTTTTTGTACTTTTTGTACAATTGTATAAAATTATCAGGACCGGTTTCGCTTACCGAAAAAATTTCAACCGAGTGGAACCGTTCGTGATCGTAATACTAAACAATTGTACTTTTAGGAGTTGATTATTTTAGGTATAGAATAATATTTTAATGTGACGATTATGTGGATCCGGAGAGATGTTTTCAGTTCAGGGCGCGAAGACAGATATCGGTCTTTTTCTATTGTTGTCCTTTTATATATACTGTCTATCCATCATCGGGGTGTATTTTTTCTGCATTAGTTGATCACTTGAATTAATGATCGCTTTTATCGTGCGCTCACCCTTCTAATTATGTATACAGAATTGCAGTCGTCTTTATTGATTAATTTTCGCCGACTCTGCGTCGGTCATCACTTGAATTTGCTGACTGTTTTGCAGGAACATTTATAAACAATATGTGCAATTTGTATCATCTACATTGATTACTCGCATCATATAAAAAAATATTAATAAAATAATGCCTACCCACCAAAAATTGACACCTCAAAAGTATTTATAATTAAAAATATATATTTATATTGTTCACAGTTTATTGGTCTGTTATTTGGTCAGTATTTCCACTCATTTGACTGGCTCAAATACGTAAGATCATTGTATACTCTACCGCTTATTGAAATGTTTGTTCACGTGGTTCAAGTTCTTAATGGTATTAAACAAGCTCAGTCTTAATCGTCTGTCGACCCAATGTAAGCGTAGCTTAGCTCATCTACGACAAGTCTTTTGAGAATGAGTTGATAAAAAGTTGATTCACAGTATTCAAAAACACACGGTGGTTTCCCTTAGGACTCACTTTCGTAATACACTGAACTGTGAAAGTTTTGAAGACTCTTGTAAGCTTAGGGATTCTCTGGAGGCTGGATTCCCAACTGGGGGTCCGGCAGATACTAAACCAACTGAAAATATTTTACATTGAGAATTACATAATTTCCAGAAAATTATTTTGCGTCACGGGTCAGCCATAAGGCGATACTGTTCATAATTTAAATATTTTTTTCCCGCATGCAATGAATATCGTTGGAAATTAAGAAATAATAATATAATATATTATTTGAAAAGTATAAACGAATTTCTGTATTGAACAAAAATTGGGCCTTTTTCGGGTATAGAAAAATAGTTCTGGGCTTTGGGTTAGGTTCGGGTAGCAAATGTGATATTGAGTCTTGGGCTCAGGTTGGGCCGGACATGAGGATGTCGGGCTCGATCCGAGAAATTTTCACAAAATTTCCGCCCGTGTAGACCTGTAATGCCTGCGACCAGAAATTCATAAATCGATTTATGAAATTGTCCGTACCGAGACTTAAGCCCGAGACATCTGTAACCGTAGCTAACAACGTTGACCACTGAGCAACGGACACTGCATCCTCATTACCTATGGGATATACCTAGTTAATATCTAAATTACGACTAGTTCTATATAGGTTTCACCGATGATTGTATCAGATAATTCTGGTAGAACTAAGTACTTCGTTCTTTTAGCCTTTTTATAATGGAAGTCTATCAAGTAAATTCCAATTCAATTACAATCCCCACCCCAGTTTAACATATGCAATCGTAAATCAACATTTTCAAATACTGTTTTTCTGTCTAAATCTAGCGGTGGCGTCGCGGCTTACTTGGTCATAATAAAATGAAACGTGACTCAACAAAGGTTGAGAGCCCGTGGTCTGGATAGAAAAGGTCACAGATTTTAAAATACAGGAAATTTTCTTTGAGATCTCGGTTGAAGGAACCGATTGAATCGAAGTTGGCAAGCCAAAGACTGACAAATATTTGAATACGGATATTTCATTTCTCGGGGGTAACGTTTGCGCCAGAACCATTTCGTTCCTCAGTGTTATGGAAATTCAATTACTCACTCCGTAAGATGAAAGATTATGTATTTAGCGAGATTCTAAGAAGAGATTTATGATTTTTTTTAATACCCATCAGAGATGAAATCACTTTTTAAACGGATTTGATATTTTTTCTGCGGCGATCATTTTTTAAATTAATCTTTTAATATCGTAATTTAAGATATCGACTAACGGTGGATAATGGAACTTCAATATCAAATTTAATTCATAATAATTTTGTTAATTTTCATAAGTTTTGTCACAAACGTCGTGAGTTTCTCTTTACGATAACTTCAGGCATTCAAGTGAACTGATGAACACGAACTGATGAACATTTTGGATCTCTTACATTTAAAAAAATCAACTAACGATACAGGTTTCACTTTTCGGCTTCATCAGGCATTAATGTGCTCGAGTGAATTCAACGGGTGAAAGTTAAGAAGACTTATATTAGTAAATATGTTGGGTTGCATAAAGTGGTCTTTAAATCGATGTACAAACTTTTGTTGGAAGGCATAGATGTTTGTGATATCTAAAATTCCAAGAGCGATTATCTAACAATTAATCCTGTCCTAGCCCTATACTTTTATTTCTACTCTATTCAAAAAAAAAGTTGAGTAACTGAGTAACAAGCAGTTATCGTAAAACAATGTCTGTTGAGATACTTTCATTGAGAAATCATTGGTCCCAAAATTGAAAATTAATTAAAAAAAAAATTGCTCCGGAATTGCCATGGTGAAGTAATTTTTGATTTTTTTTATCACTTCAATAAGGTTTTAACTATAAAAATGTCCAACAGAATATGATATATTGTATACAATTATAATGACTATGATGGGCGGACTTATGTGTATAACTGTATTTATGGTAATTTTACGATAAGTACGAAAAAACATTGCAAATAAAAGAACATTGGGAGTAACAGCATACGTCGCAGATGCTCTACAAAATTTTTATAAATTAATGTTTCAATAAGACTAACTTATAAATAAAATAAATAAGTTTGCTCATTAAATAAATATTTTTATGGTCCTAGAATTACAGGGGCATTAATTTTTGTTTTAATGATATTGTGTTACACATCTAAACACTGCTAATGAAAACAGGAAAAAATGTTAACATATTGGAAAGTACGTATAATCATTTTTCATGAAGAAATGACATGAGAATTTTATAATTTAAGATATCGACTGAAGGTACTCGATGTAATCTCTATTGAATTTGAATTGTTGAAATTTTGTTCGAGTACATGAATGCCTGAAAATGTCGAAAGGCGAAATAACTGGGGTCGTTAGTGACGAAATACATGGAAATGAACAAAATTGAAATCAGTGAATTTCACTATTATTTTGCTGCTCACCAAGTGCACCTTAGATAATGAAATGTTGATCGTGTAGATGTTAATCTTTATTTTACACATTTGTACACAAGAAAAAACAAATTAAATTACTAAATACAAAAAGGTGTAAGAGTCGGCTGGTTCCGATTTCACAGTGCTGGGTTTTTAATCGTATTATAAAGAAATCTTTTCCGAAAAGATGGAATTGCCTGCCTTTGAATAAAAACATATCACGGAAAATATTATTCAACTTCATGACAAAATAATGTGTTTTGGGGAGAATTCGTAATTTAATCAAGAAAACTTTTTACGCTCCGTAATAACGGTATGATTTCAACATACATATTATTAAGAATATGTTATTATTTGGATTTTTTTCGCGTTGAAATATAACATTTTTTTTTCCATTATGAATTATGAAATCTTTTCGCGACATTATGTTTTTATTTTTGCCGTTTGTTCAACTCTTGCATTCTACCTGTGCTGCTTTTCGGTAGCGAATCATAGCACCAGACAAAGACTAAAAAAAACGTATACTGAGTTTCGAGAATAAATGATTGAGTCAGATACTGTGGGTGGGGTGGTTTGACTTTGTGAGGTACTTGGAGATTAGGGAACGAGCCAAACAGCGCCATAGAGCGGATCAGCGGTCATGGAGAGACGTTGAATCTGGCTCGGTCTCGTGCTGCAGATGCCTCCGAAGAGTCTCAATTCTGCTTGCCTCTTCTTCCGATCAGTGGGATTCCGGCGTCCTGAAAGACCATCGGATACTATCCAAAGAATTTACTCTGAAGAGACTCTGGCCTGTCATGTAAGGAAGCAAAGCGATTGGCGGGTGACAGGGAATCATGGAGGCACCGCGTGGTGGCCATATGCTCCACATAGGGAGCGAATATGAGAAAAAACATCTCGCATGTCAGCCATTGCGCCAAATATTTTTAAAATTGGAAAATTATACTGGATAAACTCTATGAGAATTTTTATAAGTCACTCCTGTATAAGATCACAAATTTAAATTGAAAAAAAATCTAAATTTGACATTGACCTTGCTTTTTTTCTATAACTATAATATAAAAGTTAGTCGTTCCGTATATTTAAAAACTTAACTTAACCTAACCTAAGCTAACCCTCAATGTTGCATGGAATTATAAGCTTCTGTCGGCCTCTGTGGTATACTTCCCTGTTAAGTAAAAACACACTAATTACATGTTCAACGATTCATCAGAATCAGACCAACTATTTTAATTTACCTTTTAGTATAGTAATATTTATACCTCGATTGTGATTTTTTGAGATAATGTACAAACCTGTTATCACAAAAATTAAAAAAAAACACGATTTTCAATATCACGCAACTTATTACCATGTTATGGTAGGATTATCCAATATTGTGTTTCTATTGTAAAATTGTGTGCACATTGAAAGCTCTTTACAAAACCAAAACACATCATAACCGTTTCAAATTATTCACTTGTGACGTACGATTACGCCCGACTCACGTCATCCTGTAACCGGATAAATAATAGAGCAATCAGCCAATGAAGAAGAGAGACTTCTGAGACACTGGCGTGCTTCTGCACTCCAAGTTGGCCTTGGATTTGCTATAAATTATTCATATGAACATCCTTGGTATATTATTTATGAGATTTACTCCAAAACCTTGTAGTCAATTATAATATGATGAAAATAAAATACATTCCGTCACAAAAATTAATAATAATTTCACAAAACCTTTCGAGTTGGTTAATATTCGATATACCTACAGTTGAAATAGGACATCCAATCCCGAACCCTTTTTATGATACCGGGATTTCGGAATCCACAATTTGATGTGATCCTGTTGGATTGGCCATGAAGCGAAATTTAGTTTTTTAAGTTGTATATTTTATTCTATTATAATGGAGTTATACCAAGTAAATGTCAACTCATTATGTAAATTAAATTTGTATTTAATTGGTAGAACTCCATTATAATAGGATACATTTTCAAAGTATTTAGTTCTACAAAATTTTATTAGGTAGTTGATAGCTATTTCGTATTTTGGCTTAACGGCTTAGTTTTGACGATGGCTTTAAGCCGAAATAGCTATCAACTACCAAATAAAATTTTGTATAACTATATACTTCGATATTCTATCCTATAAATGTTAACGCAATCAATAAATTGTATATTTTAAATTAAATTTGTGTTCATTATTACTTCATTTGGAATTAACAATGAATTATTATTTCTTTTTAACATATGAATTACGTTTTTAGTTTTATTGATATAAAATATATGCAATTGTTTTTTTTAAATGATGCAAAAAAAAACCATAAAATATATAATTTAAGACATCGACTGAGGGTGCTTGATGGAATTTCAATATCAAATTTGGATTATTGAGATTTTGTACACTTCCATGTATTTTGTCACTAACGAACTGTCAGTTCGAGTCCATTCGTGTGCTCGAATGCCTGAAGATGCCGAAAGGCGAAACCCGGGTCGTTAGTGACAAAATACATGGAAGTGTACAAAATCTCAATAATCCGAATTTCATAAAATATATTATTTCTAAATCTATTTGTTACGAAATATAAGAAGGAAAAGAGACCACGATACCTAAATAAGCCGTTTTTTAAAGAAAACTATGATATAATCGTGGTTGTTTTTGAAAAAGATGCTAACTGAAAAACACTAGTTTTGAGTAATTGGACTTTGAAGTTTTCAAATGTTTGAAAAAAACCTTTTTCATTTTGTTTGTTTGTACAAAACTCTTTTTAGGAAAAGTATAACTTTTAAAAATAAGTGTATACGGCAGGGTTTGAAATACGGGACATTTTAGAAAGTATAATTAACTCAATATGTAATTTTTTCGATTTAGTGTTTTCATCTAGAACAGTGCCGTTATGATATTTGGCCTATTCAGTTCTTAAAGTTAGGAGGCTACAGGGGTGCGTTTATTTATTTTTTTAATGATAAATCAATTATTTATATATACTCGTTTTATTAAAGAGTGGAAAATTTTTTGATATTTTATATATACCTACATATATTTTCTATTTCGAAAATATTTCCCGTTTAAATTAATAACTACAAATTTCATCAGGTTATTTTTACTGTGTGACCTCTAAATTAATAATACGTAAATATTCCCATCATTTAAAAATATTAAGGGTGCATTGACCTGCCATTATATTCTCGATAAAATATTTCTACTTCTAAGTTGTTCTACTTTTTTCTTATGAACACATAATATGTCTATCAAATTTAATACAAAACAAGTCGTATCAGAACCGCCAATCTTTCCAAAAGACGATAATGTGAAGTTAATCATGGCACAAATCATTATTACTTACCTGTATATCAATTTGTAAATGACAGCCATGGTAAACCTATGAAATATATATTTTAAGTAATGTTTTATAAAATTTGAATTGTTGAAATTTTGTACATTTCCGTGAATTTCTTCACTAACGACCCGGCTTTCAGACAGTAAATAGTTTATATCGTTTATATGTAAGGTACAATATTTTAACTAAGTCTAGGTATACAACAATGATATTTGAATTAATGTCAATACTGATTTGATAATAATGTTGGGTAAACAATCGCATCAACAGTAATTAAAAACTCATAGGACATAGCAAGTTTCTTTCGTCCAAAAACCAATTAACATTAAATTACATCGAGATACCCACATATTATAGAATGGTGTGTTTTAGCTGCAACTTGAAAAATATAACATAGAGATATGTAATTTAAGACATCGACTGAGGGTGCTTGATGGAATTTCAATATCAAATTTGGATTATTGAGATTTTGTACACTTCCATTTATTTTGTCACTAACGACCCGGGTTTCGCCTTTCGGCATCTTCAGGCATTCGAGCACACGAATGGACTCGAACTGATAGAGATATGTACTTATTTAAAATTTGTAGGTTTTGTTAGGGCGAATATAACATGACACTTTTTTTTTCATCAGTTGATAATGCTCGTGATGAACGAAACCAGTCCTGATCATTAAAAATATGTGGAAGTAGTGCAAACGAATTGTGTTTTATTTTTTTTAAATATAATGTCTTTCCACCAAGAATTGACAAGTAACACCTTAAAAGTGACAACATGACGTATTAGGCTATTTATTTAACTGGGCTCTATTGATTTCCTGAATTTCCTGATTACATGAATTTTCTAAATTCTATTGTCAGGTTGTTTATTTATAAAGTATAAATTAATTCTAATTCTTAACATAAGAATTACAAAAACGAAGAGTGGGATTTATTCTACTAGACGTGGAAGGAGGGGTGTGGTTCAATACATAGAATAAAAATACCAATTACAGTAACAATATTAATTACTTGTATTTCTACTGGAAAGTCCCATGTGAAATAAATTTATTAGTGGCGAGCCACCTATCGTATTTTTTTTTTGAATGTAAAATTGAAACGATCTAATTTTAATATTGAACTAGCCGGAACCTGAACCCAGACAAAACTGATTGCAGTTAATCGCTTATCACTTGTAAACAGAGGGTTCAATAATGCCCACTCCCTAGATACAGTATATTGAAAATTTGAATCAAACTGTACTCTTAGAAAATTCAGAAATCATATTAAATACTTTTTCTCGATCGGTTGCTGGGCCACAGGTTCTACACCAGGAATGAAATCTTTCACACATTGATTTTTCAATAAATTTATGCATTTGTATCAAAAGAAATGAAATTAATTTATATTAACATACCTCCCATTGAAGTGCTTTACAACATCGCATCTAAAGTCATGTTTTTTGTAGTAGCTTGTTAAACAGCATGATTTTATTTCAATTAATATGACTCAATAATATCAATACCATCTTAAATTTGGATTATTGAGATTCTGTACACTTCCATGCATCATGTCACTAACGACCCGGGTTTCACCTTTCGGCATCTTCAGGCATTCGAGCACACGAATGGACTCGAACTGACAGACAGTAAACAGTGTCTAACGTTTATATAGAAGATACAAATACGACAAATATTATTTACGAGGTAAAATATTATACGTCTGAGAGCCACACTGATACCTGAGTTAACATTTCGAGAATAGCCTTAATCCTTATTTTGTAAACAACACATTAACAGAGTGGCGAATTGCCGCTTTACAACTTCTTTTAGAATTACCTGTGATTTTACAATTATAATAGCATTGTGGGTTTCGACGGGATGCAATTCGAGGAAAGGGTAAATATATACAATCATTCCACGTTTAGTGACATCTGTTAGGTGTTTCAACGTATAGGATATAATAACGGAGAATTAGGAAGGTTCTATTGATTTCAAAATTTCTTGATAAAATAATTTATGATTCTAAGGAACAGTTTAACCCCATGATGCATGGCAGAATCTATTGATTTCCAAAATTTCTTGATAAAATAATTTTTGCTTTTTTTAAAAAATAAAACACAATTCATTTGTACTACTGCCACATATTTATAATGATCAGGACCGGTTTCGCTCATCACGAGCATAGTATTTTCATGATTTGCAAGAGGTCAATAACATTTTAATTGTAGGCTCTTTCATTTGATTTATGTATAATTTTTTTGCTAATCAGTATTTTCTTGTCTCAGTTCATGAACCGTCAGTTTTATATACCATCATTTTTACACTCAATCTTATATAAATAAGCCTGTTATGTTTGTATTTTTATCAGTTGATAATGCTCATGATGAGCAAAACCGGTCCTGATCATTATAAATATATGGAAGTAGTACAAATGAATTGTGTTTTATTTTTTAAAATATAATGTCTTTCCACCAAGAATTGACAGTTAACACCTTAAAAGTAATTTTTTGCTGTCAATTCTTGGTGGAGAGGCATTGTGTTTTTAAAATAAAACACAATTTATTTTGAACTACTTCAACATGTTTATAATGATCAGTTGATGATGTTTGCGATGAGCAAAACCATTTACTAATGAATGCTATGAGCGATTGACTCACAACCACTGGTACTAAGAAAATTCTGTTGAAATTCGCTGTTACTCAACGAGTTTTGAACGTAATTTAAACTATGTTATATAGTAAAGCTACAAATTTTGCTCTTAAACTTTCTCTTTAATATTTTATTTTTAAATTAAATAACTGTTCCTTAATTTTCCATCACTTTCTCAGTACGTTGCGTATTCCCAAAAGGGTGATTATTTAGTGAAAAGGAATTTAGGTAAGGGTGGAAAAACGAAAGAAAGCAAAACGAACTGATTTGCTTAAACCCTTGTATGTCTTTGTGGCTTTGTAGATTCTACGATTTATTAATAGGATAACGAATGATTTTAGTCAAAGATAATGTCAAATTTAATATTCATCATTTTAAGTCAATATATTTTTAAGCCGATTCACTTAACGTTCTATTTTCATGTGTGCTTAGAATGAGTCTAGTAAAAAATAGCTTTACCTACTCATACCATAAAGATAAACAATTGAAAAAATCAACTTTGGCAACTGATCACTACCTTCCTGTTACTTATTTTGTTGTTCTAAGTTGAAATACTTTTGAATGTGTTTGTATGAGATATATTATACACTGGTCTAGGCGTTAGAACCACAAAAATGTACCAAAAAATTAAAAATAAAGATTACCAATAAATTAAAGAATCTATTTGATTCCGGGTAAATAAATTGAGTATTACAATTATCGAAAGAAGAATTTAATTTTACAAAACAATACATATTAACAGGGCTTTTTATGCCATGTAGCGCGCTGGAACGGCATTCCGGTACCTTTTTTCATGGTATTTTTAATGCAAGAAATTAGTCAAAACAATTTTCCCGCTTACCTATAATTCGTGGCCAAAATTAACTTTAAATTTCTAAAAAAAAAATGTTTATTTTTTATGTTCTTCGTGGCATACGAAAAGCTGCTTTAAATTCTATATATTTTTTTAGTAAAAAGCTTGACAAGAAGTGAGTTCCGGCACCTTTTCTTTCAAAAAAAGGCCCTGCATGTTAAACATTTCGCTTAAACAATATGTATCACAATACCAATTTCTCTAAAATGGTAAATGTTTATAAAAATAAGAACAATGAGACGCCACAAGAATAATTAATTATATTGTTTAGTTTACTATTTCAGCAATAATATTTTTTAAATCAGATTTCAAAAGAATTTCTGACAGGTGTATACTTATTGAATTAATTATTGTAAAACAATTCGTTGATACCAATACAGCCATATTGTTGAATTAAACAGACGCTCTGATGAATTCAATGGGGTCACCTACTCAAATTTATATTTGCCGCATTTAAATAAAGGTCCACAAACATAATAAAGATTATATATAGAGGAAATACAAAAATCACTACATTCGCCATAAAGGTGTGAAGCATTATTGCCGAGGCTCTATTAGTTTATAGTCTATAATAAATTTGAGAATAGGATAGCAACAAGTCTACATCTAACTCATTTTCGTGTTACTAGCTTACGCCTTTTTGGAAGAGAATATACCAAAATAATTTAATCGATTCTTTAAGAAAGTTTAAGATTTTCACAATACTCAATTGATGACAGCTAGTAGCAGTTATACTGAGAAAGAAAGTTATATCTTATTGTCGGTCATAAAAAGGTTAAATAATGAGATGGCGAGTGAGGTGGCTATGTTAGGGGAGATTGAACCCTGTTTTTACGACCTGCCATTTGTGCTTCACAATAGCAATGTCAAGTTTATAAAACAGATAAGTGATTTCCAAGTAATGAACAGTGCCTAAGGGTTACATTAAATTATAAGCGCAAAAATCTTTTCCAGGGTTGTTAATCTGTTAGCGTTATGAGATAATATTTTTAAGATGAGAATGTCTTAATTAGAATTTAGAATGTTAAATGATCGTTGTCTTTTGTCATATGTATAGCTGAGCACTCAAGTTCCTAAAATTCAGAATGGAAACCTTCATTTACTAGTTACTAGCGAGTACCCGGCATGCGTTGCAATGCCACATAAAGGGTTCTAAAATTCCGTTGATTGAAGTACTTTTGGATACACAATATTTTTTTTGCCGTCTGATGCAAGAACAAATCAGAAAGCTTACCAACGCGTGAGCAAGTCTCTTACAGCTGTCTATGAGAGAAGTTTGAATTTTCCAAATTTAGCGACATTGAGGATACCTGATTATTTCTAGATCTTTCACAAAAGAAATATATTTTGTCAGCGAATCACAAGTCATAACAATTCGAATTTGTTTATTACCTACATAATTTTCTACACATTTTCAAAAATGCCGCTCCTAGAAAAGTATACTTTGTTAGCGAGTCACAAATTAGTTAGAAGAAAACATGATGTATATGCATGGAATATAGTTTGCATTGGTTATGTAAATATAAAAAAAATATATTTTTTACGGTCGAAATTTTCTATTCATTTTTGAAAATGCCGCCCCCTAAAACGGGCCGCATAAACAGTCAATAGTTTTTTCATAAAATAGCGTAATTTAATATATTTCCAGCAACGATCTATAGTAAACAATTTCTAATTTAAATCGTTAAAGTTTGCACACCCCATGTATTTCGTCACTAATGATCTGGGTTTCACCTTTCAGAATTATTAAGAATCCGAGTGTACGAATTCCTCGAGGAAAAGGGATATTTCATCAAATATATTTATATATGTCACTCGTGGTTAACGTGACGGTTTTAAAATGATAATTCTTCGTCAAAGAAAAAATTGCAAACAAAATGAATGATTTTAATATGGTATTTTATGATAAACCAAGTGGAATAACTATGTTATCAATTTTAATTTAATAGTAAAACTGAACTCTCACAAATTTATCGACTAACCCATAGAAAATATTATAAGTAACATTTATAATAGCATATTTTGGTTGCTATGATGAAATCAAAACTATTATATTTTGTAACATTAGGGCACGTACACTGGAATACGGGATACAGGTAATACAAATTTAATGATTCCCCTCGTGCTTTTCCTTCTACGAATCAGCCTTCAGTCATCAAAAGACGGGGATATTCAAGTCGAGTTGCAAAAATGCAAAAATTCTATGCCTGTACGAGTTGACGTCTCTTAATGCCGTAGGGAACAAAACCAAGAAACTAGTCAATGCGTGAAAATTGTATTTATTTACATATCTATATTTTTTTATTAAGCATGCATTATGTAGCCTTCTTAGTTGTACAAATTTGATATTTAATAATTTTTAATCTTTTGATAGCTAACTAGCTATACTAACTCTGACTTTATATTTTTTTGGTATTATTTAATATTTTTATAACTTTGAAACAGATATTCATTTTTTTTATTTTTGTAATTCTTCATTTTGATATTACAAATAATTTAAAGTATCATTCAAATCAACAGATTACCTGCTATGAACAAGTCATCTTGAAACTTCCCTACAAGTTAAAAGAACCTTACTATCTTCTGGCCTATTAGTTACGAGAATTTAACTAGTTTGTATTAGGGTAATACGAATTCCTATAATCTCTTTTAAGCAGTTGTTTGTTAGGCGAAAAGTGTTTTTGTATAAGGGCGCGTGAAGAATGCAAATTTGGCGCGAGATTTGAAACGCGCCCTCGCTCGGTCGAATTATTGTCAAGTTCACGCAGCCTGTTGATATCTGGCCGGGCGAAAGGCAGGAGAGAAAGAGAGTCGCCACCTGTGGGCGAGCGAGATGCCCGCTGTGGGAAGGCTGCGACGGAAAATCGATCGGCGTCGGTGTGAAGCGGGCGGCGGGACGTGTGCTTTCGCTGTCTGTCTAAACCAGGGCTTAGAGTTTTTGAAAGCTTTCGGAGTAAACTTTTCAAAAAGTTTTACAGCTTCACAAAAGGCGATAATTTGCCTCTTAATGGCCAAGAAATATTTAATCGAAAAATTTTTATTTTCGACGAAAGCGTATCGAATCATATTTTTCCAAGATTTTCTACAATTCAAAAACATGTATATAACTGTGTGCATTTCTTAAAATCTAAACGGTACACCATATAATATTGTATTTTATTTAATTAAGCGAGGTTATAAATATGATAAATTTTGTTCAAAAGCCATTTAACAAAACATCGACTTTTTGAGTATTTGGTAACTTCAAAAAATATTTACAGTCGTTGCAATGTTTTGGATTTTTTAAATGAAAAACTTACTTGATGAATTTATTTAATTTGTTAATATAGAAATGTAAGCGAAACTTGTTAACACAATTTGCTAGTATTACTTTTTACATAAATATAAAATTTTATGAGACACGCTAGTTTTTCGGAGAAAAAACAATTGTTCAAATATTCCGTAATAAAAATATATTATAATAAAAGATTTACATCTAATTTGAATATAATGTAGTGTGTAAATTTTAAAAATCATGACTCTCTTGAGAAAACTTGTATTTAATTTCAAAACAAATGAGGGCAGTCGTTGATTGAGTTTGTTTCCTTGGAAGAACTACACAGCAAAAAAGTAAAATACTAGTGTAGTTATATCTTCAAGAAAATCGAGTAAATGCTAGCTAATTCAATCAAAAAAATAAGACATTCAGATACAGATATTAGAATGTAAGTGGTCTTTAATGTTAGTGAACTATTCAAAATATGTGATTTCATTTAAATTGTTAAGTGACAACTTATAGAGATCAATTCAAAAGCCGAATAAGTGCATGAAAAGGCTATCGAGTTATGCTTGAGATTGTTGTGAGCAACGAGTCAAAAATTTGAATTTTGAGTTAAGTATTAGGAAATGTTTATAATACTGATATTCTCCAGTTCAAAAATGTAACAAGTAGGAATTATTGGTCACTTTAATTTAGATCCAAACTGTAGCATCTACAAAAATTATGTAAATTCTATAAACTCCTGCTCTTAATATTAGAAAAAAAACAAAATTACATTTTTTACAGAAGAAAATTAAACGTGCCAAAAATATTTTTTCCTAATTATCTGACAACTATGATTTTGAGCTGCTACACTTAAGAACTGAATTATCGACATGTACTGTTTTTATTTAAAAGTTAGTTTTTAAGTAAAACAATTATACTATGAATATAATTTGACGTACGAATTTTTTTTCGTATAATATATTTATATAGAGTATAAAATGCAAATAAAACACGCATTAAATTAATAAAAATAAAGAAGAGCTTTGGAATAGAAAATAATAAGTGTAAGAATAATATGAAAAAACAGATTTTCTATTGTAATATGTAAAAACTAGTTTGATGAAAAACTAAATAGACTTTCCTTTGTATTAACTAAATTTAATATTAAAATTGCATTCTGTCCTTTCAAAACAGAGAATTTTAACCAAAGTACACACTGCATTGTTCAAAATAATCAAGTAAAATGTTTGTTGTCTTTGGTATAATTGTTGAGACGGAATAAAATATTTGAATATGAATTTGAACAGATATACAATTGTATTTTGTCCTAGTTGTCAGAAAGTGTTAAAATACATTAGGATTGTTTTGAGATGTAAATAAAAAAATGGTGAATTTAAGTAAAGTTTGCTATTTATTGTTCAAAAATTTTATTTCAGCTATATGATTTAAGTATTTCCTATTTTTAAAATAATTTATTGATATTGAAATCTACTATTCAGGATTAAATTACCGTTGTTACGATTTTTTTCTTTCTTATTATGTAAGCTATTTAATAAGTCTATTTTAATAACTTTTAAGGTGTCAACTGTTAACTCTTGGTAGAATGTTATTATATTTAAATACATAAAACAGAAATACCACAAAAAGCGACTTTTAATATAAAAAAATTACATAAAATATTCCTTAATATGTTGTATCGAAAAGATACTGCCAAATTTGAGAGATAGCAACTGTATGGGAATACATATTATAACGCTGTGCTTTTCGGGTTATACAACTAAAAATATTCGTTTGAAGCTAGGAATATTGACTGAAACTATGGATGAAAATAAACTCTTGAAAACCAGGAACCATTCCATGTAGTTAAAATATTTTTTAATGTTTTTGGACATTTGTATTCTAATATATTATCTTTCATTCATATATTTTAGACATTCCAGTAAATGTCGATGATTATTACAGAAAAAACATGTAATATGTGTTGATAATGATGATAAAATTAATTATTTGCATACAGATCATAAAATTACTTATTTTAAATTTTATTGAAAACAGAACATCATTTTGAACAAATGTCATAAACATGCACAAAAAACCATCGAGTATTGTCATTAACGCACACCCGGCAATTGGTCTGTTCGTAAAAGTTGTCAGATTAAAAGTAGGTATGCATATACCTCCAGCGCCTTCCCTGGGACACCCCTAGAGTCCCGGCGGAAGAGCGAGAGGCGTCCATACTACCTGCGTCTCCAAACCGGCGTCGCAACCGAAGTTCGGATTCCAAATACGACCAACAATTAACTAATCATACCGGAAATAAAAAACTTTATCGTAACACTTGAAAAATGTTTTTTAAATTCTGTTTAAATCTATTATATTGTTTGCTACTTCTGCTTGGAAGCTGCATTGTATTGTAAACGAAGTGAATTCGACGTCGAGTATTATAGTAGCTATACGGTATTACTCCAGCGACAAATGTTTCAGTTTCACCGCATCTGCCGTCGGGTGCGCTACGGACTACCATCCAATACATATATATATCTTGTACCACAATAACAAATACATATCAGATTAACACATATATACCACTGTAAAAAAATCGCTTTAATTACAAGCATTACTTCCAATCACAACAGCGCACCAACGCAGACATTTAAAAAAAATTGAGGATTAAAAGTGATATAACGTTCTACTGTTCACAACTTTGTTTATTTAAATTTTTATCGTAAAAGAAAATTTACTATTTGAAACTTTTTTTGTGTGGTGAGTGGTTTTACATTGTTTAAAAATTTAAAGACACCTGTTGTAGTTTGTTGTTCAGGACCTTTTTTGTGTGTAACCGCGTATTTTTTCTGTTGTTGTTCGGTGTTGTTGAATATTGTTGTTCGCTGTTGTTCGAATTTTTCAAAGGTGAGAAAAAATTAGCGCCAAAATTTTGATTGCTTCTTGACAAATATTTTGTATTATTTTTTGCATATGTACCTGTATTAAATACAAGTTTATTTAACTTTTCGCAAACAAATTATTTCTAACCCTCTCTTTTGTATCAACCACCCACGTCTTAAACGTAGTTTTAGAGCTGTAAAACTTTTAATGATGTTTTTTTTAACTTATGAAGCTTTCTTATTAAAATAATTTATTATGTTTATCTTGAAAGTTTATCTTTATCAAGTGAAATAAATTAAATTAAATTTCAAAGACGTGCATAAAATTAAAACTGATGATTTACGGAATTGTCATTATTTATTTTAAAAGTTTTAATTCTTAATACTGAATCATTAAATATTTTAGTAATTAAATAAAAAGAAATATTATTTTACGATTTGATTTTTAAGTAATCTTCTTCATAAAATTAGATAATATTTTAAATGAACTTAAAACTAAATAAATTATATTTAGTAATTAGTTAATTAAGTAGTTGATAGCTATTTCGGCTTCACCTTGGCGGTAACAAGAAGCCTCAATGGTTACCAACTGTATCTAATTATTGTAGAACTAAAAACTTTGATATTTTAATTTATTACAAAGTAATGTTCTACAAAGTCAATGCCAACTCAATCAATATATTATATTACTTAGTTCTACGAGTATGAGTTGAAGTGTATTTTACTTGATTTTGGAATTGTACTAAGTAAATGCCAATTCTTTCAAATATTTGTAGTAAACTGGGGTTCAGTATAGATTAAAGACATAGAAATTAAATTGATATTCTTCTTAATGGATGATTATTACAATCATACATAGTATTACAGTTCACCTTTTGTGGAAAATTGTGTACACTTGAACCTTGTATAACACGGTCATATGGTTCTACAAAAACGTCGTGTAATACAAGTGCGTGTTATACGAGGTATGGCGTTCATGCAAAATTAGGGTATGCGTTTCAAAAAAAAATCGAAGTTTGTTAATATCCTTTATTTTTTTTAATACACAATTGAAAAAATATACATTCGCGTATTTATTGAAAAAAACTATAATAAGATATAATAGAATATTGATTCATCATCGCTATCACTTGCAATAATATAATATATATTTGACTCTTTTTCGAGATCGGTTGTCAGTTTTCATTATCGGAGGACTATAGAATATTTTTGGATTTAGGCTTTAAAAATTCTATAAGAAGCGATTGTTTTTTTTAGTAAATCTTTACGTATTTCGTGATAAGTGGCAAAGATCTGTTGTAATTTCTTCTTGAACTTCAAACTTATTTCCATTATAGGATCATTTTCTATAAAAAAATGCTGAAACCGTGTTATATAAAGCGTGTTGTACAAAAATATGTCACAACTCATCAACCGTGTTATACGAGACCCAAGTGTATTATATTATGCTCCTTTAATTGGGAATAAAACATGTTTTTCTTATTTTCAATCTATAATGGACAAGGTATATTAGAAATAATGTGTGAGACAAATTGTTAAGATATTTACCATTTTAACGATAAAAAAGATACAAAATAATATAAATATAAAAACGATAAAAAGCCAACGAAAATTGAATGCTTGATGGTTTTCCAAGGGTCAGTCTAATAATTTATAAATAATAACTGCTCAGTCGAATTGCAAAAATGATTTTTAAATGGACTCTATCCATTTAATTTCAACCACTTCTGTCAGGATTTGTCATATAACTTTACAAAACTATTGGTATGCATATTAGCTAATTAGCGTTTTCCCAACTTAATTATTTTGTCTTTTCCCTTTGTAGTCATAACCAGCTCTAGTTAATACATACAGTGCTAACGACACGAGACGCGTGTCGTCGGTAATTAGCAACTACGTGGTAATCGATAAGGCACTAATATCTAGGTGATTAATGTAGCAGTGAATGGGTTAAAGAAAACAACTGATTATTTTCAGATGTTCCATAAGGCGTTTATGGTATACTTCACAGTGTCGGTAGATTTCGGAAGATGAAATCGGAAGTGAAAATCTAAAATAATATTTTATGTTTTTAAACCACTAGAATATTTATAGTAAAAATTTTATCTACCGATCATCAACTCCGAAAGATAAGAGGCTGTTTATGGTGAATTTTTTTTTTTTTACTTTCATACTTTTTAATAACTGTACGCCACTGATATGTTAAGGGTAGGGCGGAGGACAAATAGCGTCTGTTTACTGGTTCAACAGTTATAATTCAAAACTAATTGATTTTTCTTGCATTCTGATGGAAGAATTTACTCTATGAAATTAAGAAAAAACGTTTTTCATAACAAATAAGCGCTAAAAGTTTATAAATAAAAAGTCTTTTCACCAAAAGTTATAGTTTACGTTAATACGACCAAGAAATTTTTATTACATTTTAATTTTGTGAAATAAAAGATAGCATTTTTAAATTTAAGATATCGATATAAATATAAGGGTCATTTTTGTGATCAATCCAGGTGTCAATGGGATTCCTGACGATTAGTGACGAAATACATGGAAATGTACAACATTTCAACAATTCAAATTTAAAAGAGCACTTTTCTCCGGGTTTATTTTTACGACGGTTTAGTAAATTCACAATAGTAAAAAAATATGCTGCAAAATAATCATAATATTAATCGAATATTTCTGTTTCCTTTGGGCAAAACGGTCGTATTACAGTAGATGCAATTTTAGTACTACGAGAAAACCATTATGGCGTGGTAGGGCAATAAAAAATATACCAAACATTAATCACGCGTAATTAGGGGCCATTCAAGTTAATGGTACAAGTGTTTTTTATTGTTATTTGACTTTATAATATCGATTTCTCTGTTATGCACGTTTTTTTTCTATTGTGACCAATTGTTGTTTCCAGGCAATTATTAACCTGACAAAGTAGCGTTTTAATATTCAATATCAATTAACTGTACGACAATAATTATTTAATGCTTGTTTTAATGACAGGGCGCTAAGGGCGACATTCATTAGCTTCTTCAAAGTGGTGACTAATTGAAAATTAAATCAAATAAAATATTTCGTTATTATAAGTTTTCATCGTTGTCATATTATAGTAATTATATTTTTCGAGCGATATTATTATAATTGTAATTGAATATCATTGGTATATTATGTTTTTATTGTTACCCTGACGCTAACGGTACGTTTAATTTATGATAGCGTGAATCATCACTGAACAAAATACAAATGAAGTACTTTTGACGTTTTATACAAATTTAAAAAAACTATAAAACAATTAACGTAAATATTTAAAAATTAAATTTCAAAATTATTCCCAGGTTTTGAAACATAATGCTTAATATTTGAGCCTGTATTTTTAAATTTATTTTAACCGCCCGTTTAAAATTAGGGCGTATATTGATGGATCAGCTGTCTCAAAGGTCTTTATTTATCAAACGAATTTTTCATCATTCAATGGTATTTCTCGTTTGAAATTGTAAACCTTTACATATCAGTCATCTTTAAATGTCTTTGATTAAAAATCAATATTAAAAGTCGTTAAACAATGGTTTAATTCACGATACAAAATATCAATCGGAGACTAGAGCCCAGAAAAGTTATTATGGAAAAGCAAGTAACTCACCATTATCTTTTTAACCATGTCCACTCCCAATCTTGACGCAAGTGTCCATACTGGGATTCAAACCTGTGAAATCACTACACCACGGATTAAGCATTAAAGCAAACATAAAGTGTCATTGTAAACAATGGTTTCTGTCACTATGCGAAAATATTAACCGGAGACTCGAGCTCAGAACAGTTATACGGTAAAGCAAGTGATTTAACAGTAGACTTTGGTGGTTTACTGAACAGGTAAATCTTAAAAACTAAATTACATTACAGATTATTATATCAATAACTAATCGACACGCTAATGTCAATAAATATGAGAGTGAAAACATTGAAACAAAATTTTGTTGACAGATCTACCTACACGCAAAGTAAAAATAACCAGACCAGAGATTACTGATTGATGGATCGACCATAAATATTAATTTGTATTTCAAGTGCCTACTTGCTGTATACGTTTTATGTCGATGCTTAAAAGCATTTTTCATTTCATACATTAAGCATCTTTTGTTTATTTTATGGCCGATTGAATAATTTCACATTAATTTCATCTTCAATCTTAATAAAACTGTATAATATTTTGGATTGAATAACCATTTACTTGGAAGAACTTCATTATAATAGGGTAAAAATATCAAAACGTATTCTAAACAGTTCTATAAAAAAAATTGTTTCAGTTTTATCACAGTTTTTTCGGCTTTACGCCATCGTCATAACAGTATTTAAACTTAATTTAGTTTAGCAATATGTACTGTTTTAGAAGAAATATACAATATTACATCGTATTGATAATGAGTAATTACTTGAATTACAATGAATTTACTTTTACAATTCATTAATACAAACAGCTCAAAAACACAATTAGTACATTCAATATTTTAATTTTAACTAAAAGTTCAATCTGAGTTAAATTAAGCGTAGCTCTGATGACTTGGTGCGGTAGTTAACATAGTTGACTTCGTTTTCAAAATAAATGGACTAGAATCCCAGCATGGGCAGTTTTATAAATTGATTTATGTTCGAAGGCACGGATGTTTGTCATTTCCATAAAATAACCGAATACCCATCCGATCTTAAAAACGAGATGAAAACTAACTAATTACTAGCCTTATCCAAACTCTATCATTTAATCCGTAATCTCTTCAAAAATCAGAGGTTGAGCAGCTTAGTAATAAACAGTTCTCGTTGAAAACCTTCTACTGAGATGATTTCATTATAAGTCTATTATATGATCCACATTTGGAAGCAGACATGGTAAAAAAGTGAAAATTTTATTTAGTAGTATATCAAATAGCTGTTCGGCATGAATCTCTCATGATGTAGGATGGCTTAATTCAAAGCGTCACAACAAATTAAGTTATCTGGAAGTCAAATCTAAAGGAAAAAACGTTTTCACTTTTCATTCATTTTGAAATTATATTTGCCTTGCCAAAATGGTAAATTTATAACGTCCCAAATAAAATATAAGTATGTTTTGTAACCACTGTAGTGATTCACAACGCTGGGCATTCGAAGAAAAATTTTGTTTGTGCCAGAGCATTACGTCGCGTCAGCAGAATTGGTAATAGTTATTCAAGAAAAAGATT
Source organism: Himalopsyche phryganea (assembly GCA_022494535.1). Classification (NCBI taxonomy): domain Eukaryota; kingdom Metazoa; phylum Arthropoda; class Insecta; order Trichoptera; family Rhyacophilidae; genus Himalopsyche; species Himalopsyche phryganea. Next base: position 9,871,245 of record JAGVSL010000002.1, on the reverse strand, counting down.
CGATAAAATGACTATGAGTAAAAAATCTCATTGTAAATGAAAACAGTTAGCAAACGTGAGAATTATCAAATGAGATATTTGAAAGACACAATATGACGACAAAGTTCGAATAAGAAAAGAGGACGCGAGTAAAGAATAAAGAATAGAGATCATTATTCAGTCGTCACTCGCAGAGCGTGAAACTTCTTCTCTGACCTACATAATCGTCATAATTATCATCACCATCAGTCCTACTGTTCAAATCAAGTCACGCATACAAACAATAGAAAATATATTTCTAAATCGCTTCCAAATTCCATTTGACTAGAATTTACGCTACAAGAATATTTAAAAATTCTTATTCATTATAAAATTGGGGTTCTTAATGAAGACACGACAGTAAATTGCATTGAAATGTTTTATTTGTCCCCATACACTTGGGCCTCGTATAACAAGGTCATATGGTTCCGCAAAAACGTCGTGTTATACAAATCCGTATTATACGAAGTTAGAAGTGCATACATAATTAAGGTATGTCTTCCAAAAAATATCGAAGTTTGTTAATATCCTTTATTTTTAATAATAAGCAAAAGAAAAAATATACATTCACGTATGTATTGAAAAAAACTTTAGTAATTTATAATAGATCATTAATTCATCATAGCTATCACTTACAATTCTACATGTTCGACTGTTTTTCGGTTCAGTTTGAGATCGGTTGTGAGTTTTCATTATGGGAGGACTCTGGAATACTTTTTGATTTAGGCTTTAAAAATTCTGTAATAAGCGATCGTTTGCTTTTAGTGTATCAATCTTTACGTGTTTCGTGATAAGGGGCCAAGATCTGTTGTAATTCTCTCTTAAACTTCAAACTTATTTCCATTATAGGATCATTTTATATAAAAAAATACTGTAAAACTAATAAACTGTAAAAAATATGTAAAAAACCTTATTATACGATACCTAAGTGTTATATGTTCTCTTATTTGGGAATAAAATATGTTTTTCTTAATTTCAATCGATAATGGACAATGAATGCATATTGAAAATAATGTGTGAGACAAATTGTCAAGGTGTTTACCATTTCGTTTCCTTACTTTGAAAAGGTTCTAATTGCACTTGACCATGTTTAAAGATGCGAGTGCTTGAAATTTTCACTGATCATATTTTGTATTTTGAAGAAAAAAGTGTATTTTTATTAGTGACTTAGGATATATTTATATTTATATATATAAATATTTTACTTGTTTTTCATATGGTTTATTTTACCTAAAGCCATTAAATTAGAAAATAATGAGTATCTGAAACTTTAATTAGGAATGACAACAATAGTTTTTTGAAAAGGTTTTATGGGATATTTAAATTTTATCAAACAAAATGTTCTGATTTTTGAGATATTTATTAATAATATTTGTTATCATGACTTGCTAAACCATATAAGCTAACAATAATACTATAATAGAACAGATTAATAAAACATATATAATTTGAATGTTTGAAACAACTCAGATAACTTTCGTCAATGACCAAATCGATAGATCAATAGAAGTAAAGGGAAAAACACACACCAACATCGAGCGAAGAATGTTTGACATGACGTTAAAACCTTTAAAAAAAACTGTGATATGTATGTTTTTCTGTGAGATGATAAAAAGCAGTTATATCGATTCATAGAACCGTATAAAACAAATCTATGAAAAAAAATGTGTGAGTAAAACTCCGAAATACTGCTAACTCCCTTATTGAACATTATATGACTCTGAAATCAACTTGTATGGTAGAATGTGGTTTATTCAACATTTTCCAATCAAAAGGTCATTTTAGGCCAAAATGTCAGCTAGAACATTTTCAAAGTAAGGTAATGATTTTGATAAAAAAGATTTTCAATGAAAACCAACGAAAACTGAATGCTCAATGGTGTTCCAAGGCTCAATTTTAATAATTTATAAACAATAACCGCTCACTCGAATTGCAAAAATCATTTTTTAAATGAATTTAATTTCCATCACCACGGCCAGGATTTGCCAGATAACTTAACAAAACAAGTATTGTGCATATTAGCTTATTAGCCTTTTCCCAACCTAATTCTTTTGTCCTTTGCCTCTGTAGTTACAACCAGCTCTAGTTAAAAAACACAATTGATTATGTAGAGATTTTCCATAAGATGTTTGTTTATAATATACTTCACAGTGGATTTCGGAAGAAGAAAATAAAAATCTCAAATAATATTAAAATGCCGAAACCGTGTTATATAAAGCGTGTTGTAGAAAAAAATGCCACAATTCATCAACCGTGTTATACGAGGCAAAAGTGTACATCATTTATTTCACATTTCATTTATTTAATTTTTTTATATGCGTTGTCATATTTTATTAGACGATATGACAATAGTATGTCTAGCATAGCAATGTCAAACGAATATCAACGTCTATGCTACCACCACGAGCAGTTCACCTAAATTCTGACCACACCCTCCGTTGCTTATCTTTTATAGTAATGAATGGGAAGCCTCGACCAATAGATTTTAACTGAATACGTACCGAATCAATGTTTGCAAACGGGTATTATTTTAAAGGCAACGACACAATATTCCAACTAAGTGATTGAAAAAAACAAATTTATGAGCGAAACGAAAAGGGCTTTAAGTCTAAAATTTGTACTTTTCAGGAGACCGCAAATAAGATTTACATTTGTATGAAATTTGATGAAAAATTAAATGTGTAAACATGAATTTTACCAGTTCAGCAGCATTGATTTGACTCCTCATTTTTAAATTATATGCATGTAAATATGTATTCTAGTTATTTTAGAATATTTAACTAGTTTTTCAATTAACTCTACTTAATTCCCTTTTCATTTCTCACACAGAAATATTAATGCATAACTTTTAAGGTATAACAATTCTTGGTGAAAATAAAATATTTTTTTTAAACATAATATACAGTTGGTTTTATACTACTATAAATGATCAGAAATGATTTTTTTATTAATAATTACAATGCACATGAAACAATTGTTTCAAGCACTCTTTTCCCTGTAAAAATCTTTCAGTCGAAATAACATTTATTACTTTTGTACGCTCATGATGAAAAGTTGGTTGCCCAACCTCCAACTACTGCTATGTGTATGCAGTCGCTGTTTCATGGCCACCTTCTGTAACGCAATAACGATCAAGTGTTCTTGTCGCGAGCATAGCTGCACGGCAAATGATCTTTAAACCACGCACTTCTGTGCTTAGGAAAAGAAAAAGATAGAGATAATAAAAAGAAAATGTGACTTGCTCAGCCACTTAGTTTAGCGATATTAAGTATCCTGTGTATCCGCATACTGAAAATAAGCTGTAGCGCTGAGTTGAATTTAAAGAGGAATCGAGAATATTCCAACCCCGTGTAATGTTGCAAATTTATCGAATGCCTCAAAGTTGGCCTTGGGGAACTAGGCTTGATCATTATAATAAATGTGGAAGTAGTACAAAACAAATTGTGTTAAATTAAAAAAAAACTGCTTTACTCAGTTAAATATAATAGATGCGGGAAAGAAATATTAAGGCTTAATCTGTATCTACCGTTGAAGTAATAATAGCATGAATTGTGTGAGAATCTGAGGGCATGACAAAAATATTGAAAAATAGAATATTATGAAAATAATTTGGTGCTCGATTTAAATGGTATAAATACAATAAATTAAACAAAATTGTATGATGACAAAATGGTTATTGAAAGATGGCGTAGCAATAACGGTAAAGATCCTTGTTAATGTTTAAATTTAAAATTTATTAAATACCTAGCATAAACCATTTTATCCCTGCCTTTGTGCCCATACCATTTTGAATGTACTATTTCATCCTCGCTCCATTTTTTTACTTATAAGTCTTATTTCAATACATGATTAATATTAATGCTATAATTTTTATTGTTTGCTAAGAAGTAGCACTGTATTTAGTTCCAGAATTATGTGGGTCTATTATCTTGATAATTATTTAAGCACTACGGCATTGTTAGAATTCCCTTTTCTTCGAAATAATTCTCGATTATATTATGTAACTAATATAGAAGTGCTTCCGAATTCAAAATTTCTCGAAAAGACTTTTCATTCAATAAAACACTTTGAAAACATTGCTTTTGTATAAACTTCTTTCGTGAAGCATATGGTCACATACTAATGCCAATCCCAAACTTAACGTCTTTGTCACAATGTTAATTTGATTTTAATATAAGAATTGATTTTAATATAACAAGTTTTGTCGGCCTCTATGGTCTAGTGGAAAGTGTTTGCTCTAGTGATCAGGTGGGTCCTGTTTCAATTCCCAGCAAGATCAAAATAAATTTAGATTTTTTCAATTTAAATTTGTGATCTTGGACATGAATGACTTTTAAAAAATTCTCATCGAGTTAATCTCGTATGATTTTATGATTTTCAAAAATATTTGGCGCATTGGCTGTCAGTTCTAATTCCAGATATTTTTTAAAAAATATATAAAAATAGAATTAAGTCCTCGAATTTTGACGAGTTACCTTTTAATAACCAGTATTTTTTACGTTTTATAACTTTAAATGATGAATAATTTTCCGCTCAAATTTTACAATTCGCATGAAAAGTTATTATTTTTATCCATGTCCGCTCTCAACGTGGAGCATGTGGCCTCCTAATGGAGGTATCTCAACAGAATTGTTATTGTTTGTGACATTTATATTATAATATAAATACTTATGGTCGTTAAGAAAATTCAACACAAATTGAGTAGTTATGACGACATGACGGATTATTTTAGTATGAAGCGGTTGCAAAGCAACTATTTGCTATTATTTATTATATAAGATTCAAACTCATTCTTTATGTATATATTAACTTTACTAGGTAATGTTCAATGTTGAAAATATCACAATGGACAATATCTTATGTAACAGCCACAAAATTGATAATACTGTTAAAATTTTAAAATGGCACAGTTGACCTAGAAATGGGATCCAGAATGACATGTAAATTTCAAGCCGCTACTGTACACCGTTTGTGAGGAATTCTTGTGACCGATAGATATACAGATTTCTTCATGTATTTTGTGTTATATAGCAGAGTCGCTTTTTTATTTCAATAATTTAATTGATCTAAAAGATGCATTGGGGATATTGCAGTGTTTTATTTCATAGAAGTTTGAAGCGGTAAAATGACCTTTATTAGTTTTGAATAACTCGTACATTTGGCTGGCAGTAGATTAGCATGGGTTGACTGAGCAGTCAATTAACTCTTAGCATTTATATCAAAATGAAAATGTTTTGAAATAAAATTTTGCATTTTATTTTTTAATGATCGGATTGTTAAATAATTGCACGTATTTCTGGTGTATATGATGGTTTTCACTTCGAACAATAATTGGTTATTCAATATTCATACGATTAGTTATACTTTAAAATAGCATATATAAATATATTTTTATTTTCTTAGTCCCGCCTTTTAAATAGCTAAGGTTGTTAAGCAAATTACAGCAATCTACTGTAGCTTTGTGACGAAAAAACATGCAATAAATAATTTTTCAATTAAAATCACATTACTTTATCCATAGCAATTAATAGGTTAATTAATTTTATTAGGTTTTATTATTTTCATCATATTTGAATTAGACTATCTTTAACTTTAAAGTTGTTTAGTGTCATAAAATGGTGTGCGTTTAAGCAAAAACGCTAATGTCCACAAAAAGTCGAAATAAATATACAAATGTTTCTCCATATTCTTATCTGCATATATAATAATATACAAATTAACAGATCAAATGCAATATCCTCACTGTGTTCATTACAGAATCGTTAAATTAAGTCACTTCGGTTATATCAATATATTCTAAAACAATTCACTAAAATTCATATATTCGTAAAAAATATAAGAACTACAGCAGTATCGGCTTTATTTGATTTTCCACAATATGACTCTGAAGGAGAGTGGCGTTTTTGCTTTTAAATAACTCAGTTGTTCTATTGAAAAGGGAAAGTATTTATAACACAATTTTCTTGAAGTGATGAAAAATACATAAGATCATAGTTATTTAAGTATACAATATTACGCATAGTTGATGATGTGTACAAAACAATAATTGGTGTATGATCATGAAAAGCATTTATAGGTATCATAAATAGTTAAGTAGGTCTTCTCATTCGTCACATTTAATATTGTAAAGACAAAACAAATCTTCATTTGAAAAGCGTTGATCAGAACATATTTTATTGAACCGATTCCAGAACGGTGAAGATAATATCGACCATGTTTTGGCTAGTTGATGTAACCCCCAAAAAATTAAGAATAAGACCTCATTTTCAAGACAACAAAGCAGATCTCGGCCAAATGATGTAAATTAGAAAAATAAATTGACCAGTTTTTGGAAGGGAAATATCATTTTACATTGGTTTTAGGTTTAAAAGTTCTGACCAACCCAATTGATGTAAGCTGCTATTATATCGACACTCCCTAAGTATAATCTAGTATCTGCAAACACGAGAGCTTACAAGAGTGTATTTAAAAGATTCATAACGCAACTCACTATATACTGTTTTCGATAAAAACTGTTTTTACTCTCTTCTGAATAATTTCAATATTTAGGATTATATAAATTAGCCAAAACACCGTCGATATTATAATATTTCTGTTTTTTTTTCATTGTTCTATGATAGTTTAATATAAATAAAGTTCGCGCTCATGGAATGAAAATTGTCTAGCACGTAGGAAATAGTAGGCCATATTGTGGTGAGCTTAATATGACAAGGCAAGCAAAATCAGCCAATCGGCTTGCAACAGAAATTTAATCCTCGATCATATATTACGACTACACTAATGCACAATGTCGGTTTGCGATTTTATTGCTGATAGGAAAGCTGTGTAGATTTTATGACGACTTAAAACTAAGCCACATTAAATAATTGACAATCAGGATTTTTCATTGCAATGCGTAATTGATTTAGTAGAATGAAAAATAATGCATGCAAAAAACTATATTGAGGTAAAAAAATCGCATTTTATCTCGTTATTCTCTTGTTTAACCCTTCCGTATTCATGGTGCAACAACCTGGTACTATTAAAGTCTAGGCAAGATGCGTATCAAACAACACATGATATCATTGTCATTTAGATTATCTCATGATTATCAAATTGCAAAGGCACCTTGCTACATTGGTAATTCATTATTCGCTGTAATGCCAAACATTCCATTAATCATTTTTAAGTTGCCAACTGTCAATTCTTTGACGAGAGAAGTTATATTTTCAAAATAAAACACAATTGATTTTGTATTTGCTCCACATTTTTATAATGATCAAGGCTGGCTTCGCTCATCGAGCATTATAAACTGATAAAATATAAATTTTAATATGAATATTTGTAATAAATCGAGTTTTAATAATAATAATAATAATAATGTATAACCTTTGTCGGCTCTGTAGCGCAGTTGGTAACGTCATTGGCTACAGTTTCATAAATTGATCATTCAATCGATTTATGGATTACTGTTTGTAGTCTTAGTGCTTCTGATGTCTAAAATTCCCTCCCACCCATCCGATCCCTACGGGGCGTAGCGAGAGCCATTAGCTAACCACTTGTTCTGTCCTAGCCCAATCCCTCCATCCCTAGACTTTTAAAAAAAGAGAGGTTGAGCAACTGAGTAACAAGCAGTTCAAATAGAAAAAATCTGTTGTGATTAGGAGACCATATGCTCCACGTTGAGAGCGGACATGGAAAAAAAATCTCAGTTTAAGAACAATGAAAAGAATTTACAGATAATCAAACAAATTATATAGAAAAGAAGTTAAATAGTCTACAGTTATTGTACTGTTCAGGACCTCGTACAAATCAATAGCTACTAATCTGAAATGCAAAATTAAGCCACATTAAAACCTAATTTTCTAAGCTCATGATGAGCGAAACCAGCCCTGATCGTTATAAAAATGTGGAAGTAGTACAAAGCAATATGTGTTGCATTTTTTGAATCTCTTTAATCTTTTTCGGAATTTTCTTTATTTGAAACTGAACAAAAATAAGAAAAGCCTTTTTTTATAAATTTTTAAAAATTCTGTAGGACAATTGATAATTGTAATAAATTAAAATTAAGCAATCTTTATCAGGATTCTGACTGTTGGATAAATTCAAATAATTTTAAAATTTCAATGGCTCAACACTCGTCCAGAAATTCTAATGATTGTACTTTTGATTATTTTCTGAAGCTCGTTTCACTTATTCGGATTAACTCGCTATGAAATTCCCCCTTTGGGACTGAGAAAGGAATGAATTTTGTATAATTAATGAATACGTTAATATTCGCAAAGCAAAATGAGCACTGCTCGGCGTAACTGGCTGGAATAATTCAGATTATTTTATTTCTGTATCGCCCATATTTTATGTATTGGAAATTTGGAACGATAATGTACGGCCATTCTTTATGTTAAACATATATACCAACTTTTACGTACGTACTTACTCTAAAAAAAGATCAGATATTGATTAAAATGCCTTGACTTCGTACCATAATTAACCACATTGAAAACGAGCACATATTTGGGCTATTTTTGTAGCAAAATATATTAATACATAAATTTAGCAGAATTTTTACTTTATAGAAATAAAAATCTCAGAAAATAAGTCGATGAAAATTCAATATTTCTGAATTTCGTTTATTCGATAGCCTATTCGATAGATGTGACCCGGAGCTTTTAATCGTGGATAAAATAAAAAATGTATATGTACATACATCATATTATATATATTATTTTCGATTCCATGAGTAATAAAGCACTCATTGTGGATGCGAATTCAAAAACAAAAATAGTAATTTATTAATTGAATCGGCATTTACTCGGTAGAATTCTATTTTTTTATTGCCATGTTCGCTCTAAATGTGGAGCATACGGCTTCCTAATGGAGGTATCTTAGAAATTATCTACGAGAACTGCTTGTTAATCAGTCGCTCAACCTCTCATCTTTTGAAGAGAGTATGGATAGAAGGATACGGCCAGGACAGGACTAGGGGTTAGCTAATCGATCTCACTACGCCAGTTTCTATGATCGAATGGATGGGAGGGAATTTCAGACAGCACAAACATTCATGCTTACGAACAGAAATTCATAAATCGATTGAAAAATCAGTTTATGAAACTGTCTGTACCAGGGCTTGAATCCAAGACATCCGTATCCGTAGTCACGGACCAGACTTTTTGAAAAAAAAATGAATATTTATTAGGATAAAAATGACAAAGTATACAGTTCTACAAAATTATAATAGATAGTCGATATCTATATATACTGTTACAGATACTAATCTAAATTAAGTTTAAAGCACAGTTCTGACGATGGCAAGAAGCCGAAATAACTATCAACTATTTAGCAAAATTGTGTAGAACAGAATACATTGTTATTGACTTTTAAGGCGTGAAACTGTCAATTCTTGGTGGAAAGACATTATATTTTAAAAAATAAAACACAACTCATTTGCACTACTTCGCAAGCATTATAAACTGATCCTATTTAAAATAGCAATATTAATAATTTTCAAAAATAAAATAGGAATTGAAATAATTCATTCGCATATAAATACAAATCAAAGATGGTTAAGTGTTTGCTAGATACAAGATTTGACACTGGATATATATAATAATATGTCCACAATCGTATTGCTTTACAATAATCTCGTGTTGTTATTCGGTGATATCGTCTATAAACTCAATCTATTATGTAAGGTGATATTTTGTGATGATTGTCAATCAATAGCTTAACATTAATATGAAGAGCTTGAGATCAAACACGCCCAAATCCAATTTTCAGAAAAAACGAAATATTGCTGTAGTATTAACTGACAAATTCGAAAGTATTGTACTGTATTTTTAAAACTGCTGTAATCCTCGTAGTTTTCATGCAATTAAATGTCAAAATGTGAGTTTTTCTATCATAATTGACCACATTTTAAATCAGCCAATAGCGTGCTTACATTTGTCGGCCATGACAGCTCAGTCAGTTGTCATTCAGCCTACCCAAATGCAGTGGGTGATTGCTTAACGAACATAGTCCGTTCCAAGACTATTCACTATCTGATTTGCTCATTAACCATCATCCTATCATTTTTTTGATTAGTTTTACAGACAGAATAAGTAGATTAGAAAGATCGTTTTAGTTCGTTATCCGAATATGTGTTCCTTGTCCGATTTGTTCGCAGTCACTGTTAGTGTATGGTTAAAAGTGTTTTTTTAAATCTATATCTAAAAAAATGAAGATTTGTTTGTTTGTTTGTCCTTTATGCATTCTTTTACCATTCATCCGATTTTGATCGAACTTTGGTGAGTTGTTGTGCGCACTCCCGTTAAGTTTTCTGAAGAAAAAAAATAAAATCTAAAATCTAAAAAAAAGAATGAAATACGTACTACTAGCGACATCTCTGAGTCCAGGTAAGGAATTCAAATTTAAGACCAATATTTCGTGCTATGTTCGGGTCATAAGCCAGCCATAAGAGAATAGTTTTCATAACTTAAATAATTTATTTCACATGTGCTATGATGAATATTGTTGGAAATATGGAAACAATAACATGTATTATTTGAAAAGTATAAATTAATTATTATATTAAAAAACAAATCTAGCTTTTTTCGGGCTGAGAAAAATAAATAACAAGAGTGATATTGAGACTCGGGCCCGAGCCGGGCCGGGCCTGAAGATGACGGGCTTGGAGCGTGTAGTTTTATGAAATTTCCTCTAATCCAAAAACACTTCATTGTCATATGAATAAATAAGGAGAAATATTGTCTTTACGAATAGTGTGTTTATCTCTGTTAAGGAAAAAGTTATTTTTAGTCTCAAGCTTCTTATATGTTCTGTTGAATATATCATACTTTCAAGCAACAGCAGTTACTTAATTATCTATCACAAAGGTCACAAAGCTCAAGATCGTATAGAAAGGATTTGAAATGTTTTTCTTTCAATAACTGCTACTTAATTGAATCAATTATTTATTTCTGTAGGTTGCCAAAAATACTTCAAATAAATTCGTAAGCTCTTTAAAAATATGTCAGATCGTGAACCAATTAATTCTTTTGTATTTTCTAATACGTGTTCTATATTTGAAGTTGCTACGTGACTGAGCTAACAAAATATCCAAATCACAGATTCTGTATCTACGAGTATAGCTTGTACATAGTATATAATACAAGATGGTTCAACTTTGCCCTATACTGAAGGGTACCTAGACCAGGTACAGCCCTTAGGATTAGAGGTCAAAACATTATAAGATTATAATTTGGGGAGAAAACACTGGTCACAAGTTATTTGATTAAAATTGACCTTTCCAAAAAACGTCCAATAAAACTTTTTTTCCTTTGGATTATTTTTATACCCAGAATTATTTATCTCTGATAAGTTTAAAATGGGTTCTAGTGTTGCTTTTTTCTAAATAAATCAGAAACATATTATCCGATACACTGTTTTAGTTTAAAATTCTAGCAATAATAAAAATGCAACTTACCTATGTAGAAAATAAATAATATTGAACTGGAAAATATTCATTTAACAATCGATTAGTCTCATAACCGATTGGTAAGTGCTTTCGTGGCTTAGTTATTCTCGATTATGTGGTCAACTGTTTGAATACTACAGTTCAAAACTTCATGTGTCCATTTACGGATTTTATTTCAAATGCTTGGGTGAATATATGTGATGTTTTTATCCCCCTTATCTATTCGCTGACCAATTATAAATATAAGCCGAGGTTCTCTTCTTACCAAATTTTTCTTTACTTACTTTGAAAGACTAAAATTCAACTTTTTTCGATAAACGTCTTTTTCGATACTTCACTATAACACCATATTATTTATATTCAAATTTATTATCGGTTATAGAAATTAAAATTAAAAAATTTATCATTAATTTTAGGCAACAAATTAAATGGTCAGATTGTAAATCATCTTTTGGTCAGACTAAAAATATGAACGGTCTGAATAAAATTATTATACAGTCAGAATAAAAGGTAAGGTTAGGTTGGGCTAGGTAAGAAATACTGATCAAAAATAATTTATTCTGTCTTTTGTTATTCTGACCATTTAATATAAATTCTGACCGGAAAAATGCGAGCCTTAATTTAACATCAATTCAGCAATTCTTCCAAGAGCGATAATTAGTAATAGGTTTAGTAAATTTTTTAATTAAACATTTAATATGATATAATATTCATAGATATTTCTGATATCCACTTTCCTCTCGTTTATCAGAAGATATTTTATATTTTAAAATATCTAATGAATTGACTTATAAACCCTTTACCAATCATATATATTACAAAGGTGAGAGGTCTTCCACTGTTTACTTAAAGCTACGAACGCTTTTTTTTATTTTCTCTGTAAAGTTTTGACAGTTTTAAGTGTTTTTATTTTTAAAAGATTGTTTATTTTCAGCTCTACCATTTGAGTCGCGTAACTATATTATGACTGAGATGTTGCATAAAATGATAACGATTTAAATATGACATTTAAAATATTTATTTTTGTTGTCATGACTTTAACAATGTTTGCATTGTTGCAAAGCAATAACAGTTAAGAAGGTACATAAATAGACCTACACAATTATCAAAATGTGCTGATGGGTTGCTGTATGCAGTCATGCTCCGTAATCCCGTAAGTAACAATATCGGGCAGCTAGTTTTTATTAAAATACAAGTAGTCCTCGACTTACGACGGTTCGCACTTACGATCAAAAATTAAAAAAAACTTCTTTTTTTATTGTATCACGGTGAAACATTGCCAACAGTTCATGCATACGGAAAGAAAGATCAGTAACAGCATTTTCAAATTTGAATATTTATTTATATTAATGTACATATTTACCATTGGCATGCGGTGGGTTTATCTCTATCACAAAACCTAACTTGTGGACTAGTAGGATAGGAAGTAGGATACAAGAGCCATGCCCTTGTATCTCGATCACACCCATCACTTTATTTGTGATTGAGCAAGAAAGAGAGAAATCCTCAGCACGCGCCTGATGTACGCTACATTTTAAACTATTATAGCTGTCAAATGACAGTCAAAATATTATCGCAATTTGGCTCACCGATCCTCTGTTTTTAATAAATATAACAGATAATAAAACATTGTGAGCACAATTTTATTATTTACGTTGTAAAACAAGTGGTTGGAATAAGGTTATGCCTGCAAGAATTGCGTTGAAATTCCTTTCTGAATTGTTTTACTTCAGAAATAAATAAATTCTTCAAAAATACATTGAGTCCATCATCCATACTTTTTTGTTTTAGCGGTAATGTTATATTAAAATATCAGTATTGATTCCTTTGAAGGTTCTTGGGTGTTTTGAATGATGGATCATTAATGGTTTCAATTTAAACCAACAATATTTCCACCCAATAAAGGTATAATACGACCCTTGAGTGCCTTGAATCCTGGCATACTTTTTGCTTCTTTATAATGTAAGTACGTGGATGCATTTTCTTTCAATTGAGCGGGCTCTGATGTGTTAAAAAGTATCCGTACGGTTTTTGATTGCAGCTGTTTTATTTCGAAAAATTAAAGTGACGCCGAAACGAACAATATTTAATTTAAATATTTTGTTTGGAATTCGATTTACGACCAAAGCTTAGGAACGTATTACGGTCGTAAGTCGAAAACAACCTGTATGTAAAATAATAACCAGCGTAGCTTAACTGCATATTTATTTCAATCTTTCAATAAAAACAGTTTTTACAACAATTTTTACAAAGAATTTGATGGGTTTACAGGCTTACATGACGAAATGAATATAAAACCTGTCATATAAGTTTGTTGCCAAAGTGAAAAATGAAAAAGTCTGTCATGTGATGACCTTTGTCGTAATTGTTTTTTGAAATATTAAATATTCGTCGCAATGACAAAAACACGGTGTTGCCAGTTTGTTGGACGAATTCAAAATTTAACCAAATGAAGCACAACGTTGTCAAATTATCAGTGTGTCAAAGTTTTACAGTGTCTTCTGCGGTTTTGCATATATTTAAAACTAAATAATAACTAATAAAATAATTATTAAAAGTTTATTCTTTGTTAAACGAGTCTGACACTAGGTGAGAAAAGAACATTTGTATTAAATTATACGGCATATTGTACCTACGGTTACTCACATAAAGAAAATAATAAAATATTTTATTATAATCTAAAATATAAATATTAAAATCAATGTGGGTTTCTTCGTATCTTTTGCACTGCCATACTGTTAATCCGATTCCGATAAAACCTTGTCAAGTTATTGCTTGCACTTGAGCGAAGGATATAGGCATAGTACAATTGGGCCCGGCCTGACCCGAACCGACCCAACTTTTTAATTTTTAACTTATAGTAGGTCTTATTATATATATAAAAATCAATCTCACAATCCAGATAAATCTAAAATCTAAAAAAAAAACTAAAATAAAGAATCAAATTCGTACAAATAGCGACATCTTGGAAAATCTTCTGATTTATTCGCGTACGCACCAGACAGAAAACGAGTACATACATGCCGAGTACTTACTAGTCTTATGTATAATAGCCCAGACCGCTATATAAACGTTTTATTATTATCAAATAACACATGTAGGTATGAAATTTTCTCATGACCTAATCGTTAGCGGTGTGTACATAAAATAAAATGTTATGCAATGCACACACAGTTCCGACGTTTTGCAGATATTTAGTATTTCAATTTCAATACCATCATTTATGAAAGGTACGGTTTCACTAGCCAAATAATAATAGCTCAGACCACTCTGTAGACGTTTTATTATTATCACATATCACATGTATGTATGAAAATTTCTTATGACCTATGTGTTTGCGGTGTATATATGAAAAAAAAAATTTATGCAATGCACACGCAGTTCCGACGTATTAGCTCCTAAAGATATTTAGTATTTCAAGTTCAATACCGTCATCTATGACGGGTACGGTTATACTTTACGGTTATTTAAATAAAATTGAATACAAAACGATATCGATATATTTACAACATATTGCCGTGAACTTGTAGCAACGCTTAAGAGTAGGAGTGGGGAACCTTTTCATGTTGTAAAGCCATACTGAAGAAACTTCAAATAATTATAATGAAAACTGTTCTTGGCTACAATTTTTTCGTAAATAAATAAAGACGATGAAGTGAAAGAAAAAGAAAAATTAAAAATATGCAACGATTCAATAATATGATATAAATAGCATAATATATATAATAGTATAGGTTGACCATCTAAGCCAAGAGTGACGAACCTGCGGCCTTTTAGAGTCTCAAGTGCGGCCTTATGACTGAAACAAACAAACATATAAATAAATAAATTTCATTGTTTTTCTTCATTTACGAAATAATGTACATACATTTATATGTATGTTTCTTATATTTCAAAAAATTAAACACAATTCATTTGTATTAATTCCACATATTTATAATGATCAGGACCGGTTTC
Organism: Himalopsyche phryganea; assembly: GCA_022494535.1. Classification (NCBI taxonomy): domain Eukaryota; kingdom Metazoa; phylum Arthropoda; class Insecta; order Trichoptera; family Rhyacophilidae; genus Himalopsyche; species Himalopsyche phryganea. The sequence goes on along the minus strand of JAGVSL010000002.1, from coordinate 9,855,836 downwards.
TCTCATCACGCGCATTATCAACTGATAAAAATACAAACACAACTGGCCTATTTATATAAAATTGAGTGTAGAAATGAAGGTATATAAAACTTTTATCAGTTGATATCAGTTGATAATGCTCGTGATGAGCGAAACCGGTCCTGATCATTAAAAATATGTGGAATTAGTACAAATGAATTGTGTTTTATTTTTTAAAATATAATGTCTTTCCACCAAGAATTGACAGTTGACACCTTAAAGTGGTATGTTTCTTAAATGCGGCCTTATTTAATTTTAAAATAAATGAATCAGCAGTAATGATTAAAAATAATATGCAACAAAACCAATTTACTGTCGAAGTTTTTTGTTGTGTTTCGGCTTGAAAACATTCATAAATATTTGCTAACAAAGTATTAACTGACGTACAAAACAATTTTGAAATAATAAATTACAGAAAACTTCTGTTAGTTTTGTTCATTAAAACATAAAAATGTGTTTTCAGTAACTAAAATACAAACTTTCTTGTATTCTATCTAACATTGATATAAGTTAATATAATTCAAAATAATGCAGAAATAAAATATACTTCGATTCTACAACGAATTCAGGTGTCGTAAAAGTAAGGTCTGAAACCGTTCAGCTGTTAACGATAAAACTCCCATCATAGTAAAAGCTGAAAGTCCACGCTTTTGAATCTTAAAAAGAGTTAGCAGCCTTATGAATAAAATATTATTTTATACGTAGAAACTGGACGCCCGATATTAAATTTGTTTTTGAGGTTTCACAGAGTTTTAAGCACATTAGTCGAAGAAACGAAGCTCCTAAAATTGAATAAATATAACAAACTTAAATTTATTAAACTCACTTTATTTAATTTAATATTATTAAACTATTTCCACATAAAGACCGATGTAGTTGGAGTTTTATTGTGAATTCTCATAAAATATAATTTACTTTATTTGTATTATCTAAAAGCTTAACAAAAAACTACAATAATTCGTCAGGTCAAAGCAACCTTAAGCTACAAGCAGTGCTATACGAAAATTCACTATTTTGGAGTGGTCCTAAGAGTTCCAGTCTCTACCAATAGATGTATGTTGGTTGTACGTAGATTGACTCTCGACTCCGTTTTTGTCGTCCATAACATATATTTTAAAAGATTTCTTGAGAGTTTATTCTGTAATTCTTAATTCTGTAATCATTATATAATTTACGATTCATTGAAAACCACTTAGTAATAAATAAATCGTTGCAATAAATTATATCGTACAGTCGTCATGTATCTAGTGAATGGCAAGAAATGCGATGTGGGTATATATATTCGAATAGTAATTTATACAAAAAAACGCATTTTGAATTGTTGATAAATTACAGTAATTGATTACGGCTAGGCTTCATAATTATACTCTTTCAAAACATCTTTATTCCTGTGAACATTCAACAAAATTGTTGCATTTAATTACCCAACATTTAACATTATTACAATATGCTAAAATTAATCGATATTAACCAATTAAAATTGTGATAATCTTCAAAAAGAATAACTTACATGATAACAGATATTCATTGTATCATGTTGATTTCGTGATTTTAAAGTAAATTTAATGGAACACTCGCCTGCAAATATAACCACTGATGGGCAGTAACTGCATGGCTTGTAACTATAAGGGGCTTTGGTCATGTTCATATATATATTCATCTGGAATGCGTTTCTGTACCAATAAAAGTTGGTAACTTCGTTTTCAAAAACAATTGACAGTAAAAATGGTATGATTTTTAGCCTAAAAGTTCAACTATTTACTCAACCATATTGTGAGCGTACTGGCAGAGATTGGTAATTGACATGCTGACAGTTCTAGTCTTAAGCCTCGGTATTTTATATTACGTAGATAATTTTTCGGCTTTGTGGTGCAGTGGTTAACTCCGTTGGCTATGGTTACGGATGTCTCAGGTTCAAGTCCCAGTGCGGACAGATTCATAAATTTATTTTTCAATCGATTTATGGACTTCTGTTCGTAGGCATGTATGTTTGTGATGTCTAAAATTCCCCCCCCCCACTCATCCGATCCTAAAAACGGGGCATAGCGAAAGCGATTAGCTAACCGCTAGTACTGTTCTAGCCTTAGCCTTCTATCCCTGGACTCTCTTTGAAAAAAGAGGCACCTTTCGGCAACACACGGTACACGGATAAACTCGAACTGATGAATGCCGTAAGACAAAACCCGGGTGGTATTTTGGTATTGAAATTCTATGAAACACCCACGGTAAATATCTAAAATTATATTTTATGTTTGAAAACAATTAAAATACTTATAAGCACAATACACATATTCAAAAAGCATTCATAAAGTTCTTCACATAAAATAAATATTTAAAGCTGTTAATATTTCTATCGGTTACTGTTCTGTAATCTAAACAGAATGTATGAGATTTGTTGTCTTAGCGTAGTACGTTAGATAGTTAGCTAGTTGAATTGTAAGAAAATCAACACAATGTTTTGATATAGGATTAAAAGGTAAAGCACCACGTGTATTCATATTTTATAATATTATTATATTAAAGTTTGTATTTGATTTCTGCCTTTCACAGACAATCTGTTCGAAGGTCTTACTTATAAACCCAAGTTAATGCCTATGAGAGTTCATTTAATACAGATGCCTTTCAACCTTTTTTTATTTATATTAAAAACCAGTACATGTGAGCACAGTGTTGCTAATATTGTAGTGTAAATAATCAAAATTACGTATTGTCATTGTTCTGATGCAAAAATAGCGAATTATTTACTTCTACAAGAATTACTTAATACTTCTTTTTTTACCACGTCGCTCCTCGTGGAGTAAATAGACTTCTAATGGAGGTATTACAACAAGAGTTTTTTTTTATGAAAACCGGTTTTTTAGTTAGCTGCTCAACCTCTCTTTTTCGAAGAGTGTAGTTATGAACGGCTCAGACAAGACTAGTGGTTAGCTTATCGCTTTCGTTACGTCCCGTTTTGAGATCGGACAAGTGGGACGGAGTTTTTTGACATTAATTACTTTTTCGATTGAAAAATCAATCTGTGAAACTGCAGTTCTGGGATTTGAGTTAACGATCACCACAACGAAACCAACGTCATGGGCCACTGCAGCAAGAACCCGGCAATGATACAATTGACAGCTATTTCAGTTTCACGCCATAGTGAGAACTATATTTGAATCATCGAGTTGCAAAAATCCTTCTGGAGGATTGTTTATTAAAATTACTTGTGAATGCCATTTTATTTATTAACGTAGATTATAAATGAGTATTTCATGTTAATTCAATAAGTGGAATTAGCTAGACAAGAAAAGAGATTTAAAAAAATTATCATTTTCGGAAAAATAGCTCATAACGAACATTTGAACATGATGTTTTTTGTCAGAGCAGGGTACGCAGTCAAATTAGTACAGGTCAAGTCAATGTGATCGTCTTTTCCAGCACGTTTAATATCTTTGTTGCTATAACTTGTAAGAGTCAAATATCTTGAAATATTTAAATTTCAAGATACTCCCTAAAGAAGTTAAAATGTCAAATGCAAATAATAAAACAACAACTAGAATTGAGTAATTTCATTAAAAAATCGAGTTCATCTAAAAAAGTGTTTTGCGTGAACTATTTGAGATGCTTAGCTTTGCGGTTATTTCCCGTTTTATGGCGGGAAAAAATTGCCTCCATTAATCTGGTCCATCGTTACGAGTTTACCGCCTTCAAACATTACCATCTGCCTATCACGGGTATCACGAAAGGGGTATACTTAATATTCTTTCGCATCTATAACTAGGTCACTGATGGATTAGGGCAGCGTTTTTGAGATACGGCTAACATGCAAATACGCACTTCAAGCCACCAATATTTACGTATTGGCGTATTATACGTATCATGCCTTTTTTACACATATATGAATTTTAAAATTTTTATTTTTCTAACCTGTGTAAGCAGTTGAACAGTCTTTGCACCCAACACTACATGCCGAATTAACAAAGTTTCAAAGTATTTGACTATTAATAAGTTCACAATATTTTTAATTTATGAATTGATAATGGTTCTTTCGTGGTATATAATAAACTTATTTTAATGCTTACATCATTTTTAATATAATAAAACCTCTATATTTGTCATTAACCTGTTCCTGAGGGCCTAATAACTATAGAATCTGACGAATATGGGAACAGTTTTTTTCATAATAATTTACTGGCATTTGGTTAATCTGTTTCCATCCCCTAAAATAGTACAATATTAATAAAACATCTGGAGTGGAGATGGCGGTGGAAGAGAAAAGGGAGGATAGTTATTATTATTATGGGAGATAATCATTGCTATCAATTAAAACATCAGGTAACTCCAATTACTGATTCAGTGGTGGCAGTGACGAATATGGAAAATGCTAACCAATATGAAAATATTTTTTTGTACATCAAAATGTTACGAATATCGAATCTGACGACTATATAATCGACGAATATAGAAGTGACACTGGATGTTTTTGGATCTTTAAATGCTTCTTCTATCTAATCTATTGGCACAATAAATATTTTTTTAAATGTTCCTAAGATATCGACTGAGAGTGCTTGATGAAATTTCAATATCAAATTTGAAGCGTTTAAGTTGTGTAAACTTCCATATGTTTTCACGCTATTGACCTGGGGTTTTCCCTTCGTCATTTTATGCATTAAAGTGCACCTGAACTGGATATGTAAATTTGAGTTGGAAATGTATACAATTTGAACAAATTAAATTTATAAGAATAATTTAATTACCATACTTACATGCTAATTAAATAAACAATACTTGATCATATTAGTATGAGATTTTTTAAAATGGATGAATAATAAATTCTTGGAAGTGCATGTCGGAATTGATATAATAGGCACTTAGTTCAGAGTACTCTTGTTGCATCCTGCAAGCGAGATTGACAACAAGTAATAATAATTGAATAAATTCATTTATGACAGTGCACCGCCTCGATATCATTTAAATTAAAGTGGCATGCACTTCAGAGAGGAATATCAAAGAGTACCGTTGTAGTATTTGTTTAATATTGTCTATTAAAGAAGTGCTATAAAGTAATTGATCAAAAAAAAGTAATATTAAATATGTATTAGTAATAAAAAAAAACTGGAACTAAAGAATGCTTTTTTTTATTACGTAAAAAGTTCTTATTTTAAGTAAATAAAAATATACAACACTAGTGAGTACCCGGCATGCGTTGCAATGCTACTCAAAGAAAGAAAGGGTTTGTGTTTTAATTCTGTTTATTGAAGTGCTTTTGTATTAGAAGTCTGAATAAGCCAAAGTTTCATAAAATTACCCTGTCCGAGCCCGTCATCTTCAGGACCGGTCTGACCCGAGCACGAGTCTCAATATCACATTTGTTACCCGAACCAAACCCAAAGCTCAAATTTATTTTTCTTAGCCCAAAAAAAGCCCGATTTTTTTTAATAAAGTAATTCATTTATACCTTTCAAACAACATATGTTATTGTTTCCATATTTATAACGATATTCATAGCACACGTGAAATAAATTATTTAAGTTATGAATATTGCCCTATGGTTGCCTCATGACCCGAACGTAGTAATAGAAGAATTCAGTAAGTTTTTTCAGAGATGTCGCTGTGTGTACGTATTTGATTAATTTATTTAGATTTTAGATTAAAATATTTTTTTTCACAGCAATTCACCTAAGTTTCATCGAAATCGGATGAATGGTAAAGGAACGCGTAGAGGACAAACAAACATTCATTTTTATATATATAAATAGATTACATCACAAATAAAAAAGGAATTCAATGAAGCTAACACTACAATGGTTTTGGCTCTGCAAGTATACGATGGTGTAGGGTTGCCAGTTTTCCATGACCACAGATCGGGACAGTCGTAATTCAATTTGAAAATATGGCGTATCCAATTTATTTTAAGATAAGTTTTTAAATTGTCTTTTATCATTCCAAAATGACAGCTTACAAATTCAACAATAAAAAAAAATATGTTCCACATTAGTTAATATTTTTACCACTGGGCTACTCGATACCTTTGATTAACTAAAAAATATTCATGTAACATTAGTATTATCATGGTTTTATAACAGCACCCTTTTCCATGTAGTGGGCCAATCTTAAGCCGATGGGCAAACTTACCCTAATTGATGGTATTCCAAATAAATTCATAACGCATAAATCGAATAGAATACCCCTGAATCATATAATCCATGTTTTCAGCTTTTAGCATTTTTCTGGTCATAATTGTTTTTAATTACAAAGAGCCGTAGCTCAAAACATGACGACAATTATGCTTGAATTTATTAAGATTTAACAAAATAAAGAAATAGTTCACTATGTGTAACCACATTTTCTTTTAATCGAGATTTTCAGATGCAATTCGGTGTGCGGTTTTAGTCTATGGAACTTGGGATATTCCCGTTCAGATCGGGACGTCTGGTAGCCCTGTGTATAACGTTATGTCAAAATAGTTGCTGAAAAATACATACTTATTCTTGTAGAAATATTAATACATTGTTATTTGCCTGAAAATAATGTCAGTGGTTACCTACAACTGTTGATAAATCGCTAGCGTCATAATGTCAACTATTTTTATAAGAAACATTTTATAAAAACAATTCTCAGAGCTCGCGCTTGAATCGTTCGCTTTGTAAATTATGATTTATAAAAGACTTACAGCCAAAATTCAGTAATCCACATTATTTATATTTGCCAAATCACCACGTTGCGTTGACTAAGCTTTGGGCAATCGTTATCGGCTTAATATTTTTAGATTGTACATTGCCAAAATGTTGATTGTATTATAATATTGTGAGAAATCAGAATGTCAAACATTTATTGCTAGTATAAAAGTATTTGTATGAATTTTTCATATCATGCTGGTTGTGAAAAACAACATTATTTAGAAATGGTCTTGTTTAGTGTTGTTTGTACTGAAATATTTCTGTTCGTCTAGTAACATACAACAGTTATTAAAAGTTCAATTCACGTTGAAAATACTCTTTCTAGAATATGTATAAATGAAACAATAAATGAATTGGATTCTTATAGCTGGATTCGCATGTATTTTTTTTTAAATGTCCGCTCCCAACGTGGAGCATATGGCATCCTAATAGAGGTATCCCAAAAGAAGTTTTTCTATGATAACTGCTTGTTACTCAGTTGCTCTACCTCTCTTTTTTCGAAGAGAGTGGGGATATAAGGGTAAGACTAGGACATGACTAGTGGTTAGCTTATCGCTCTCGCAACGCCCCGTTTTTTAGAATCGGATGGAATCCATAAATCGATTGAAAGATCAATTTATGGAACTGTCCACACCAGGACTTTAACCCGAGACGCTGCATCTACTATTAACTAAAAATTTGTCGGGTCCGTGGTGCATTGGTCAACGTCATAGTCTTTGGTTACGGATATCTCGGGTTCAAGTGCCAGTAGGAACAGTTTCATAAATTGGTTTTTCAATCGATTTACAGATTTTTGATCACATAGATGACTACTTTAAATTTGGATTATTGAGATTTTGTACACTTCCATGTATTTTGTCACTAACGACCCGGGTTTCGCCTTTCGGCATCTTCAGGCATTCGAGCACACGAATGGACTCGAACTGAAGGCGAAACCCGGGTCGTTAGTGACAAAATACATGGAAGTGTACAAAATCTCAATAATCCAAATTTGATACTGAAATTCCATCAAGCACCCTCAGTCGATGTCTTAAATTACATAGATGACTGTTTATGATGTTTAGGATTCCCTCCCACCCATCCAATCCTATAACGGGGAGTAGCAAGAGCGATGAAATGACCACTTGTCGTTTACTATCCCTATCATTCTATTTCTACTATCTTCAAAAAAAGAGACGTTGACCAACTTAGTACGATGTAGTTATCATAGAACTCTGGTTAAGATACCTTCATTATTCATAAACTTCACATCGGGAGCGGACATAAAATAAAATATCCAACAAATATAATTATATTCTGAAAAAACATTTTCAATCGAAGTTATTTATACGAAGATCCGATCAAGATTAATAGATACAATAACTTTTTTACGGTCATATTTAATTTAAAGAAACATTAAAGTTAAGTTATTTATAAAATCAGTCAAATTATGTTTTACGATAAAGATATTTTTATAACTACCGGTTTTCATTTATTCGTTTGTTATTGCGATCGCAATTGGCATTAATTATTTGATTCAACTGATACTGTAAAAGTACATATGAAAAAAACAAAACGTAAATTTTTATCCCCAAGTCAAATTGACTCATAAAGCTTTGCATTATAAAGCGAATAATATTTGCGTTTATTTTGCGGGCTTTTACCATCAGCTGCGTCATACAAAGTTTCATTTTTCACTCTATGTGCCAGTGCTCCGCAACCTTTTCTCACCCACGGCACAACTAAGTAATCATAAATATTTCGCGACACACTACAAGCCAAAAGTAAATTTCATAAACCAAAGTTACAATTTATTTTTATTTGAAATAGTGGCTGAAATATTTTTTAATAAAAGCCAATTAAACTATTTAACCATATTAAAGTGATGGGACACTTACAAATTAGAAAAAAATCATTGGTAAAAGATTATTTAAAAAAATTAACTTAACTTCACTACTAAAAATTATTTAACCTAAGTTGAGTGGATAAAGGTATTGCCGATATTTTTCTTTGGTTGCAATAATAGTCTCGTGCAGTGGCGTAGCTAGGGGTTTTGCCACCCGGGGCGGTCCTTCGGTTTGCCACCTCCTACTACTTTTCCTCCAAAAAACTTTTAGTCATCAGGATCGAAAAAGTTAAGCCGCAGGTAGAAAATTTTATATATAAATATAATTTCTTGAAAAATATGTACCATATTTTTACAATTCTGACACGAAATTATGTATGTACAATACTTTAATTGATATATACTGCACATAAAAACGAAATGACAATTGTAAATTAATTTAGAACAAGATATTCAGCAGATTTTACTAACAATTCGCAAAAAAAAAACATTAAAAAAAATTAGAAAAAAGTATTAAAATAAATATTTTATAAGAGCGAATTCTTAACAGCAAAACCATTAGCAACATTGTCGATATTAAATAGTTTTTTTTATTCATTTCAACTTCAAAAAGCTCCTTTCAAATAAAATTATATTTTTGAATAAATTGCAGAAGTTCAATCTTTGCCATCCGTCCACACATTTGTTTCATTATGTTAAGCAGCAACATAATTTTGAATTGTTCCCGATCATCATCACCGTAATTTAAACAGAGATTTTAGCAACCGAGTGGCTTTAATTTTTTTCTCATTTTGAACTCTCTGCGCCACGGTACACCTTGGATCGCTTCGTGGTGCATCAGTTTCGGACCACTGCCTCATACGATGAAAATTTAAATAATATTTAAATTAAGCGTCATATTTTAATATTTTCTCAAATATTGCACTCTTAGAAGCGAGGCTGCTTCTTGACAAGCGAGAGCTTGTATTGAAAAATGCTCTTTTAAATATGAAATTCGAAATTCATTCGATCACTTGACAATCATTTACATTATTAAATAAAGAAACATTCCAAAATATAATCAAATTAAAATTAATATCAGAATCAAAATATCCAACTTTAAGCACCAGAAATGCAATTGCGTCAGTATTGAATTATTTTTTTTGTCAGTAAATTTAACAAGTTCTGAAAAGTTTTATGTAACAATTGAGAGCTCTAGTATCATAATTCAGATTCTCCAATAATGCTTGTTTTTGGCAAACCCAAAAAAACCGTTTTCATGCTACGGCTACAATTGCATAGTTTAATGCAAAGAAAACAGTGGAACAGACGCTAACACCATGATATATAAACAAATACTAGTGGCCATGACAGCAAAATACTGCACTCCCATTGGCTGGAGTAGATATTATTAGCTTAGGAAATTATAAGCCATTTAAAAATTTGAGTTTTGAAAATGAACAACAGTTTCTAATTCATTTTAGATGGGAGTTTTTGAGTTTAGAAAGATGTTTTATAATTTAAAGGTAAGTGTGAACACGAAGAACAATGCTGCATTCATAACTCATTTTTTGCATATGCGGGTGATTATGAGTTATGATACTAGACACCTGAATTGTCAATAAGTATTACATCACTAGTGGGACGTCCGTCATAGATGATGGTATTGAAATTGAAAAACTGAATTTTCGGGCATAGATTGTGCAGCTTCCGGAGTTCTTTGTAATCGTTGTTGTCTGTGTGCCTCGGTATCAGCATCACACCGGGATTTCGCAGATTCCGAAATTTGACTTGCACTCCATCTCTGCTGTCACTTACGACGTCATCGCAAACGTCGTTGTTCTTTAGTTTTCGTAGTGACAGACTGATTGTTATTTTTGTTTGTTTGCCTCGGTTTTGAGTCAAGTCGGAGCTGTGTGTATTGTTAGGCTTGTATGTGTGCTTTGCTTGAGTCATGAAAAAATTTCATACCTACATGTAATATGTGATAAAAATAAAACGCCTACAGACCGGTCTGGGAAATTATATGTACGATTATAAAGTCAGATTGATGGTAAATATTTTTACCAAACGGTCCGGGTACCTGACTGACCTAACCAAGATATTGAAAAACAATTACAGACTGTTGATTTCTTTTAATTTCCGATATTATAAATAGAGACAGATTATTCATTATGCTATGTAATTAAAGGGACCGTTTATGCATTTAATTATTGAACGAACGATTAGCCTTAATTAGTTCGTCAACAAAATCGTTTAAACGTAATTGTGGCTAGTTTTTTGTAATTTTATAAAAATACAAATACGAAAAAACGATCAGTATAAAACACATTATATGTATATTAACATCAAATGTATAAATAAACTGGATTTTTTTGATTAACATGTCTTCAGTAGTTTTTTCAAATAAATAAATCTTTATTCAGTACCTTTCAAATACATTTTAAAAACAAAACATAGCATCGTACTCAGTTCTACAAGAAGTTTTTCAGTTTGCTGATAGCTATTTCGGCTTCACAACATCGCTTAAACTTAATTTAGCAGAAAACTACGTCCAAAATTTCAATTTTAAATAAAAGTTATGGAATAAGTGAGATGACACAATACTGTCTGTCTCTTCTAAAACAGTATGTAAGCTTAGCCAAATTAAGTTAAAACATAGTTCTGACGATGAGGGGAAACAGAAAAAGCTTTCAAAAAACTAATACAGTTCTTGTTGAATTGGATAATTTATTATTTTTACTCTATTACAGTGAAGTTCTACCAAGTAAATGCTAATTCAATCAACAAAATATATATTTTTATCCTACAAATTCTGTTAACGTTAGCTTTTATATCATACTTTTACTTTTTAATACAACAGTGTGTTTATCCACATTCATTTATCATTGACATTTTCATGTATCCTCTGAAAAATAATATTACATAATATTGATTTATTTTCCAACTGGCATTTGTATAGTAGCACTTGAATATCTTAAAAAAACCTTTAACGTATTGCAAAGCAAGTAAATGTTACGCGATTGAGTTACTGATATTTTTGCTTTGATAAAATATTACTTTTTTTTATTAGGCCGATAAATATGACATTTCTAAAACAGCATGTGAAGACATAAAATAATAGGCTTTATAACGAATTTGGAGTATATTCATTTTTTTACTTTTTCAGGACAAAAGGATACGTATAATCGATTGTTAATGCATGTAAAATAATTATGATTAACATTGTTAAAAGATGTCAAAAAGTATATAAAATAAAAAAGTTCTACATTTCTTGGGTGAGTAATTATATTAATTTTTGGTAAGTAAGAAATGATAAATATTCAATTATAAATTTATTAAAATGGCACGTGGTCAATTAATAAAATAAACTGTCAGTAATTTATATAAAATGGTCAGTTATTAAATTATACGGTTAGATGTTTATATAAAACGTTCAGTCTATTTATGAAACGTAAATCTTTATTTCTTTGGCAATTATTTACTGATCAAACATAATTATTAACCAGCCAATTATTATTTCTAACTTAATATTTAATGAATTAGTTACTGACCATTTATGGAATTAGTTACTCATTAAATAATTTAAGATATCGACTGAGGGTGCTTGATGGAATTTCAATATCAAGTTTGAATCGGGACGGTCACTTCATTCGTGTGATCGAATGCCTAAAAATCCCGAAACCCAGGTCGTCAGTGACGAAATACATGGAAATGTACAAAATTTCAAATTTCATTAAATAGTTAGTTGCCATTCGAAAACCCACTGTTATAATTATATTACGACAGGTCATTCAAATAAAAAGTCTGGATTGAAAGATATCTAATATCCGTTTAATGACGTTTTTTTTCGCAAAATATTTAAGTAGGCTTATTTTGTTGAATGAAATATTTTAGCTTGGCTCCGGTCTTGTTTTATATTATATTTTAATCTTATCTCTAAAAATTTGAATGTATTTTTTTGAATGAGTGTATTTAAATATTGACTTAAAATTTGTAAGTTTATCAAGCCACAGTCAAAGATAATAAATTTATTTTTAGCACACTATGTAATCTTAACATCTTGATTCATTTAAAAAAAATTATTCCAATTATAAACCTTCAGCTGACAGACAAAATCAACCGATTTGAAAAATTTCAAAAGAAATTGTATAATTTTAAATGAAAAGTCTTCTCAGTTTTAAGGTGTTAACTGTCAATTCTTGGTGGAGACGTTATGTTTAAAAAAATAAAACACAATTCATTTGTACTACTTCCACATGTTCCATCAGTTCCATCAGTTGATAATACTCATGGTGAGTGAAACCAGTCTTGATCATTATAAACATGTGGAAGTAGTACAAATGGATTGTGTTTTATTTTTTTTTTTTAAAAAAAGAAAGGTCTTCTTTTGTAATATGTTCTTGAATTGTAATCATTTTGACAGTGCTTATCACAAAAATAGAAATAATAAATAAAACAAAATATTTCTATCATAAGAAAATGCCAGCATAAAGAACATTTAAAGTATAATTTAAGACATCGACTGAGCACAAGCACAAGCACACTAATGCCTGAAGATGCCGAAAGGCGAAACCCGGGTCGTTAGTGACAAAATACATGGAAGTGTACAAAATCTCAATAATCCAAATTTAACATTTAAAGTGTATAATATAATATTTTCGATGAATTTGGCAGTAACTATTCGGCTTATGGATGGCTTTTGAACTTTTTTCGATAGCAAAATTGAATTATTGAGATTTCCATGTATTTTGTCACTAACGACCCGGGCTTCACCTTTCGGCATCATCAGGCATTCGAGCACACGAATGTACTCGAATTGACAGACGTGTCTAACGTTTATATACTTTAACACCAATTTACTGTAGAGTTCAGTCTATCTTGCTGTACTAGCAATATTGATATAATTTAAGACATTGAATGAAGGTGCTTAATGGAATTTCAATAACACATTTAAATTGTTGAGATTTTGTACATTACTTCATATTCGGAGCGGACATGGTTAAAAAAATTCAAACAAAAATCGTTACGTAAGTAAGTATTATCCTTTTGTCAACGTTTATTTAAAATTACAGAGAAAACCCTCGGTTGGTAGCCCTCTAGTCATTCTTATATTCCAAAACAAATGTGAGATTTAGTGAACTGGTAACGATCTCGTAGCGACCAACTACTGAGGGCAAAGAAACACTCGTCAAAGGTCAAAGATCGGAAGGGGTATAGGGTTTATAAAAAGAAATAAAAGCTCATAAGCTGTACTCTTCCTACTTAGATAAAAAGAACGCTTAAATATATGTTCTTCAAAAAATAAAACAAAATCTATTAATATCCTCAATTTGTAAGGAAACATTTATTACGACAGAAAAAAAATTGTCTTATATAAATGAATATGGAAAATTACTTTTTTTTAAGCGGTGTTCGCTTAGAATTGTTACAGAAATTTTCCTAAAAGAATGTAATCATTAAATAAATTATGAACATTATGTGTATAGGGAATTTAGGTAAAAACTGAAAACATTACCTTTTAATATTTCAGGACTTTGATCAGTTTAGCTTGTTTTTTATCACAATTTCATTATTTTGACGTTTATTCTAAGTCTTTATTGAACTTTTCTAATTACGAAGTCTTAATAAATAAGTCTTACATTATTTAATCACAAGATCGATGTGGTCAATTGACGATCACTTCTATTCTCGCCTCATTTGAACATTTGATTTCTTTAATATCTGGTATGAAGAAAATTAAAATTCAAAAAATAAATCTCCTATAAAATGTAACAATATATTTTGCAATACTAAGATGCGACGTGGTTTACAAGCCGGTTTAAAAGAAATATATTTACACTATCTCTTGAGGTAAAACGTACAAAAAAAACAATTTTGAAAGAAACCTTTTTGAAATTACTACATAGTGGTAACATTATTATACTCAAGATGGCACTACCAATTATCCTGCCAACACAAATCATATATTGCACGCAAGCATAGTGGTGTGCTGTGCTTTACTAATACATTAATCAAGACAAATATGTATTATAACTTGTTACTTTAGTCACTAATCCTGTTACAACTGCATATTATCTAGGTCCTTCAAAATGATACTAACATGTGTTGTTAAGTATTTCATGAATACATTTACTTTTTGCTCAATTCTAGATTTTTTTATTAACTTTTCATGCTAAAAAAATCACATTTCGTCACCGTGTAGGTTTCATCAAAACGCATTTATAAAGTAAAATGACAATTTTAACAAGTGAAATATGGCTTTATGCAGTATTAAGTGATTACTTTAAGTCATGTTTTGTGTGTAAAACCTGAAGTACAAATTAAGCGAAAATATCGAAAGACGCAAGAATCGAAATTCTTCATTTCAGAACAAGCTCGAGACGTGTTTCGGTGCCGTTTGAAACAAAAAGGTTGCACACGGTCATGCATCTCGGATTTTTACTACACTGTACTAATTGTTACTGTACCATACTATAATTTCGTACTTTTTGATGATAAAATTGACGAGATTTTCAAATTATGATTAATTATACATAGAAGACGTAAACCGTACGTATTTTTAATTTTCAATTATATGTAGAACTATTTTATTTACAAATAGCAAAATTTAAAATTTTTTGTACGACCTATTTCACAGATAATTTAAAGGTTTAAATGCTTTATTGACACATTGTTACATCATGAGTACGGAAGGGTTAAACACGTTTCCGTCACGACGAGTCCAGCCAAAAACGGCACCGGCAACCCGTTTTAGCGACTTTTTAATCAACATGGATATTGAGCACCTTAAAATATTTATTGATGTATGGAATCGAATTAAAACCAACCTTCTTTTACATTACTTAGTTTGTATAATTTTTACAATCTCAAAAATCCAATTTAAAAGTATGATAAATATCGGCTGCCTTGATTTTATTTAACTTACGTAATTAACTTTTCACTGGAACACCCATTACATCTGCAGTTTACATTTATCACAACAAACATATTTTTACCAAATAGAAAATGAATATGACAAATAACTTATTTTTTCAAACGATGTACTCCAAAAATACTTTCCCTCAAATTTTTCATTTTTTAGACAGCATTTTCAACGTAAGTTATTATTCTATATTTAACTGCCTTGCTGGAGCACTTATTTAAATTGGAATATTTTTTTTATTGTTTGTTCCCTCTTATGAAGAAGTCTTAGAATAACGTATTTTCAACGATAAATGATTCTGCGTCAATAGCTTTTGACTATTCAATTTCAAAAATACATAACGCAACTCACCATATAATTTTTTACTTTTATGGTGTTAACTGTCAATTCTTGGTGGAAAGACATTATATTTTAAAAAATAAAACACAATTTGTTTGTACTACTTCCACATATTTATAATGATCAGGACCGGTTTCGCTCATCACGAGCATTATCAACTGATCTCTGCTGAGACCGCGAAACCGGTCCTGATCATTATAAATATGTGGAAGTAGTACAAACAAATGGTGTTTTATTTTTTAAAATATAATTTTTTCGATAAAAACAGTTTTTACTCTCTCCTGAACAATTTCAATTTTGAGTGTTAAATCAGTTGGCCAAAACACCGTTGACATTATTTCACTTATTCAATTCACTAATTCAGAATTATTTACTGATTAATTAATAATGCTTGCGATGAGTCAAACCATTTCTTATCGTCATCAAAGCAATTTGGACGTAGTAGATATCAAATTACATGTTTGTTTTTTAAAGATGTCTTTCCACCAAGAATTGACAGTTAACACTTTAAAAGTAAAAATGTATCATTGAGTGGTTCCCATGTTTTTGATTGTGGTTATGAAAAATATATTTATTTTTTGATAAATAAAGCAATTCTCTCAGTGTCATTTTTTTAAAAGTAATATCCATGTTATGAATTTTTTAATTTATGTGCACTTAAGGCCAAGAAACATTTCAATGGCTATGGTGGAAAAAGCCTAAAAACCGCTGTTCTATACCCATCAATCTGGTTGTACGTTCTCCCATTTTATTCATACGATGTATAAATTCACTCAGTTATATGATAAAGCGAGCTTTTTTACGTTGAGAGGGTAGAAATTATTCCTTTGATGATGTATAGAGAATGTGGAAAAAGATGAGAAATTCCATTAAGTTGGGTCAAAAACTACTTTATTTCCAATAAAAAGCTCAGTATAAAAAAATCTAGACAGATCCATTTCATGAACAATCGCAACGAGGAAAATTGAATCAAATGCAATCTGCGCTTGGAAAAACTATGTCCAATACGATATAATAAACTTAAAAGAAAATGTTGTAATCGATAAAGTTTTTTCTTACATTAAAACATAACTCTTTTTCAGTTATTTTCATTGCTAACAATTCTGAATAAATAACATTCAAAATCAATAAACAACCATACATTTCAATTTGTGTAGGGTAGTGATAAGAATTTAGCTATGTGTTTGTGATTATATTGTTTTGGACTAAATCCCTAATTTTCAGTTAAAAAATCGTTTTATGAATACAGGTAATCGTTATTTATTTGGTTGTAGTCCAGTTCTTTTATATTTATTCTTGCGTAGATGAAAGATAATTATTCCTTATTTACAATTTTACTTCATTAGCCGTGTGAAATCACTTCAAATGGTAAATATTATAACCGAAAGTACACCGTTTGAACGATATATTTGTTTTTCAAAAGTTTGAGTGAGTTAAATGAGTAAAATTTTGTATGAGAAAATAGATATTTAAATTGCCAAAGCAACCATCTAAAACAAAACTTCAATCAAATATTACAATTTGATTAACTGGATTATTTTTGAGATATTTTCAATAATGTTTTCAAGCCATTGCGATCATTGCATAAGCAAATATTTTGTTGTAGAGAAGTTATTCGAAAGTTAATTATAATCTCTATGAATCAATCAAACTAAATTTAGTACTTTATTTTGCAATATAACGTTATAAATGCTATTTTAAATTAAGTGTAACATACAAGATTTATTTTAAAATATTTTTCGTACGTATGATAATATATTGAAATAAATTTACACTCAGTTCTATGTGATAAAAAAGGACTGCTCAACATACGGACCGCATTTAAATTTCAGATGACCAGCTCTTTACACAATGCTTCAAAAAAATTTAAAATGTTTAAAAAATAAAATATTTAAAAACCGTTCTGTTTTGCTTGCAATTTAGAATTATGATTATTTGATCACGCTCTTTCGTAAAGAAAAAATAAAACGAATTATTGAAGATTTGCATCAATTTTTGGGACGAATTTGTGTTTGAATAACATAATACAAAAATCAATATAACGAGCAAGACTGAATTTTCCAACCCAATTAGAATTTGAGATTGAAAATAGATTACAACATTTTTAAACGTGTCCGTGTCCGTATTGGGACTTGAACTCGTGGACAATGCAAGCGAATGGCAAAACGTTGACCACCATATGTGTACAATATCACCCGTTGCTACAATATCATCTTAATCGTAATCGACTGAGTTTTGCCAGTTGATGAATTTAAAAATAAATTAATAATTGGGTCTTATTTTAAAGACGATAGAGCAGGTCTCGGCCAAACGATGAAAAGATTCATAATGCAACTCATAATATAATTATATTTTCGATAAAAACAGAGAGAGTAAAAATATATAATGTTTCTCTCTCTCATGAAAAATTTCAATTTTGAGAGTTACATCAATTGGCCAAAACACCATTGATATGCATGTATCTTTAGAATTTTTTTCATATACAGAAATTCTTTACAAAAAAACAATTTTTAGATGTGGCCTGTTGACTTTGAACATGGTTTTTAGCTGGCCCAATTCTAAATGACGTTGGACATACCTGTGCTTAATGACACATATGCGTCATGAATATCTCCCCTAGTGAGAATGAAGCAGTTTGATTAATGTGTTTGTCTGTTTAGTAACGATATGTATATTAAATAACTGAACTCGGTCGTAGGTATTCATTTGTAATTATGCTAGGGAATCCTTTAGGGAAATGTAGTTATGCGTTACAAAATTATAGAAGACTATTTGAAGTATAACTAAAATGTCATATTAGATTTTGAGGCTATTTTAAAATTATTAATTAAACTTTTGGTTTTGTATTAAAACCCACTTACCGCATGTATGTTAAATGAAATGAAATCACAATAAAAAAAAATAGTGATGTGACAAAATATTTTCAGCTCCAAATCTTTGTTTGAACTTATGTTTGTTCATTTTTTGTAGACTTAAAGTCACAAAAGCAAATTACTATAGGAACTATCAAGATAAGTGGCAATAGTGTTTTGGCTTTATAAAACAAAAATATGTTTTTTCAGAGGTCAAAATAA
Organism: Himalopsyche phryganea; assembly: GCA_022494535.1. Classification (NCBI taxonomy): domain Eukaryota; kingdom Metazoa; phylum Arthropoda; class Insecta; order Trichoptera; family Rhyacophilidae; genus Himalopsyche; species Himalopsyche phryganea. Next base: position 9,837,017 of record JAGVSL010000002.1, on the reverse strand, counting down.
AACATTTTTTTAAAGGAGAGTTAAATGACCTTCCATTGCTATTTTGAAGCACCTATATGGTATCAATTGAATTGTTATGTATTTGGTAGAACTACAATATAATAAAGTAAAGTTAAGAAGTATTAAGTTTCACAATTTTGTATTTATTAATTTTTCGATAGCTATTTCGGTTTCATGCTATCATCAGACAGTTCTGAAGCCAAAAAAGCTGTCAAAAAATTGATAAAGATCTAATTTTTTACACATCTCCGCTCCCAATATGGAGCATATGGCCTCAAAATAGAGGTATCTTTCTATAGTAATTTCTTGATTGTTATTTGGTAGCTCAACATTTTTTTTTTCGAAAAGAATATGGATAGAAGGATAGGGCTAGGAGGGAGTTTCAGAAATCACAAGCATCCATGCCTTCGAACAAAAACACATAAATCGATTGAAAAATTAATATATGAAACTGTCTGTTGAGGTATTCGAGTCCGTGAGATCTGCAAACGAAACCTACGACGTTGACCACTGCACCACTGATCCAACATACCTATAATATGGTGACATGACAGTAATAAATCGAACATTAAGTCGATTAAGAATACTGTTATATTAAAACAGTGAATTTCTATATTACATATTTCTATGTACAAATCATTTTAACCCGAATTTTATTTTTCCCTATTTTCTTGAAAATTGTTTTATCATAATGTCTGTTTCATAAAAATGTCGGAATTTGAAATAAAAAAAATTACCGTATTGTGCTAGCAAGTGCTATTTACAGTGTCAAAACTAATTAAAAGAACATTTTAATATTCAGTGGGATGTCAAATTCATTATCTGAAAAATAAATTAACGAAAATCACATAGTTTGATTATAATTTATAGCCAATTAACACATTCATAAGTAATGTGAAATGATACACTTTAGTATGAAAATCAAAAATTATTAAGATAAAGAAAGATATTTGTATATAACGGTTTTCAGAATTTTTTGAAGGATTATTTTTTAAACAAAAGACTGAACAATTTTAATCTTGGAATTTATTAGCCAGCTTTAGAATTATTTAGAAATTATCAATATTCCTGTTTTATAGATCAAATTTGGATAATGTTCATAGAATTTATATCAAGGTTAATGCGAAAACAAATGAACATCATACGATATAATGCAATATTATTGGTTGAAATAATTTTACCAGAGGTGGTGTGTAATACCTTCGGCGTATTGATTGAATTGAACGTTTGTATTCTAAATATTCTATTAATTCACTTAAATTTTGATTTATATTTACTAATTTAATTGTTTTTAATAGAGCAACTGTCAATTGTTAGAGGAAATGCATTCCATTTTGTAAATGAAACACAAGTTTTTTTGAACTTCTTCCACATTTTTATAATGATCAGGATTGGTTTCGCTGATCGCGAAAAGTATCAACAGATAAACTATAAATCTTAACAAAGTCACCTTGGGTAAACAACGTTCTATGTGCAAAAATTAAAATTGTTTATAAGAAGCAATTAAGATTACAGAAGATGTACCTTTCTGAATGAAATTCACTTATTCATCCGCAAACGTAAATGAAAGAGATCACCACATTAGCGACTGTGATTTCCTTCACACGGTAGTTCCAATTATGTATGCAGATGGAACCTTGATGCACTGTAAAATTTGTATGTTTTTCGGATAGATTATTTTTATAATTTGATTTATGATGGATTTACGGAAAATTGTAAGGTTTCTTAAATGGTGATTTAAAGGCAAAATTTAAAGGCGACGACAAGGCTATTTATATAAAATATAGTGTTAAATAGAAGTAGTACAAAACAAGTTGTTTTATTAAAAAAAATGTAGAATTACCTTGACCGCGGTTTTATTAGATGACAAAAACATAAATACAGCCTTCCAACACGAAAAGGTTCCTCACCCCTGGATTTGACCAACCTTTACTTTTAGCGTTTAGAAAAGTTTACATTTATTTTATGTTCCAGCTTATAACGATTTTTTTTAAATAGCTCTGTTAAACTTATTCACGTTGAATTTTCTATACACCACCACTGCACCGAAATTATGTTTTAAATGTTGTTAGAGCTATTAAAATTAAATTTGATCTCACTGGTTTAATCAAAGAGAAAATACGAGCTTATTAATTGAAATTAGAATTCAGAATTGCTGATACTGATTTAAATTAAAGTAGAATATGCAACATAAATAAACGGAAAACAAAAGCTTTTATTTATTTGAATTAAAATGTAAACAGAGCTAGACGGTTTTTCTTCGATTTATGGTCCATTTATCCTGGTTGTATTTATTTGCGTCATTTCGACTGGTGGAACAATTAAACTCTGACCTTTATCCAAAGAAACTAGGCAACCTGTATTATTTAACGGGTTCGGGAGAATCTGTTTGGAGCAATCTTATGCATAATTAATTTTATCTAAAATGGTGCCATAAGCGGCTCGCTAGAGTATCACGCTATGTTTTAATATTATTGCTTTCATTAACATGTGTTATTACCCGTAAAAAAGATGTCGTTTCTGGATTTAAGCTCTTGTCACTTTGGTGAGTGGTCAAAAATCTCATGGCATTTAAAATAATAACATTTACATCAAAGGTTTTGTAAACAGTTGGTATTTTATTTCTTTTAATATAATAAACAAGCAAATAAAATATATCGTTGCTGTTTTGTAAGAAAACACTAAATCGAAAAAAATACATATTGAGTTATTTGTACCAAAATGTTTCTTATTTCAAATTCTACCGTATGACGGAAAACAACTATTTTTATAAATTAAACTTTTACTTAAAAACAGTTTTGTACGAACAAACAAAATGAAAAACGTATGGGATTTCAAGCATTTGGCAAACTTCAAAGTCCAATTACTCAAAACTAGTATTTTTCAACTACAGTCATAAAATTTGCATGACTGAATTCCACCCGTTATTTGTATGCAGCGACTGTTTCACGGCCACCGTCCAATAACGATAAAGAAAATAAACGAGTTTACTCATCATATTCTTGGACCGATTCAGAGCTGCGCGGTACTGATATTTTAATTACGCACTACTGTGCTTACGGAAAGAAAGGATAGAGAAAAAAAAGAAAAGCTGACTTGCTCAGTCACTTCGTTTAAGAAGTATTTAGTATCCTGTGTATCCGTATACTGAGAATCTGCCGCAGCGTTAGAGTTTAATCTACTCCGCGTTGAATCTAAAGAGGAATTGAAATATCCCGATCCCCATACGATGTTTACCAAATTTATCGAATGCAATAAAACATATATCTGCTCTTGAAATGAATGATTTCATGTCTTTTTTGTGAGAAACCTATGATGCGAATAGTTATAAATGATATCGACACTCCCTACGTATAATCACGGAAGTACCACATACGTGATTATAAATCATTTGCATTTTCGTTGTCTATGCACTCAGTTCTATAGGAAAGCAAGGCCTTAACCTAAAATCCGAAGTCCGATGTCGCATTGTTGTAATTTTTCAAAAACTATATTTTTTTCGCAAAACTTTATATAAAATAAGCACTAGATTTAAAATAATAGCACCGTCCCAACATTGAAGAAGATAGATGCGGTCTTTACTTTGCAACTTCGTTTTGAATATTTGAGACGCTGTCCTGTAAAATTTCATTTTTGCAGATACGTGATTACACGTAGGGAGTGTCGATATGTACATTAGATCAATACTTACAGTAGTATTATTTTTATAACAGTTATGAAATAACTTTCTTCGACCATTTTTAGGCATCATTATTATAAAGTTTATAATGAAGGTAACGTAAATTTTGCGGATCTTAATAAGGCAAACGAAGAGATCTCCTAACTATATATTATATTATTATTGTATACATAATATTTTATAAAATTTGAATATTTAAAATTTTGTACATTTCCACGCATTTTGTCACTCATGACCCGGGTGTCGGCTTTCGGGATATTCAGGCATTCAAGTACACGAATGAACTCGAAAACATGGCGGATCATTAACTATTTTATTAGGAAATTTTAGAAATAACAGGGCACATCAAAAAAGTTTATCGATTTGTAACGAACAACCTAATCTACCTAACTCCCTCTTATTGTATTGAAGTTAACGCAATCATAAATTACACCAACAACCAAAATAATGTAATTTCCACAATAATACGTTATGTGATATTAAGTACCCTAAAAGTAATGTCGGAGTCTGTGGCGCAGTTGGTAGCGTCGCTGGCTAGGGTTACGGAAGTCTCAGGTTCAATTCCCGGTGCGAATGGTTTTCACTGATTGATCTTTCAATCGATTTATGGACTTATGTTCTTAGTCTGAGTCCTCCCTCCCACCCATCCCATCCTCACGGGGCGTAGCGAGAGCGATTAGCTAACCACTAGTCCTGTCCTAGCCCTATCCTTCTATCCCTACCCTCTTCGAAAAAAGAAAAGTTGAGCAACTGATCAGCAAGCAGTTCTCGTAAAAAAATCTGTTAAGACATCTCCGTTAGGAGACCATATGCTCCAAATTGGGAGCGGGAATGGGAAAAAAATCACCAATTTAAAATCAGTAGGTATACTATTTGCTTTACTTTTTTCCCAATTGCATTTTATTAATAATTGATTGCTTGCAATTGCGAAATCCTAAGAGTTTGTAATAATTGATTATTTTCCCAATTAAAGATAAAAATCATTATTGTCAAATCAGTATTAAAATTAATTCGAATATCAATGTAGTTCCTACACTTCATAATACATTTTCTTATTCTGTATTATATATAAAGTATTTACTGTAATTTCAAATTCATTTGTGTACTCGAACGCCTGAAGTTATAAAAACGCCTGAATGTATAAAATTTGACATCGAAATTTCATCAAGCACCGGTAGTCGATATTTAAATTAATATTTTATTGTAGATCAAATTCTCTTCTACATGTTTTGTCACTAATGCTTCAGGGTTATATTTCACGTCCTTTGTAGATTTAAGTGAGTAAAAAAAAGATATAAAAGCTCTACCAAGCACCCTCAGTCGATTTCGTAAATATTGATTGTTTTACAGAATTATAATAATATATTATGTAATATATATCCCACCTAATTTATTTGATCCTGAAAATGGTGTACAATTTTTATAATTCTGTGCATCTTTATCTTAACCTTCCCAGAAAACATATGTTGATTTATTTTTATCAATAGAAGTTTATATCCTTCACATTGGAAGTAGCAATGGTTAAAAAAAGTTTTCATTAAATCTTATATTATATAATTTAAGACATCGACTGAGAGTGCTTGATGGAATTTCGATATCAAATTTGGATTATTGAGATTTTGTACACTTCCATGTATTTTGTCTTCAGGCATTCGAGCCAGTTCGAGTCCATTCGTGTGCTCGAATGCCTGAAGGTGCCGAAAGGCGAAACCCGGGTCGTTAGTGACAAACTACATGAAAATGTACAAAATCTCAATAATCCAAAAATTAAATCTTATATTGTCATTACGTTGCTGATCAAAAGAAAGCACTTTGAGATGGACGATCTATATTATTTGAAAAGAGAAAATCTATTTTATATCAGATGTACATATACAATATAAGAAAAGAGAGAGTTAGTTTTAATGAGAAAAATTGTTAAACATTTCGAGTCCTTCAGAACAACAGCGAAAATAAATTGAGTTTATTCTGTACAGGTCTGGCACACGCCAAAGAAGTGTTAGTGAATATTTTATACAGTGTTGTGAACCATCCCTTGAGTTAACAGTTTCCGGTGAAAGCGAAATGAAAGGTCAGACGCATTCGACCCGTAAAAATCACTCACCTATTCGGTTGAGGTTTTGAACAAAGTCGGAGGCCCGAGACCAGTGACTTTTTCATTACCATATTCATTTTATAATTAAAATAAATTATAAATAACCAGTCAAAATGTCACCGTTCTGCAAAGGCGTCGCCCGCATTTTAATATGCTTCTCTATGATCAATTCCGCCGTTTCGAGATCGTGGGCGAATCATCAGGATACCACGACCACACCCCTGACGCACACGACTACAACAACGGCACCGAAAGATTTTCACAATGACCCGTTGGTAGTGGAGACTAAAAGTGGCCTAGTTAGAGGCTACGCTAAAACTGTTTTAGGAAGAGAAGTTCATGTATTCACAGGGATACCGTTCGCTAAGCCACCATTGGGTCCTCTACGTTTTCGTAAGCCAGTCCCGGTTGATCCTTGGCACGGAGTTTTAGACGCTACAAACTTACCAAACACTTGTTATCAAGAGAGATACGAATATTTCCCAGGATTTGAAGGAGAAGAGATGTGGAATCCGAATACTAATATATCAGAGGATTGTCTGTATTTGAATATTTGGGTGCCACAAAGGTTGCGAATAAGGCATCACCAGGATAAACCTTTGGCTGATTGGCCCAAAGTACCAGTTCTAGTTTGGATATACGGTGGCGGATATATGAGTGGCACAACGACACTTGATATATACGATGCTGATATAATGGCAGCTACTAGTGATGTAATAGTTGCATCGATGCAATACAGAGTGGGCGCTTTTGGATTTTTATATTTAAATAAATACTTTGCTGAAAGCAGTGAAGAGGCTCCGGGTAATATGGGCTTGTGGGACCAGGCTTTGGCTATACGATGGATCAAAGCAAACGCTGCCGCTTTTGGCGGAGACCCCGAACTTATAACGCTATTCGGAGAATCAGCTGGAGGCGGTAGTGTTAGTATTCATTTAATATCTCCTGAAACTAGAGGCCTAGTGAAGAGAGGTATCTTACAGTCAGGCACGTTAAATGCTCCGTGGAGCTTCATGACAGGCGAAAAGGCGCAAGAAGTTGGAGGAGTTCTCGTCGATGACTGCGGATGCAACAGCACCCTCCTTGAAGATAATCCTAGCTCCGTTATGGATTGTATGAGGGGTGTTGATGCTAAAACAATTTCAGTGCAACAGTGGAACTCGTATACTGGTATTCTAGGATTTCCGTCTGCACCCACTGTTGATGGAGTGTTTCTGCCTAAGCATCCTGACGAGCTGCTGAAAGAAGGAGACTTCCAGGATACTGAGATTCTCATCGGAAGCAATCAAGATGAAGGTAAGCAAATTAATTTTATTAAAAGTTTTCTTTATTGGAATAAGTAAACATGATTTGATAATTTAATTGAAAAACGGCTGTTTAAAAAAAAATGGATATAGTTTACAAAAAGTCTTTCTTCTTTTAATAATCATATTGAAAAGATAGTATTGCTTTTAATCTTATTCATATTAATAATATTTTTATATATGGCTTAATATTTTCTAAAAAATACGTCAAAATTTATGACTTATTTATTTAGATAAAATGAATAAAACTTTTCTTTACAATTAGCTTAACAAAGTTTCACGTCTATTCAACTCATAAAAGAATTGCTGAGATTACGTAGAAATAGTTTCAGATACTTGATACAAATTTTTCAAATATTGCTTATACTTTTCGCCAAAGTTTAATATTTAATCACGACTTAAAAAAATGTGTATTGTTAGTCTTCTACTGAATAAAGAAGTAGGTGCATAAATTTTTCAAATGGGTTTTCATGTATTAAAAAGTAAAATCTAAATATTAAGAGTATTTACTTCATCTGTGTTTTGACATGAATGTGTACTTAACAACGTGATAAATAATCCAGTTACATCTTTTACATTAATTTGCTCTTACACGTTGCACGTAATAAAACTGATCAATATAATTATGAAAGATTTTTACCGCTATTGTAGGACAAGTTTTGGAGTAAAACAAAATATCTTAAACTTTCAACTATACGTTATTCTTAATATATACATAAACTATATTACAATACCGAACAGCCATACAGTAAAAACTTAAATACTACCATAGTTATGCCACGACAGACAGACGCTACAATTCCCTACAAATGTTTACTTGGTGAAGGCTAGTCTCCCTAATGGGTTGGTACACATTCGGAAATCGATATTGTCCAAGGTTGTGAAAGCTCTGAGCCATTTCCAAGAGCTTGGACACAAAAAAGCTCATCCTATCGAGAGATACTAGTGTAGATTGAAAATCATTTTTTTGATTGACTCCCTTGCGTGCTTGGAGGCATTGTTTCACAGGATTTGGTGGACTCATTATATATATAATGGAAAACCATGTACTGAGATAGACCTTGAAATCAATTTGTTATCATAAAATACAGCTAAATGGGTTATTACATATTAACATGCAAGATAGATTAAGACAGGTCGTTAAAATTCAATGTTCGTGAAGATAAAACATTATTTTATTTTATTTTTTGAATATAATGTCTTTCCACCAAGAATTGACAGTTAACACCTTAAAAGTCATTATTTTATTACTTAAGTAATTTTTACACTTAAAATCAATTATAATTTATGACATCGACTGAGGGTGTAATGTTAAAGATAAAACATTATGTTATACATGGAAGTAAAAATCTCAATAATCAAAATTTAAAATCAATTAACAATTACGATTTTACGTTAACAATTTTTAAATAATTTTTTTCGTAAAGTTAGTTTTGATACTTATCGAAGTTTTGTGGTATTTATTAAAAAAAAACTTAAATAAGCGAGGTTATTGTAGAATCCATCAAATGAATTTATTTCACTTTTCGAGTAATATTTTTGTCTTATCTTTAAGTAAAGCATATAGGCGCGATATACAGTGTTCCGATATATTGTTCAAACGTGGATCATATTTTACTCCTGAGGGATTATTTTTTTCCGTGTTCGCTCCCAGCGTGGAGCATATGGTCTGATAATGGAAGTATCTCAACAGAATTTTTTCTATGAGAACTGTTTGTTACTCAGTTGCTCAACCTCTTTTTATCGTCAATGGTAAACTATTTGGACTGGGCAAGTTGGCTGAAAGGCCGGATTGAACTTGTGGACACAACCATCAGGACGCCAATCACGTTCTGTGAGACTGCCCCGAGATGAATACTGAACAAGTAGAACTGTTTGCTGTGGTCCGTCCTCATACGGGTCTAATAGACTATGCTGACTTAATCTCAACCAAAGCCAACTTTGAGGCCTTCGATAAATTTGTAACATCATATGGGGAGTAGGATATTCTCGATTACTCTCTAGATTCAACGCAGAGTAGATTAAACTCTAGCGCTACGGCGGATTCTCAGTATACGGATACACTGGATACTTAATATCGCTTAAACTAAATGACCGAGCAAGTCACATTTTCTTTTTTTTTCTTCCTATCTTTTCTTTTCTTAAGCACAATACTGCGTGGTTAAAAGATCCGTCCCGTGCAGATCTGCATCGGGTCAAGAATATGATGAGTAAATTAATTTATTTTCTTGATCGTTATTGCGTTATGGAAAGCGGTCGTGAAACAGCGGTCGCATACACATAACGGGTGGAGGTAAGCCAACCAACTTGTATCGAAAAGATTAGGGATAGAAGGATTGGGTTACAGGACTAGTGGTTAGCTAATCGCTCTCGCTACGCCCCGTGAAGATCGGATGGATGGGTGAGGAGGCAGTTTTAGACAACACAAAAACATTCAGACTACGAACAGAAATCCATATATCGATTGAAATATCAATTTATGAAAACTGTGCGCACCGGGAATTGAACCCGAGACATCTGTAACCGTAGCCCACGACGCTACCAACTGCGTCACGGACGCCAACACTATTATTAGGAGGGATTATTTCCTCAGAAAAAAAATGTTTATTTTTTTTATTGCTTAACACCTTATTCGGATAGAGCAGTGCTCCGCAACCAGTGTGCTGCAAGACAATGCGTCCGAAACGATAGAGAAATCAACATTCTCTTCCATAAAATCTACAAAATACGAAGAAATAAGCAATGTCACATAATATTTAAGCTAATATTACTAATATTGCCAATAACATAAATAATTTTTGTATACTGTTATATATATAGTCTAGCTTACTTTATATTTTTAGTTATAACCCTTATCAATGTATTTTTTCTTATCTGTTATTTTCAATAATACGTATTTTTTTATTTTTTTTCAAATCGAAAAGGTTAAAAATCACCTAACCATATTTATTTTATTAACCTTATAATTTAAAAAAATTCTAGCTATTTTAAATTCACGAAATAAAAAAACAATACATTAATGTAAATTCTGTATATGAAAAGCACATATTTGGTATTGCGGTGTGGCGCAAAATTCCACACAGTGTTAAGGTGTGCCGTGGGTGAGAAAAAGTTGCGGACCACTATCATAGAGTTACGATTGACATAAGAAGTTGGGAAACATTTTCACTAAATATTTCTTAATCTTTTGCTCTTGGGTGGCTGGTGTGATATGTTGAATTAAAGACTTCACAAACGAAAGTTTATGTGGAAATAATTTAAATAGTCGTTGATAAATCGATATGTACAATTCGAATGTCAAGTAATTGAGACGTAAATCGTATAACATTAGCATAAACCTCTTGCTAACGACAGTTGGATATTATTAGTATGTATGTGAACCTATGTTGAATAAAATTAATTGAAGCTATAGAGTCAATAACATGTGGCTATAAATATTAGGTTGCAAAAATAAAATCATAAAATGTTCGAAACAAAAAAAAAACATATTATTTCAAAATGTCGTTTCAATGTTCAAATTCAAACACCCATCAATTAAACGAGTATAAATAGAAACACGACCTTTAAAATGTGGGCAATTATTAATTCGTCGTTAAACCAAACACACAATTTTTAAAAACAAAAGGGTACTTTTTATCTTGGAGATTTCAATCAGCTAAAACATACTACCTGGCAAACCAACCCAACCCCAGAACAATGAATGAACGGCAAAAGCTTTAACCTCACTTAACAATTCAAAAACAATTATACTACAAATGAAAACTTGAAATGTTGTACTTTAAGCTTCATGAAAGTACCGTGTACCATCAACAAACAGGCCAATAATAAAAAAAGTTTAGATTGTCTGGTTTACTGGGTAATCTGAAAGTAATTTACTCCTAAATGATATATGTTTTAGTACTGTATTATTTTATTTTTTGTTTCAACAAATTTAATACTGAGAGGAAGATAGACACATTCTTGTCACAGCAGAAATCAGCAGTCGGTGTTTGACCTTGTTAGATTATGCGTTGCGGTTGCTTCAGGATCAACAGAATTCCAAAATACGAATGACAGGGTGACAGGGTGGAGCTAAGAGATGCTGAGTTGTTCTCTCTTAATTTTGGAGTGGGTTAAATAAAAACATTTGAGAGAGGTATTTAACCTTAATATTTATTGCTATTTGCGATCTTATTGATTTTAAAGACTTATTAGTTATTCATTTTCCAACCTTAATATTTCCCGCTATGGGGAATTTGACAATACTATTTTATTTTTAGTCATGATGATTCAAAAGGATTTTAGTCGATTGCTAACTTATCCATACACTTAAGTTGGTTCATAAATAACATTCGTGTCTTTGGCTCAATGGAAAAATATATAATCGATATGGTGGCAGAAGATGTTATATCAAAAAACCTTGTTTTGAGATAATTGATATGTTCGATAATCATGAAATTTAAACAAATATATTCATACAATTAAATCGTTATTTATTCAATTACTTCATGAAATTTATGAATTTATAAAAATAACATGAAATGTGGCAGGATTCGTAGAGCTCGTGTTTCAGACCCTAGAGTGTTGAAATCTCTCTATCTAGATTCTAGTTTCATAACTCAATACAGATGATTTTTGAGTAAACGCCTTCTGCCACTATAACGACGATCATTATACTGATTGATTCTAAATATATATTTTTATCTGTCTTGTCCATGTTGCTTCCTTGATAGTTTAAAAGTTTCTATTAATACCAATGAGCTATGTGGCAATATGGAATACCTATTTCATATTCATGGCGTGCTGAAATTTTGTGACATTTTTTGTGTACGAAAAAACTTACTTAACAGTTCAATATATAAGATAACAAGAGAGCCGTTTGTCTCAATTTGGGCATGAAGGAGATAGGTAATGTTATCATTTGAGCTACGATATATTACGTGGGTATAATATATCCATGACATGGGTGTTTTTCTCTTCTATTTGAACTTTTTATTTCTTCGTTATCTCTTTGATTTGAAATCCAAAAAATGGCGCATAATAATGATAGGCTATTTTTTGATATCACATATTTATTATTGTAACTTAAATAAAATTCTTAGATACGAGTTGTATAAAAGCAAAAATGCCTCTATCTTTCAAGGTCATATCGCAAGAAATCAAATAAAACCGACACTGCGGTAATTCTTATAGATTGTACACACATATTTATGAATTTCAAGTGAATTGTTGCAGAGTATATTAATATAATCCAACTGACAAAATTAATGAATTTCCAACGGAGAGTGGTGAGTTTGTATGCAAACGCAATTTATTGATTCATCTTTCATAGTTTTCTAATGATAGTGTATTTGATCTGTTAATTTGTATTCATACACAAGAGTAAAATATTTGACATTTTCGAATTTTTGTGGCCTTTTTACTTAAACATAACTCATATTATATTAACCGAAACAATGTCTTCTTTATTATTTCAATTACATTATTCTGTAGTTAAACAGTTAGGCCTGAAATCTTTTGGTGTAACTTCACTATAATTTCACTTTTAAAATCCCATCTGACCGATTAAATATTTTAAGAACACACCAGTGTTCATGATTTCACACCCCTCCACTCTTGGGAGTCTGATCTGGCTGTTTTGAGTTATGAATGCAGTTTAATTCAGAGAACACTACAGTATCTCCAGAGTTTTTATCAAACGAGATATACCCAAATCTTTCTTATTAATTGAAATGAATACAGAAAAACACTACAGGTTTTTCATAATCGTGAAATTATTCAAAAAAAAAATGAATTTTGTAAAGTAGGCATGTCAAACAGTAATAATAATTATTATCTGTATTTTATCATAAAAAATACGTTTATTTTAAACAGTTTAGTTCAAATACGAGTAATTCAAAATATGGCTGAACTTATCATGGCTCGAAAAAATCCATAAAAGTCAGGATTAGCCGATTAATATTTATCGTCAATATTGAAACGACAGCTCAAACCTTTTTACCAAGTATTGATTTGCTTTGTCGAAAACGTTTCTCAAAAAATAGCATAGCGAGTTATTGTGTATTTTTTTACAATTCATATATTTTAAAATAAATATGATTTTTTTTTATTGTAAATTACTTCTTCGTCATTCTTTGTTTTTTAATGTAATACTGAAAAATGCGGCTGTTGACTTAATGTAAAAAAGCTGCTACAACTTGTAGTGAAAACAAGGTTTCACACGTCTGTTGTAAAGTCATTACACGTTGAAACCAGTAGATTTACAAAGGTCAAAAAGTTTTTTCATATCTTAGAACTACGATTGCAGATAACCATACACATAATTGAAACCATTGTTTGATATGTCTCGTAATTATTAACACTTAATTTCATATAAATAGGCTTGTAAGAATTTATATTTTTTCAGTTGATAATGCTCAATGAGAGAAAAACTGATGCTAATCATTATAAAAATCTGGAAATGGTACAAATTGTGTTTTATTTTTAAAATACAATACCATTCCACTAAGAATTGACAGTTAACACCTAAAAATTGATTAATATTATATCACTGTCAATTCTTGGTGGAAAGAAATTATATTTAAAAAAATAAAACACAATTCGTTTGTACTACTTCCAAATGTTTATAACGATCGGGACCGATTTCGCTCATCACGAACATTATCAACTGATAAAAATAGAAACATAACAGCCCCATTTATATAAAACAATTGGTTCATGGACTAAGACAAGAAATTACTGAATATCAAACAAATTATACATAAACCAAATAAAATAGTCTACAATTAAAATGTTAAAGACCTCTTACAAATCAATAAATACTAATCAGAAATCACAAATATGGCTACATTAAGAGTCCATTAACTGAGCAAAAAAAATTAATGACATTACTGATGCATTAAGCAATAGCCGATTGGGAAACTTTTAAGATTTTTTAATTCACAAATAATTTAAAAAATTTTAATTAACACTAATCATTAACAGAGCCCTCTCAAAAACGAAACGCAATTACTTTATTTGAAAATATTTACCATTTACATTATGGCTTTACAGACAAACACTTTTGTAGCGGAAATTACTTAAATACATTTATTGTTAAAATCAAACAAATCCCTCGGAGAGTTTTTCCGAAAATAAATATCGTTTCAAATATAATATCCCGTTTTTATGAGAAAAATTTCTTTCCCACATAAATTGGCTATTTTATTATTTTAGTAATAACATTTTTTACTTTCATTATTTCCCTGATCATTTTTCTCAACAACAAAAACTAGCTTTATTTCAATTGATTGATTTTCTGTTCAAGGTTTATCGCATAAAATGAAAGTACTTATTTATATACAAAATATGGATTGGAATATAATGTTATACCGTTTTAATTATATTTTAAAAAATAAAACACAATTCATTTGTACTACTTCCACATATTTATAATGATCAGAACCGGTTTCGCTCATCACGAGCATTATCATCAGTTGATAATGCTCGTGATGAGTGAAACCGGTCCTGATCATTATAAATATGTGAAAGTAGTACAAATGAATTGTGTTTTATTTTAAAAATATAATGTCTCAACCAAGAATTGACAGTTAACATCTTAAAAGTGGTTTTAATTATACACTAGTATTTATTACCCAACTATAAGTCATTTTTTTACCACGTTCGTTCCCAACCACGCTCCACCATATTGTTATTCAGTTGCCCAACCTCTCTTTTTTCGAAGAGAGTAGGAATTGAAGGATAGAACGAGGACAGGACTAGTGATTAGTTAATCACTCTCCCTACGCCCCATTTTGAGGCTGGCAGAGAGTTTTTAGTCATTTAGACGTTATTTAGGCATTATTTTGGAGTTAGTTGATGTCGAAAGTTGAAAATATAACCGTAATCGTACATCTTGTCGGTTCAAATACCTATTTGAATTGTTGAGATTTTGTACATTTCCATGTGTTTCATCACTGACAACCCGGGTTTTGCCTTTCGGCATCTTCATGCATTCGAGCACACAAATGAACTCTGATTTTCAAATTCATGAAATTTGATTAATTCAAATTTTATACTGAAGTTCCATCAAGCATCCTCAGTCGATATCTTAAATTACATCAAATATTTTAGTTTTTTTCCATGTCCGCTCCGAATGGCTGAGCATATGGTCTCCTAATGGAGGTATCTCAACAGTATTTTTTCTATAAGAACTGTTTGTTACTGAGTTGCTCAACCTCTCTTTATCGAAGAGAGTAAGGAAAGAAAGAAAGGGCTAGGACAGAACGAGTGGTTAGCTAATCGCTCTTGCTACGCCCCGTGAAGATGGGTGGGTGAGGAGGGAGTTTTTTAGGAAACACAAAAACTCAGACTACGAACAGAAATCCATAAATCGATTGAAATATCAATTTATGAAAACTATCCGCACCGGGCTTTGAATCCGAGACATCCGTAGCCGTAGCCCACTACGCTACCAACTGCGCTAAAGACGCCGACAGAGTTTTACCAATCAATAAATGTATTGTAAAGTTGTGTTATTAGTCTATTTGAGGATCCAACCCTTTGATAGAGCAAGCCAGTGGTACCACAACTTTACGCTATATAGCGTTACATGTTATGGACCATTGAAATAGCTAAACAATACTGTGTATTCATTTAAATTATACCTTCACTGTAGAGGTCTGCACGGGCCGAAATTTGAAGAAATTACGCGACCCGAGGCCGTACATCTCAGGTCCAACCCGGTCCGAGCTCGAGTCTTATTACCACACTTGTTACCCGAGCCCGACCCGAAGCCGAAATATATATATCTCGGCCCGAAAAAATCCGATTAAAAAAAAATACATTAGCATAAAATTGATTAACGTACCTACCCAACTTTTTCGCATGTAGAAAAATATATTATTTCACGGAATGATTTCCACACATCCCCACAGTCACCACTTTTCAACATTTTCTTTATATCGTTGAAACTCATTCTTAACGAATCCTTTGTATTTTTTATAATGAATTTTTCGGCACACGGAACAGTCGACTATCTAAAACGAATAGAAAAGTGAAACTGAATAATACCACACTTTATTCATTTACAAACTATTCAAACTTATTATCGGTGATAATTAAATGAACAAAGCATTGTTTCACCGATCAACAACAATTTTATGAGCTCAGTTTCAGGTTACCGAAATATAAAATGATGTCTCCATACTTATTAAATAAAAGACTATTGTGTCCAATGATATTCGAAACGTAATAAATTATTTTATTTATTGCCTTTTTGTTGTCAGCAGTATTTAGTTATCAAGAGTACTCATGATCCGAACATAGTCCGAAATACTTTTCTTAAGAACAAACCCCTTACCCGGGCCCGGTCCGAGCCCAAATATCAATTGTCTCTACCCATTCGAACCCGGCCAATGGGCCAGGCCGGGTAGAGGTCCACGAGCCAAGCCCGGGCCCGTGCAAACCTCTACTTCACAGTGTTATAAATATGTATATATAATACAATATCACGTTTGTAGTAGAATGGCGTGTTTGTATAAGTGATGATGTTTACTCTGATCGTTACCAACTTCATACACTTGCGCTTGACGTGATTAATTTTGATTTAATTTGATTTTGTATGCACGTTACGTATCGAGCTATATTACACAATATATAAAGGAATAACAATGCTACTCTAGAAGGAGAAGTAGGTACTATTATATTACCTTACGCTATTTGCAATAAATTTATATTCAGCTGTTATTAAGACACGTGTTAACGATCTTTGACATTGGCTTCGAACTAATTTTAACTATATTGCAAACTAGTGAGTAACCGGCATACATTGCAATACCACTCAAAGAAAGAAAGGATTTACGCGAGCCTCAATATTACATTTGTTACGAGAAGCCGACCCGAAGCTAGGATTTATTTTTCTCATCCCGAAAAAAGCCCGATTTATTTTTTAATACAGTAATTAATTTATTATTTTTAAACAAGATATGTTACTTATGGCTGGCTCATGACCCGAACATAGTACGAAATATTTTTCTTAAATTTGAATTTCGCCTGGTTCAGAGATGTCGCTAGTTGTACTATTTTGATTCGTTTTTAGATTTTAGATTTTTTCTTCAGAAACCTTCACAGATGTGCACACAACAACTCACCAAAGTTTGATCGAAATCAGATGAATGGTAAAAGAATGTATAGAGGACAAACAAACAAACAAATCTTAATTTTTATATATATATACATATACATAGATAGATGAAGTGCTTATAAATATGTACTTATTCTTCCTGTATAAAGTTTATATTGTTTTTAAGGTGTAAATTCTTGGTTGAAAAGAATTATACTAATTCTTGTGATGAGCAAAGCTGATTCTGATAATTATGAAAAATTGCGGAATAATTGTTACATTTTTTATAAATATTATAAATTGATTTGACACTTTAATCGTTGACAGTTAAGTAGAGGGTGTACTGACATAACGCGTTAAGTCAGTTCTTAGTGGTTTTCGGTTTTAAATGTCAAAATGTATGCAATTTGACGCTCTAAATACTGGTAAAACGCATTAAGTCATAGGATATAAAGGTTTTGAAAAAAAATAGGTAGTAGATATTAAATCATATTGCTATTTCATTCTGGCAGAAAGAATAACATGACTGTAACTCATCGATAAAAAATCTCATGATTTGAATGCCAAAAAGATTATTTTTTATAATCTATAAAAAATCTTTTTAAATCACAAACAATAATTGTTCTTGGCAGAGAGAAAGTACTTTGAAAAAAGAATTATGCCTTAAATGTGATTATCTAAGAAATTGTTTTTATAACTTAATGCCTTCTATCAGTATAATTTGGATATGTAAATATAATTGCTTACAATATCGATATTTCAAAAGTGAAAATGAAAAATATAAAATAAGATGCGCACTGTTATTAAGTCAAAACAGTATTTGAAAGTATATACAAAATCCAAACACGAACTATTTAATGAATGATTTTTTCAATCTATTTATCGATTTCTTTTCTAAATCATGCCTAAATTCTCTTCAACCCATCCGCTCTTAAAATGGGATTTAGCGATACCGATTAGCCTATACCGGTTCTTTTAAGGTGCTAACTGCCAATTCTTGATGGAAAGGCATTATATTTAAACAAAAACACTCTCAATTCGTTATTTTCACTCATTGCAAGCATTCTCAACTGATAATTCATCAGATGTGTTGACTGAAAACGGTTTTGATCATTGTAAAAATGTGAATATAGCACAAAGCACATTGTGTTTAATTTTTTAAATATTCTGGTTTTGCTATGGCTCAATTTTTCTACTTTTTTCTCTTCGAAAAAAACGGAGGCTGAACAACTGAATTACAAGCATTTATCATAGAAAAAGCTTGTGGCATGCTTCAATAATTAAGATATTCAAAGTAGTATGGAATTGAAAATTTCTTTCGATATATTTCGTCTGAAAATGCTTCGCAAACAAACGAAGCACGTGAGTCAATTACTTAAACAACAATTTTAGTGTATAACAAAGGGTTATAAATAATTGCACATTGTGTTATATAGTATGCACTTGGTACACTAGATCTCTTATTTCGATAGTTTGCACTTTGGATTTGGATTAGTATTAACTTAGATTTTAATAGTTTCCATATAGTCACGGATTCTTTTAACAAAGTGAGTTAAGTTGTAGTAGATTATGTTAGGGTTGGTCTGGTTTGGTTTCTGTAATGTATTCTAATGCGTGGAAAAAAGACAATATAGGCAATTAGTAAAGAATAAGTAACATTTCATTACAACAATCGATTTCTAAGTGCGAGTATTTATATTGAGTGAAAACTAAGTGTAATATATTTATTCAATGTTAAAATATATTTTATTAGCTGGGATCACTTTATCTTTTTCACTTTCAGATTTTTTTTTTTGTGGAATGATCTTAACCAAAGTCCATTTAATTGTAAGCCAATAACAAATTATTAACTTGAAAAAATGTTTCTCAATAAAATGAATGCAGAAAAATTGTATTTTATTTTTGTAAACGTATCTCGTATAGTTTTTCTTAAGAAGTCTTTTGTTGCGAAGCTTTAAGACCTAACATAAAATGACATTTCCAAATTCATATAACTGGCGTCAAAACTATCATCTTCGGCCTACTTACCCTTAACCTTTTCTTAAAAGCCTTACATACTCACGTTTCGATGTAGGAAAAATGTCACAGGGGATAAAGTTTCCAGGCGAAACGTTTGAAAACATCTCTTCGCTTATATGCGTTATACTTTTCCATTATCGTCGTTGTTTTTGGTAAGCGCTCACTTGCCGCAGGGCTCGTTTTTATTATTTGCTCGTTCGCCACGTAAATATGTACCTTTGTATTAGGGTTAACAAACGATACAACGCCAGTTTTTCATCGCATAAATATTATAAATAATATCAATGGTATTTTTGCCGATTGATGCAACCCTCAAAATTAAAATTGTTCAGGTGAGAGTAAAAACTGGTTTTATCGAAAACATAATATGGTGAGTTGAGTTGTGAATCTTTGAAATGCACTCCTGTAAATTGTCATGTTTGCAGATTATACGGAGCGAGTGTCGATATAACAGTGACTTACATCAAGTGGCTGGGTCAGAATTTTTAAACCTAAAACCAATGTAAAATTATGTTACCCTTCCTAAAACTGGTCAATTTATTTTTCTAATCACTTGGGCGAGATTTGCTATGTCATCTAAAAAGAAGATCATTAACTTATTTTTGTATTTTTTGAGGTTTACGTCAATCGGCCAAAACACAGTCGATATAATGCATTATTTGTCCAAAAATGTGTGCTAATGCGTGAATAAAACGTGATGTAAATGCATTATTATTTCATTATATTTTATAATTTAGTCAATTACCAATGCGTTCTTTAATTTGAATTTAAAATCACTGTTGAACACATTTTAACACAGTCAATGATGATTAACAAGATTAAATTAAGAAATAAATAAACCACGAACGTCTTTAATTTGAATGCTGAACCTAAATTGCTTACGAATTATCATAGATAAAGTATGTATAACTTATCATACTACATTCTTTTTTTACCTTTTAAATCAATACCATACAAACATCGTGTGACCATTTCGTAATTGCAAAAATTTTATTAAACCATACCATACCATCCTAAGCAATAACGTATTGCACCACGACGGAATCTCATAAAGCAGAGGTGAATTCTCATTATTAAAACGTATTAGAAGCATTAGAAGCATTTTTTAACGTGTATATGTATAGCTGGAAACATATCCTTGGTATCGTTTTCAGATTTATTTTATTCACAAATGCAATCTTCTCTACTGAGTATTTAGTTCTACAAATTTTTTATCAAGTAGTTGATAGCTATTTCGGCTTTACGCTAGAACTATACTTAAACTTGTTCTGCTTAGTTATATATACTCTTTAGATGAGATAGACAATATCTCACGTATTCAAAAAACATGATGTTTATTTTAAAATTAAATCATTCCAGGTAATAATTGTGTTTTTATAAAAGTAGCTTATGTGGTGTCATTAATTAGTCGTTAAAATAAGTGTATTGAAATTTTACTATAACATTAAATTAAAAATTGATAACTTAGTTATTCCACTTGGTAATCAATTTTTAATTTAATTTTATATTAAAAATGAACTTCCACAGTTACCACCGAATCCATAGAAAATATGAAATTTTACTGATCATACGTAATTACATGGGCTTATTGTAATGGTTTCAGTAAGGGTGATGGGTTAATATTTGTTTGGTCATTAAGAAGATTATTGTCATGATTGTATCTAATTTCGATCTGTTCCAAAAGATTAAGTCTAAGGCTTTTTTCACACAAATGTAAGCATATCGGAGCTGATTTAGTGGGTATGTTGTAGGCTTCTTCCAGGAGGTGGTTAGCAAATTGAGAATCTGTTTTATTATTTTTAAATGATCTTACATGTTCCATAAATCTAGTTGCAATGCTCCTTCCTGTCTGTCTGATGTAGATCGAATCACACAAGCCGCAGTTAAGTTTGTAAATTCCGCTTCTGTCAAGTTTATTAATTTAAAGATAAAAATAGCAAAGACAAAATTGTCTATCTCTTCTAAACAGTATATATAACTAAGCAAAATAAGTTTAAGTATAGTTCTGACGATGGCGTAAAGCCGAAATAGCTATCAACCACCTGATAAAAAATTTGTAGTACTAAATACTTTGTTATTTTATCCTATTATAATGGAGTTCTACCAAGTAAATGCCAATTCAATCAATATATTCTCAACTGAGCTTTAAGACACGGTAAATGCCGCGCTATATTACGTGCAACTTTGTGCTACCCTATGCTGCGGGTCGTGTTGCGGGATATTTTGTCACCTAGTGAATACGGGGCTTTATTGTGCATATAATAATATACGGATTAAATGATTCATAATCATCAGCAGCCGTCTTCAATTTACCTAAATCAAGGCCCTTTATGCTCTCCATATTTTTCACCCAAAGTATATGTATTATTTTTTGCTTAGATTGAGTGATTAATCTAAAGTAGCAACGCTGAAGTATATTCTGTGTTATTGATAACCCTGCAAAAACTGGCATAGTTTCGTAACGACACGGCGACGAATCAGACGAGTTCCCCTACTGGTTCATAAAATCTTTATCGCCCTATCTGATAAATGATCAAGTAGATACGGTGTTGAACCATAATTCGATAAAACATATTATGCTGTTATTTACGTTTTCAATATTTTATGCTACTTTCAGTGACCGATGAATATATATATATAAAACACTTTGAATGTGTGTTAAAATAAAGTCTGCTGTTTTTATCAAAAAAAGGAAAAAATTGAAATTGATTATTTCATAACATGTTATAACATACTAGCTACAGTGCATCTTCTATGAAACATATCTTTAATAAGCGGAATATGAATAAAAGTCCAAAAAGACGATTGTTCAGGAGAGCAGAAATATAGTAACATTCTGAAGTCATTTTTTTAGCAATAGCGATTAGATTTTCCAGAAGATTACCATTTTTACTGTTCTTATCACCAGTGCTTATAACAATACTTTATTACAACATAAATTGATGGACTTTTATTTTTACGAAAACCAACATATATATTATATTAAATGAGCAAATTTTTACTATTAGTTGATTGAATTGGAATTTACTTTGAAGAACTACATTATGATAGGATAAAATAACAAAGCATTTAGTTCTGCAAAATTTTAATCAGGTAGTTGATAGCTATTTTTGCTTTACGCCATCGTCAGAACTTTATAACAGATAGTGTAGACGATGGCGTAAAACCGAAATAGCTATCAACTACCTGATTACAATTTTGTAGAACTAAATGCTTTGTTATTTTATCCTATTATACTACTATTGGGACCAAAAAATAAAAAAAATACATCAAATTAATTTCAGTTGCACAATCTAATAATCTAAATGCACAAATTTATTATAATTTTTATAAATAATTTGTGACGCATATTTTTTAGTCGCACTGAAGCGTTTTTTAGTACTTATCGTAAAATAAAATTATACCCATCTGACCAACATATATATATTACTAGTGAGTATTTGGCATGCGTTGCAATGCCACTCAAAGAAAAAAAGGGTTTGTGTTTTAATTCTGTTTATTGAAGTGCTTTTGGATTAAAAGTCTGCACTGGCTAAAATTTTATAAAATTACCCGGTTTGAACTCGACATCTTCAGGCCCAGCCCGAGTCTCAATATCACACTTGTAACCCGAAACTGACCCGAAGCCCAGATTCATTTATCTCAGCCCGAAATAAAGTGATTTTTTTAAATATAGTGATTAATTTATACTTTTCAAACAATATATGTTATTGCTTTCATATTTCCCACGATATTCATAGCAAATAAGAAATGAATTATTTAAGCTATGAATACTGTTGTCTTATAGACGACGCATGACCCGAACATAGTACAAAATATTCCTTAACCTTCACGGGTGTGCGTACAACAATTCCCCAAAGTTTCATCGAAATCAGATGAATGGTAAAGGAATGTATAGAAGACAAACAAACATTCATTTATATATATATATATATATATTTATTGATAGATGACAATGAAAAAAACATGTTACTCATTTCGATAGAATGTAATATATTTGAATGGCATAAGTGATTTTTAACATTTTTCCAGTAATATTTCATTTATTCAGAAAATTTTTAACTGCACGAAAATAATATAAAAATATGTTTGTTTGGTTTACGTTAAGGATTGTCTATTTGAAAGATGCATTAAGTAAAAATGAGCCATGAATCATTAGCAAGTATTTTGAAGTATATGATATGAAAAAAATTTGCAAATCTTTATAATGGAAAAGTAATCATATTGATATTTTTGTATTTTTTAATATTTGTAAACATTCAATAGTCACCAATATTTCGTTTGAATTGGTAGAACTCCATTATTAATGGCTATAAGGAAGAGTGCATTTATGATATCAATAATCACCTTTCCGTGTATGCTCCCAACGTGGATCATATGTTCTGTTAATGTATCGTCTCAACAGAAGTTGCTGTGCGAGACCTCATTATTATTCAGTCAATCAATCTGTCTTTTTAGAGAGGATGAAGATATAAGGATGTAGCTAGGAAAGGACTGGTAATAAGCAGGCCAATCTCGCATCACTCTGTTTTTAGGAGATTGGACGGGTTAACAAAACTACTGAAAAATAAATTTATAAAATGCTTTTTCGCAGATTTCATCACGTAGTTTCGAAAACTAAAAATGACGAACGTACAATAGCGTTGGCCGTTGTTTGGCTACAAGGTTCTTTTCATATCACTACAAATCTTATATATAATAGCGCATACCGGTGTGTAGGCGAAGATGTAGACGTTTTATTATTATCACATACACATATAGGTATGAAATTTTCTCATGACCTAAGCGTCCGCGGTGTATATAAACAATACACACAGTTTCAACGTGACGCAAATTCCGAGGAAAACAAACAGCAATCAGTCCGTCAGTATGGAAACGAAAGAACAGCTAATTTAGACATTCAGTATTTCACTTTCAATACTGTCATATATGACGGGAGTTCCCACTAGTTTCAAAATATTCCCTTTCGATTGTAGTACATAGAATTCTTGGTACATATTCCATGAACAAATATTCAGCAAGCATATCCAAATTAAATGCAAAAACTAATTTACCCAGGCAATTGAGATGTCATGCTTGCAAAATTCAGTTACCATATTATGAATACAGCCAGCGGCGTTAATTCGTGGCCATACTCTAGTCTAGATATTCAGGCTCCAGTATGAGGATAAATTGAATTCCCGCTGTTATTTGCTCTGCCACATCCAGTTCTGGGTGTACGTTTCATTACTATTAGAGTTAATTTGGATTGACAATAAACGTGCATAGATATTATTTGCTAAGTTTTGAGTTGGGTAACCTTATTCATAGTGCATTTGAAAATCATAGTTCGAAAAGTAACATTCCATTACATTCTGTTGAGCGAAAAAAGAGTTTGATATTGTAGTAAAGTAATTCGTTTGTTTTCGCAACTAGAATTAAGGGTTATTGTTCCTGGGTCGGTGCTGGGATTAATTCAAGTATCAATGTAGTTGCTAGACTTAGTGATAGTGTGTTGATGTATTTATATCTTATGTTTAAACGATATAAACTATTTACTGCCTGGGTCGTTAGTGACAAAACACATGAAAATGTACAAAATTTCAATTTAAAAAAAAAAGTGTTGTTTCGTGGGAAAGGATTTCGATGAAACTTCGTATTGCGCAAATTTAACGTTAAAATTCGAATTTGGATTATTGAGATTTTGTACACTTCCATGTATTTTGTCACTAACGACCCAGGTTTCGCCTTTCGACATCTTCAGGCATTCGAACACAAGAATGGACTCGAACTGACAAGCACGGGCTCATGTAGACCTCTATTTTGGATATATGTACTATATTTTTGTTTTTCTGTTTCAAAGATGTCGTAAGTTGAACGTATTTGATTATTTTTTTTAGATTTAAATTTTTTTTATTCAGAAACTTTCACGGGTGTGCGCACAACAATTCACCAAAGTTTTGATCGAAGTCGGATGAATGGTAAAGGAACGCATAGAGGACAAACAAAAAAATAAACAAATGTTCATTTAAATATGAATATAGATTATTATCCAAGAAAATATGTAAAAAGATGACACTGATGATGAAGTAGGTACATAACTGGAATGAATAATGTAGACCATTTTTTTTGTTGAATATCTTCGTTTGATTTAAACGAACCGGCAAAACACATAAATTTAGGCAATATGAACGCAAAAAGCACAAAGTGTCAAGCGTTGGGCACGAAAGAATTTCGTTCTTTCTACGTTTATTTTTTTGGTTGAGCTTTTGCCTAAGCGAGAACCCTTTTTTATATGGCTGTTATCATAAGTAGTGTTTCGTGAAATATTTATCACCCGACGCGTCCGGTACTTTCTTTAATTGACCACAATGAAGGTTCTTCCTCTACCTTTGTTATTTTCTTAACAATTTATAACTGTGTTTTCAACTAAGTATTCTTTGAACCCTTTAAATTAACAAACCCATTATTACTAAGACAGCAAGGTTAAATTACAAAACGTGCCATTTAAAAGAGTTGTTTATACTAACATACAGAATCTTAATAAATTTAAATGTATTATACTTTTAAAACTGTGTTGTACTGCTGACATTAGGGATTGTAAAACCGGGATATTGGTGTTGAAAAACAGCCTAAATACAAGTTTAATTCAAGATATCGACTGAGGGTGCTTGATGCATTTCAATATCAAATTTTAGCTGTTGAGAATTTGAACATTTCTATATATATATCGTCACTAACGACCCAAGATTCGCCTTACGGCATTGCATTTTGAGCAAATGACCTCCGACGAAGACTAGGTACTAGTTACTAAGTTGCTAAGCCTCTTTTTCGTTCGTAGAGTAGGAATAGAAGTATACAGCTAGGACGAGACTGGTGAGGTCAGTTGATCACTCGCTCCAGTTGTAGGATCGAGAGGGTGGGAGGAAATTTTAGAAATCATAAAAAACCACGCCTTATTACAGAAGCCTTTAAATCGATTAAAAATAAAACAATTTATGAAACTGTCCCTACTGAGACTCAACCCCGTGAGATTTTTAACAGAAGGGAACGATGTTGATTACTACACCACAGATCCGATCGGATTTTTAACCATGAACACTTCAACTAAATAGTTTCATATCTCGTTTAATATTTTATGCAATACCCAATAACTTCCTTAAAAAATATAGAATATAGGACATTGGGATGTTGTTAATCTTAAATTAATCATAATAAATAAATGAGTATTCTACATTTTGAGAAAAAACGTTTAATGTAGATATGAAAACGACTTATTTTGAACATTATTTGACTAAGCAATGAATTTTTGCGACGTGATAAAATCTTTTACTGTGTTGTACAGCGTTCAAAAACTGAAAACCTATTCGAAAGCTGGCAGAAAATGTTCATTAATTTATTATTATACGAATAAATGATGACTGAAATCACGAATCTAAATTAAATTTACTTAGAATGATTAAAAAGTCTCGTCATATTTACTGAATATTTGAATGTTATTCCTTTAACTTAGAGAGAGCTGGTTTAGGGTTTTCCGGGTCAAAACAATCGATAAAGTTGATTTGTATGCTATTAACAGATGGGTTTTTGTGATATTATCATTCATCACTACCCGATAATTACCTAACCGTTAAAAAATGATGTGTAATGAAAGTGCTTCGACCCGGGTTCTTTCTTTCAGATATCTTCAAGCATTCAAGTACATGGTTGAACTCCCAATTATATTTTATTAAATTTTGACGATAATTGACTCTTATGGCAACCTGTAATTGAGAAGTTTATGCAATTATTTTTCTAATATAAGTACAAATTCATTATTATTAAATCGGTAATCAATGAATTCAGATATCTATATATTTTCTTTATTTGTCTTATATATATAAACGATATAAGCTGTTTTCTCACTGATGGAGTTTAAAAGTAAACTTGAATGCCTGACAATTTCTAAAAGCAAAATTCGGGATGTTAGTTACAAAACGTACGGAAATGTATATAATTTCAAGAATTTAAATTTGATATTGAAATGATTCACTCATGATGAACACACTCAATCGATATCTTAAATTATTACATTTAAAATTGACTTTACTTAGTTAGAAATAATAGCTATAATTACTCGTATTTGTGGCCGATTTGAGTTTTCTTTTCTTACTGGCCTATCCTAAAGTCTCCCCGTGAGTTAGATGTTAGTCCAAGAATAGTGATAGTTAATATCTCGTCAAGACTAGTGGCTCCTTAGACTAATATATCTTATTAATGATAATTACTAATATGATAAGCAAATTAATTTATACATTTTTTCAATTTCGAACGTATTATACATTACATTTGGTAATTTATTGATTGAATGGGAAACTGAATTGGTAAAATTGTATTAAAGTAAGGTATTTACGTCTACAAGAATAATTCTTCTAACATCTATAACTTATATTACAATCACTATTAATGTGTCATCTGTAAATCCTTGGTGGAGAGGAATTTAATTTAAAAATAAAACACAATTTATTCAGCTGGTAATTCTCGCAAAATTAAATATGTATAATCTGTGAATTCTTGTCATAGTTGTTGAACCAATTGTTACATACACTTTGTAATTATTAGCATTCAATTTTAAAAATTTATATTTTATCAGTTTTTAATTTTGATGAACAAAATCAGCCATGATCATTATAAACATGTGAGAGTTTAAATCCCGGTGCGGACGGTATTCATAAATTGATCTATCAATCGATTTATGGATTTCTGTTCGTAGTCTGAGTCCTCTCTCCCACCCATCCCATCCTCACGGGGCGTAGTGAGAGCAATTAACTAACCACTAGTCCTATCCTAGCCCTATCCTTCTATCCCTACTCTCTTCAAAAAAGAGAGGTTGAGCAACTGAGGAACAAGCAGTTCTCGTAGAAAAATTCTATTAAGATACCTTCATTAGGAGGCCATATGCTCCACGTTGGGAGCAGAAATGGATAAAAAAAATATATATATATATCATCAAGGCTATCTCGTATTAAAAAGTGAGATAAAAAATCAAAATGTTGTTTACACGACCATTCGAGTTCAGGTTTGAAACTTATATGGACAAAGTAAACAAAAAGTTTCCGCTTTAGTTTCGAAGTAAATCTACATAAAAACAACATACCAAAGCTTTTACCCATCGTAGTAATAAGAACAATATTGTAAATACCTCGAAACAATTCAATATCTGATAGCAACACAAGGCACAGTAACCTCGTTTCAACGGATGGTCGCCTTTGTACCGCGTAGGTGGACTTATACTATCCAGCCAACGTGGCGTGGTATATACTTTACGCTACATTGTGTATCTACCTGTCTACGCGGCGTATCGTAGAGTCTACGGCGTAGACGGTTCGAGAATGTTCGGTCGCGGCCGCAGTCTCTCGGCCGTGGCAGGTAGACTCGCCTACGTAAGGTGGGTTTTTCTCTGTACCCCGTCGCCCCTGGGGAAAATCCTGTGTACACCATTTATTTATTGTTTTTGTGTGATTTCAGGTACAGAAATATGAGTTTTGTAAATTTGTTCTAATTTATGTTGAATGATTTTAATTTACAAACGAGATTAACTAAACTGAAATTTGTAAATAATTGGCTTTATTGTTTCGTCAGTAATTACAGTAATTATTCTATGAAATTTTCAAGACAAACAAAACAACGAAAATTGTATAATTCATAAAACATAAATTAAATAATGCTCAAATGTTAAGCTAGAAAGAACAAATTGTATTTGAATAAATTAATTTGGTAACTATGAACAAGTGCAACAAAAAATAATCTTTGTATTAATCTCATCTTTATACAAAACACCTTTACTCTAGATAAATTTAAGAAAAAAATATCTTATTCGTTTTAAGAACAAGCGTTTGTTAACGTAGTTGTACAGTGAAGCCTAGCGACAAGAGTATCATCGTAGATTCAAAGTTTCAGGCTCAAGCTCTGGCAATAGGTTAAAAAATTGAAAACAACTATTCTCTTATTATTCTTGATTGAAGTAAAGTATCTAATAAATAGACAAATGTCAGAAATAAGGGCTTTGTTTTATATTTATTTTCAATAAAAATATTTTTATAAATGAAATTAAATTATTCTTGGTCTTGAGACTTGTCTGAGATGTTTTAAAGGCTTCTTTTTATTTGATTTATTTAATTCATTCAATAAAAAATACTCTAATGTTTTCATTGTTTACGATACGAGATTTATTTTCATGCCAACTACGAAAAAAAACTTCAAAAAATTATTTTTTATTATAAAATAAAAAACTAGTAAGTATTATCTCTGGCCTATAGCCGAGTTTTCAGCGAGATTATCAACGGTTTATGTGTGGTTTGAATCGTAGTACAAACCCTTTCATTAAAAAAAAAAACATTTTTTTGGATTTTTATTCCAAAACATAGTTCCCTCTGATGTCTCAATATCCTCCGACCATCTTCTGTGCCTAATCTTGTGATCCTTAAAATGGAGAATAGTGAGAGCGATAAGCTCATTACTAGTCCTGTCTTACCCCAATCATTCCATCGTTACCCTCACCAAAAAAGAGAGATTGAACGTCTTAATAACAAGCATCTCTTGTAGAGCAACTTCTGTTGAGACAAGCTCAATAAAAAAATTACATACTTCACATCGGAAGCCGAAATGGTTATAAAAATGAAAACAACATACAAATTGTATTTTTTTAAATGAAACGGTGCGAAAAAGCAATTCTGGAACTAATTAAAAAAAATGATTAAAAATATGATTTTTAGATTCAAAGCAAAGAATATTTTTCGCTTGGTAAAATGTAATGCATATTGCATTTAGGTTGGGATTATAAACTCCTCTCGATTTAAAATTCATATTTTATTCATCTCAAAAAAAAGTTTACCTATCTTCAATAAGCTTTAAGCAAATATGTTTCGGTGCACTCAGACGCAGTGCTTAATTACACAGCCTGGAGTATTAATTATTACTGTATTAAAGCTCGTCTCGCTTGAACTTTCAATGTTTAGTATATTATAACGTGTTGCTTAAGTTCATTTATAATTTCCATCAACTCTTAGGAAAAATTAATGAGTTTTCAAGATAAAGAACGATTACTTTACCAAATATTTCGGAAAGCATAATTAATTAAGTATATTCATCAATTTACCTTTGTAAAAACACGATAAATTAACGTTAAGCATAAACAATTATCTTATGCTGTAAGAATATGCAAACTTTAAAATTATATTACAATAAATTATAAGTGTGTTTGAAATATTAAAATTTAACTCTATATTTTAGTGATTTCAACAAAACGTGTAGCCGAAATATAGCTTCAAAAAAAAGTAGAAAAAAATATTTCGTATACCGTTTTTTGGTATTTATTTTAAAAGTACAGCTACATAAATTGACAAATTGGATTTTTGCCAACATCATCCGTTCTTCATGTGAAGTCAATGTTTCACAGACGCTTTCCACAACGCTGTCACTAAATTAATTGTACTAAGAAAATCGTACATCGTTTGTAAGCTACCGTAAAGAGTAGGAATGAGCAAAAGTCTGCTAGTATAACTGTATTTCTAAAAAAATTTTGATTAAAATTTGCAGTTTTTGGTCAAATTTGAGGAAATGCTTAGAATATCAATATCTACCCTTTCCAAAATGTAGCAAATGTTGATCTATGGTTATTTTAGAATGACAATGGTTATTATTACTTTAAATCCAAACTGTAACAATTAAGAAAATCCTGTGAAAACTTCTAAATACTCCGATTATTAGTTTTAAAAAAATAAAATAAAATTATAAAGTATTTAGTTATACAGAATTTTATTAGGTAGTTGATAAAATAAAATTATTTAATTAGATATATGTTACGATGTTTGAATACGTGAGATGATTAAATATTGTCTATCTCTTCTAAACAGTATTTAAAGCCAAGTTAAATAAGTTTGAGTATAGTTCTGACGATAACGTTAAGCCAAAATAGCTAAAAAATACCTAATAAAATTTTGTAAGACTGAATGCTTTGTCATTGCATCCTATTATAATGGAGTTCTACCAATTTAATGCCAATTGAAATTTATATTTTTAATATAAATATATTTTTTAGATAATCGTAGATTTTATTAAAATAAACATAAATTAGATGTATAGTAGATGTTTAAATCAGCCCAAAAACTTGTTTCTTACTATTTAAAAACTATGCTTTTTTAGTTGTTTCGCTATGGAACTGAGGTATCAATTTGATGATGTACTAAAAAGTTGGAGTAATTATGTGAGCACGATTTTTTGCATTTATAAAAGTTATTTTATGTACTTCTATACACAAAAAAAAACAAAACTCGAAAAATAAAATCACTAAGAAATGCGCCCACTATTACAAAGGTATTTAAAAAGTCGTCGTGCTAAGAAGAAAACAGATAAACAAGAAACTTTTATACGTCTTTGAAATTTTTCTTTTCAAAAAGGTCGAGTTGTAAGTATTATGAATTCCACTTGAATTGAAAAACTTTGTGTACGGTAAAGTCGTAACAAAATAAAAAAAAAACCTTACAAGTCAAAATGGTTTCGCGATTAATTTGTTTACAGAAAAATCAATTGAAAACAAAATAACCATACTTGTTTCTTGTTAGTTGCTGAACGCCAACAATAGGAATGTGGTAAAGTTAGTTTTTTTTGAGATTTTAGATACACTTGAATGAATATGATAAAGTAAAACTTCGATAAAACATAACGGTTCAAGCGAGAGAATAAAATAATAAAATTAAGTAGGTTTTTCAAACGCATTTAAGTGAGAAAAAAATCACTTATTCGTATTGTTATCACGTTATTATAAAAAATTATAAAATTTGTGTTTTGAATGGGCTTGATACTGTTAAGCGCTAGTTAAAGTAACTAGTAAGTAATTAGTAAGTAAGTTAAAGTTATTAGTAGTAGCTAGTTAAAGTAAAGTAATTAGTAGTTATTAGTAATCGTGAGTGAAAACTGCTGCCACTATAGTCTCGTGATTATCACATATTATATTATGCAGAATATTGTTTTCCCGTCGTGACTCATTGATTTAAAAATGTATGTAGGGAATGAATCAATACAGATGGCAACTCAGACGGTATAACAATACTAGAGCAGAAGCATAGATACGGGCAGAAGCCGTACTACCTCACACACGGACGGAAGACAATACTACATCACTGGCCGTCAGCTGCACGGATCCATTCAAGCTTCTGAACAATGGCCGATTTATTCTTAATTTAAATTTTTGTAATTAAACAAGTTAGTAACGCGATACCTAAATATATAAACCAGTTAGATTGGTTTTTATAAAGTTTCACAATAGTTTTACTGTTTTTGGTTATACAATGGGTATATTGTATATCAAATTGTAAATTTCTTTTGGAACCTTATCAAACTGATACCATCACATGCAATTATTTTCCTTGCTACCTCCCTTTGATTAAGGGGTGATATATTTTATCAGTGATATCATAGTGATTAAATTGACTTGCTCTGAGCTTGATGACTATGCACTTAACTTTTTATTGGATTGCTTAAAGAGTAGGTATTTCTTTAATACAATTCAATTGTAATTTAAAAATATAATTACAATGTTGAATGCTTGATGCAATTAAACAGTAAGATGGATGATGATGATGATAATAAGTATTATGCAGTTCAGAGGAAATATGTAGACTTCAACGAGTGGCGACAGAATTCACGTTCGGCGGGCGATTACAGAATAAAAGCGGTTCTTTCTTCTTTGATCATATATTTATACTGTCGTCAACTGTTTGTTTCCTACTTTAGTCATCATGACTTGCCTTTTCAGAGCACTTTGACTGCGTTTTCAAGTGCGTTAGGAAATAAAATATTATTTTTCAATTAGCATTATCTATATTGCTTAGTAAAAAATATCAAAGCATTTAGTTCTACAATAATAATTTTACATACAATAACCCAGACCAGTCAGTAGGCATAAATATAGACGTTTTATTATTATCACATATCACATGTGGGTAGGAAATGTTTTCATGACCTAAGCGTCTTCGGTGGATATAAACAATACACGTAGTTCCGACGTGACGTAAACTCCGAGGCAAACAAACAACAGTCAGTCCGTTAGTATGGAAACTAAGCTACGTTAGATATTCAGTATTTCAATTTCAAACATCTAAGACGGGCGTTCCCACTAGAAATAAATTCTTATTATTGTGTCGTAATTTATCAATCAAATTCGAATACTACGAAAAAACTGTTAATTATATTTAATTAATAACATAACGAAATAGATAGAAAATAATGTTTTCTTTTATAATTATATAAAAAAAATTGAATACCTCATCAGTCATATTATATTATTTTTATAAATCCAATTGTTATTCCTAAGAAAATATGTCTTTAATGAATACGAAACTTAAATGTTTTTAATTTCTACGTCTGTATGTCAAAATGTCATTTATTTTGTTTGAAACGTTCGTTCCAATTATTCAGGCTCATTAAATATATTCCATTGCGTGAATTTTGTTATTATTTATGTTATAATTTATATAGAAAACCTTCAAATAATCCAAAACCATAATTAGGTTTTATCTGTCAATGATTCACTACAGCAAAAACAAGAGCTTATATAAGATAAGTTGCGGGAAATATTTTCGATTAATATTAAACATTAAATATTATTTAATTATATTGATAAGTAATTTTGTTTTTCCTTATTGATTTTGTATTATTACTTCAATTGTAAGCCTTGAACATGAAAATATTTAAAAAAACGTTTTATATACCAAGAAGACCATTTTCACGAGTCAATAATTTTTCTCGGTTACACAACTGGTAGATGAAATCAACTGAAAAATTAAAAAATCAGCTAATGAAGCATTTAATTATAGTAAAAACCAAACTTTTTTTTAAAAAAAATATCAAATTTGAATGCTGTAAATTTGTAAATTTCCATATGTTTTGTCACTAACGACCCGGTTTTCGCCTTTTGCAATATTCATGCGTTCGAGTACATGGATGAACTCGAACTGACAATTGTCAAACTGGTTCACTAGCCCGGGTCATTATTAACTAAACGTACACAATTTGAACGATGCAAATTTGATGTTGAAATTCCATCAACTGTCAGAAGATATCTTAAATTAAGGAATTATTAATCTTGACAGAACCGGTGTTTATGCACTTTCATGTGGAATGTGCAATCCATTGTATATAAGACATACAGGAAGCAGTAAAGGCGACGTGAATAAATATTTACTTGCTATTTCCTAGCCCTAAAAAGGATGTTTTTAAGTAGGTATCATACACAGATTAAATTCAATACCTTTAAAAAGCCATTTTTTGTGTTTCTATTATTGTAGAGAAACACCTGTCAATCAAATTGAATATTCACAGTAACTGCTGAACAAATCAAAAATATTTTAGTCTAATTCTTTGTTAAAACTACTATTCAACACTGGAAAATTAACTATTAAATAATTAAAAAGAATTTTCGATCATTATATTAGGACAGCACAATCGAGTAAAATGACATTTTTAACAGAAAGGATATCAAAGTAATACATTTTCATATTGAAATGTTAACCGGTGGTTTGATAGTTGTATTCAAAGTTACTTCCTAACTTTTAGATGGCTTATTATAATGCTAGGATATTTATTATGTAAAACTAAATAATGTTGAAAATACATTTGTTAAAAAAATGAAAAACTGTATTTTTTACAAAATTATTTCAAAGTGGTTGAGCATTAGCTGAAAATACGCGCTTTATTATTTCAAAAATAAAAGAATTAAAAATAATCGTGAATTGGTTTACGAAATTTAGATTCGGTTTTGATTTATGATCATTCAAAGCTCAGTATGGCGTGAAAGATATTTGTATGAAAACAAAGCTCGTAAGACTTAAAAGCTTTTTCTTTATTCTTGTTTCAGGCACCTACTTTATCCTGTACGACTTCATCGACTACTTCGAAAAAGATGGACCAAGTTTTCTTCAGCGAGAAAAGTTTTTGGATATCATCGATACAATTTTCAAAAACATGTCACGGATACGAAGGGACGCCATTGTATATCAGGTAAATAGCACACACATACAAAAAAGCTCGATTTAACGAACCTTGACATAACGGGAAAAACCTTTATATGTGAAAATTAATCAAAACATCACGTTAATGTAACACATATTTTACCTTGCTCGTAAATAATTTTCTTTGCATGATAAGTACGTGATCCTTCTTGCAGCAGCTTTGTCGCGTGCCGTACAATGATATGACGAGCGCTAAGCCTAGCCTAATTTTAACACACTTTTTTACTCGCGTAAACACGTCTCCGTTGAGTGGGTATTTAAAATTACTTCCTGAATTTTCCATATAAAGTTCAATAAACCCTCAATTAAAGCGATATATTACTTCCACAATAACAAAATAAACTTTCAGCCTATGGCAATGAGACTGTCATCTGTTCGTAAAATAAAAGTTTGTTTCCAAAACCATTATTTGCTTATATATCTACTTTACAAAAAAAAAAACAAAAACACTTAACTTAGTATTTGCGGTCAATAAAACCTTATCGGTGTAAATAATTGATGTTTAGTGAAGAAAGTTTGAAAATAATGTAACCAACATTTTGAAGCGAAACCAATCCTGACACCAAGCCAAAAAAAAATTGTGTTTTATTTTTAAAACACCATGTCTTTCTACCAAGAATTGACAGTAGACACCTTAAATAGGAGCTATTATGTTTCGTGTCAAGGATGAGTATTAGCTTTTATCAATAACAATCAAATTAGTTATGTTTTAAAAACCCTGTACAAGCGAAATAACACTGTGTAAATCAAAATATACACATAAAATTTTATATTGTTATTTAAGTACCGTGTAAATCAAGGGAGAGGTGTTTACATCAATGTTACTTTTTATTAATAAGAATTCACATATTTAGACTGAAGAAAGGAAAGTCAGTATAACAACATGTTTTCTTGACGTTTTTCCATTATTCGGTAAAATCACTGAACTTGATGCTTCATAACTTTGTAGCAAAACCACCGACAATGGTCAAAGTTTGCAGGTTTTCTCATTAGGAGTTAATTATAAGGCAAAGTTTGACGATTCTGAGGGTCTCGGGAAAACTTCTCGGTGAAGCTAGTTCTGACACATGTGGAGCAGTATCGTAGGTTTATTGCCTACCTTGTTGGCTCACGAGGCAAACATAATCATTGCGAAATAATTTAACGATAAAATAAATTATATTTGATATTTCGTATTGGGTTTTTGAATTTTCAAAAGAAATTTCTTTTTTTTTTTCATAATCATTAAAAAAATAATACATACAGAAATGAAATAAAATAACAAGAATTTGCCAAATTTTTGCAAGACTATATTACTAAAAAAATATGATTTATGTAATGTAAAACCTCGTTAAAACGGAATACTGTCAAATGTAAAAATGGCTATCCTATTAATATTACTATTATAAATGTCTTAGTTTAATATTTAACAATAATTTAGCTACCAAATGTAGACAAATCATCTCCTTTTTTAGCACAAACTAAATGTCCTTTGATTCTAATATTAAAAGATCTTCCTGTTTGTTCAATATATCTAGCTTCGCACGAATTACAGTTTAATGGATAAATACGATTCAAAATATTAACTTTAGTATTAATAACATCCTACTTAAGTTTTGGGTATTATAAAAGGTGGCATTGTTTTATCTATTTTTATAGAAACTTTTTGTTTAATAATCAGTAATTTCTTGTCTTAGTTCATGAACCAACTGTTTTGTTTACCTTTTTCTTTAACATTCAATTTTATATAAATAGGCCTGTTATGTTTGCATTTTTATCAGTAGATAATGGTCGTGATGAGTGAAACCGGTCCTGATCATTATAAACATGTGCAAGTAGGACAAATGAATTGTGTTTTATTTTTTTAAGTATTATGTAAACCTAAATTATTGTAAAGTGTACTTGAAACGGACACCCCTTCGTGTTCAATAGTTCGTTATGTCGAAGTTTTACTGTAATACTTATTTTGCTGTATTTTAATGACCAAAATTTGGTTTTGCGGAAGCTTAACATTCATCAGCTAACAGCGTCAAATGACGAATCTGTAAAAATACTTACAAAAAAAATTAAATCGTAAAAATATAAATTATCTTTTTAGTAAATTAATGAAGGTGTGGCCTACTAGATCTGAATAACATAATTTTTGATAATTAAAATACCGTAAATTTTATTTTCATTTACGATTGCAGAATACCTAGTTAAATTACATTTCAATATATTTTGCATCCCACATACCCATCGATAGAAATAAAGACAGTTATTTGAATATTGAATACTAAATCAGTCAGGGATATTAAATAAATTAATACAGTAAACAATGAAAAGTCGTTTTATTATAGATAATAGGCGATACTTTTTCAACCGATTTGAAATTGTTATTTTATTGATTAAATATGAAGATATTCCCGATAGATTAAAATACGGGCGACAATAAACTACTTATGCTTAAGTTGCTGCATTAAACTGCATGTTTAATTAAATACGACCGTTAATAATATTTTCATGAAAAGTCGAAAGAGAAAATATTAAGCTCAAATGAAAAAGAAATTTATGTTTGTTCCTTTTGCTATTTTTAGTACACCGACTGGGAGGAAATTACGGATGGATACTTAAACCAGAAGATGATCGCCGATGTGGTCGGAGATTACTTCTTCATTTGCCCCACAAATCATTTCGCAGAGGTAATGGCGACTTCCGGCATCAGGGTTTACTACTACTTCTTCACCCACGTGAGTACGATGTTTCAAATCACAAACTGCATTTTTGGCTCGTTCATAATTTGGATTTTTCAGACTCTGGACTTAACGTTGATATCTCCGAAAAAATTTATTCAGAGTTTCATGAATAGCAGCCTCCACGGGAGCCGTAAAGTTCTGTGGAGGGCCTCAACGTGTTTCAGCAAAACTTGTGTGTGTATATTTACATAAAAATAAAGTTTTTTTTTCCACTGTTATTCCAAGTGTGACATATATTTCGTTTCCTTAACCTTCCCGTTTTCATGCTAAAAAAATCCCGTTGGATCTCATGCAGTCACATTGCGGTACCGTGTGGGTTTTGTCATATAAACGCATTTATAAAGCAAAACGACAATTTCAATGAGTGAAATATAGTTTTATGTAGTATAAAGTATTTATTTTAAGTCATATTTTGGGTATAAAATCTGAAATACATATCAAACTATGCGAAATTATCAAAACACGCAAGAATCTAAATTGTTCAAAGCAGAACAGGCTTGAGACGTGTTTCATTGCCGTTTTAAACAAAACGGTTGCAAACGGTATGGTCATGCATTTTGCGTCGTTACTATACTATACTATAATGTTGTCTTTTTCGATTGTAAAATTGACGGGGTTTTCAAATAATGATTAATTTATACAAAGAAGACGTAAACTTTAAAGTATTTTTAATTTTTAATTATATGTAGAATTATTTTATTTAAAAATAGAAAATTTTAAATTTTTTGTATGACCTATTTCACAGATAATTCATAGCTTTAAAGACCAAAGTAACGCAATGTTACACCATGAGTAAGGAAGGGTTAAGAAGCATCTTCATGCTAACTCAGTTAACCTTGTATAAAGATTCTTACTAGGTTAATAAGAAGGTTAGCCAGGTTATTTATTTCTAA
The DNA here is from genome assembly GCA_022494535.1 of Himalopsyche phryganea. Classification (NCBI taxonomy): domain Eukaryota; kingdom Metazoa; phylum Arthropoda; class Insecta; order Trichoptera; family Rhyacophilidae; genus Himalopsyche; species Himalopsyche phryganea. The sequence continues at coordinate 9,798,204 of JAGVSL010000002.1, read as the reverse complement.
TGTAAATCTAATCTGAACTGAACTCAATGAAGGGTGCGGTGGGATATTTTCTTTCTACTGGACGTAGGGAGGGGGGTAAGACAAAAAATTAAATATTACTAATTACCATACTACTAAATAAAAAAAGGTTTTTTTTAGTAAACTTATGACACTTACTTAAAGAGTTAGTAACTTTGATTTTTAAAACAAGTTGATACTTAATCATGTTAAGTATTCATGACGCATTTCAAAAGTGACCAAATCACCTTTTGTTATTTGGAAGAGTATATAAATAATCTAATTTTAGCTTGGTATTGCTTAAAAAAACTTACTTATAAAATATTTTTAGTATATTATTCAACAATATTTTCTTGTTGTCCACGAAAAGTTTCAAACATTTTTTATTTGCCTTCTACGATGTGGGTGAAAATTATTCGAGCTTAACTTTGTATCGAATGAATCAATGTTAAGGAGATTGGGTTTTTTTAGAATTTTTTTTTGTTATATCAAAGAATCATTTCATCCAATTATTTCATTCATACCCACCCGTAAAGCGTTTGAATGGCTAAAAATATCTTCTGAATAGGCACAGTTATTTTCAGTTTTCTTGGAAAATGGATAGTGCGTAGGTGTACGTTCAGATTTTATCTGGAAGCAAACAGAATTCTTAATCAACCTAAGATCAAGCTTAAGTAATAAATTGAAGAACATATCTTTCCTGAGATATTTTTGGGAGCTCAAATTTACAATACCGTAGAAAGGGGTGTATAAATAATTTTAATCTGTGTTAAATAGTGTTCACTTGATACACTTGAACTTTTATTTTGATAGTTTGCACGTTGGATTGGGTAGTATTAACTTTGATTTTAATAGTTTCCACTTAGCCACGGATTCTTTTAACAAAGTGAGTTAAATTTGAGTTATAGAGATTTTGTACACTTCAAAAAAAATCTCAATAACTCAAATTTGATATTGGAATTCCATCAAGCACCCTCAGTCAATGTCTTAAAAAAAAGTGAGTTAAGTTGTAGTAGGTTATTTAAGAATTGGTCTGGTTTGATTTGTGTAATGTATTCTAATGCGTGAAGCAAAGACAATAAAGGCGGTCTAATATAGGGTAGAGTTGCAACAAGTATTTTCATTTTATTACAGCTTCGCGCAACTATCGATTTCAAAGTGTGAGTAATTATATGGAGTAAAAACTATTTTATTTCTGTGAAAATATTTTTTCGTTAGTGTACTATATTTCTGCTATGTTAAAATATATTTTATTATATGGGATCACTATATTTTTAGTGAAAGAATTTGTTTTTTGTGGAATGTATTGTATTTAACAAAATTGTATTTAAAAGTAAGCCGGTACAAAGCCTCCGATGACGCCAATTTCGACGACAAAGATTTGCGTATCGTTTGTCTTGCTGAGCGGTTTCACGTAACTCATAATTATTGTGAAAGCATGCATCATAATTTATAAGTTTACACAGATGCGTTGTTGTATAAATTAAGAGAAGTTGTGACAAATTCACTCTTGATTACTTTGTGAATGAATCAGTTTACAATCACCAATGCGTAATTATATATCTCTAGTCCAGGCATGGGCAAACTTTTTAAACAGAAGGGCCACATTTAGAATTCAAAATGAACGGTGTACCACATACAACATATTATTTTTAGATATGTGTAAACTTATTATTACGAAAAGCTCATGTCAACGTAAAATAGTGATTCTCTAATAACTAACAATGTGAGACGAATAAAAACGTTGAATATATTTCAATAATTTTTTAATTGCACGTGATATTTTTTAGTTAAAATTCTTAAAACTGCTTATTAACAGTTTTTATTTAGAATCACGATAGAAAGTGATTATTCACATAATAAATTGTAGTATGACTCAAAATTAAACATAGTTTTTTTTACATTTTTTTTTACAAGTTAGTTGAATTTGTCTGAATTAAGACTTACAGATTTCTTCACAGCGGTTTAATCGATATTACACTGAAGATGTATAGTCTCAAAAGTGAAGGTTTCTGAAGAAAAAATTCTAAAATCTAAAAAAAATCATCAAATACACACAACTAGCAACATCTCTGAACCAGACGGAAAAACAAAAATATTGTCTTTCCAAAATATAGGTCTGCACGGGCCTAGGCATGGCCCGTGGACCTTTACCCGACCCGGCCCATGGGCCGGGCTCGGACGGGTAAAGACAATTCAGATTCAGGCTCAGGCCGAGTCCGGTAAGGAAATCAAATTTATGAAAAATATTTCGTACTATGTTTGGGTCATGAGTCATGACTAAGCCATCAGGCAATAGTTTTCATCACTTAAATAACTTATTGCAAATGTGCTATGTATATCGTTGGGAATATGAAAACAATAATATATTATGTTGTTTGAAAAGTGTAAATGAATAACTATATTAAAAAATCGGGTTTTTTCTGGCCGGGGAAAAATAAATCTGGGCTTCGGGTCAGATTGGGCCTGAAGATGACGGGCTCGGACCGGGTAATTTTATGAAATTTTGACCCGTGCAGACCTTTAATCCAAAAGCACTTCAATAAACAGAATTAAAACACAAACCCTTTCTTTCTTTGAGTGGCATTGCAACGCATGCCGGGTACTCACTAAATGCAATATAATTTTTAAACACAGTTTTAACCTAAGTTTGTATGTAAATACTACGTAAATAGATGATATGTGCTAGTGGCTAAAATCAGCAAAGTGACCTGGGACCGTTCCATTACAATATTCAAATTACAGCATATAACTTTACTGGATGTATCGTGCAACACACTAAGGGCCATTTTATAATTATTATAAGGCAATAAAAAATCTTTTATGTTAACGCTTTTGAACACTCGTTTTATTCGGTTACGGTGTGCCCAGGTTTAAATTCCAGAATTAAACTTTTAAACTGGTTTTTCAAACTATTTACGCTGAAAAACATGAATATTTATGATATTTATTTTCCTCTCCGAGCCATTCGATCATTAAAACAGGGCATAGCAAAAGGGATTAGCTAGCTACTTATCGTTTCTTAGCATAATCCTTCTATCCTTTCTCTCTCAAAACAATCAGCGAAATTGAAACATTGGCGTAAATCCTTTTTATATTTAAGTTTAACATTTTTGAAAAATATTAACAAATGTTCTTTTTTACTACGTAATAACTGGTTTTTTTTTACCCGGTTTCGCTCAAGATAGGGTTTGCTTATATTAATTCATTTAACACTATTCTCTTCCATTACATACTTAGTAAAGCCCAAGAAATGAAGATTTTACTATTTTAAGTTTTATGATTTTAAATAATGGACAATTTTCCGGTCCATCGTTTGATTTTTTTACAAATTTTACTATTCAGGCATGAAAAATTATTATTTGTGACATTTAAAGTATAAAATATTTATAGTTGCTAAGAAACATGATGCTATGACGATGACAATCATGAAATATTTTGGCAGGGAGGTTGCTAGGCGACTATTATTATTACTTTTTTCACTTTGCATTGAAACGTCAAAGTTATAGCGTTTTCAGTTTAAGGCTAAATGTTTAAAGTTGACAATTGAAAGTAGTAAAATTGACCTAGAAATGACATGTGGGAATTTCACATCGCTACTGGACACCGTTTGGGAGGAGTTCTTGTAACTGACAGAGATACAAACATACAAATTACTACATTTATTTTGTGCTTTATAGTAGAGTGTTGTTTGTTCATCAAAAAGTTTGATGATTTTGAAAAAATATCTCTTGTCACATTTTTACAGTAAACGTTTATATATTTTGCACTTTTAATCAAGTGGACATTTTGTCTAGCAGGAAAAGCTTAAGCATTTCAAAATACATTTTTTTGTTCGTTTTTCACGATAAACACAAAAATATATGAAATGTTATTCTGTCTGCAAAAAAGCACAAACGAAATATATCAAGTTTGCCTCAAATACTTAAAGCCCTTCAAAAATATAAAAAAGAACGCTGTCGTAAGCTTTGACACTTGAAACGTGGATGCTGAATGCTTTCTGGCAGGCTGCGTTTCTAAATTGACGATGGGACTTAATTCGGAGATAACCTTAAAGATACTCCAACAATTCGACAGTCAATGGTGCAAAGTTTGTATCTTCACCAACTATACGTTTACGTAGGTGCTGTTGTGTTCAAAAGATTATTTGATTTTTTAAAAAGGCCCGCAGCAACCAATCGCTGGACTCAGTTATCGATTGTGCGGTTTATTCTTTATTAAGTAAAAATTTTGATTACAAATGGTTTTAACAAGATGAATAAAAGAATTATTAATTTTAAGAACATAGAGACAAAGAATTTGATCGACAAACGGACGTGACGTGTGTAAATGTCCGGCTCTAAACTCGCTCTGACTTTTATAATTAAAGTGCTGCATTATATATTTGACAAACTGTTTATGTTAAGAAGATTTCCAGGTCACGCCTAAGTAGGCTCGTAGCCTATTAAATTTTATTAACTTTATGGATAAACATTGGATTTTGTTATTGCTAGCATAAGGTTAATGACCCTATTAAGTTCATCTTTATAATATTTAGTGTAAGGCGGGGTACATAGCAGTGCGTAAAAATTAGATTATCTGAAAATTTAAAAAATCAGAACAAGTGTTTTTTAATTGTAAAATTTCTCAATGCATTTGTTTCATTTGATAGTGGGATCGCGGGCTTGCAATTTCAGACTGAAAACTTGCATACAAGTATTTGTGTATCGATTTATAGATTTGTACCCAAATGCAAACTTCTCTAACCACGGGCGTTAAGAAATCGATTACTTACCTATTAGTTTTTAAATAGCCCCATCCTTAATCTCTATTCTCCTTCAAGGAAAAATCTTGAGCAACTGGCTAACAAAAAGATTCAGTTAAATAGCATTATTTAAAACGGTCAAACTGAAAAAAAAAATGAAATTTCATCATTCCATAAGTGATTTAAGACCGCTCTCAATATGAATCATATGGTCTAGGCATCTCAACAGTCTTTTTCTACAAAAACTGCTTGTTACTTAGTTGCTCAACCTCACTTTTTCGAAGACAGTAGAGATCTAAGAATATAATTAGGACAAGACTAGTGGTCAGCTAATCGCTCTCGCTACACCTCGTTTTAATGATTGAATGGGTGGAAGGTAATTTTAGACATCATCAAATATCCATGACTTAATATAAAGTTCTATACATCGATTCAACAATCAATTTGAGATACATAACTGAATATTGACAAAATCGTAATTTTAAGAGCCAATATTGATATATTTTCGTGAATGAAAATTCACTAATCGAAAATGACTTCACTGATACTAATCAGCGAAATCTAGAATTCTCTGAAGTTTTTCGATTGTATCTCAAGTTCTGTAGTCTAGGCTTTTGAAGATTTGAAATAAAAATTGTTTTTCATCATTTCATTGAAACTTACAAATGATATATTTTTCTTTTTGGATATGTTCGTATTGCACTGAAATATGGATTTATGTGTTGCTTGTTAGCAAAGTTTTTCCATCTGCTCGTAGATTTAATGTTTAAACTTTTCGCATACTTCGTCCATATGTATGTGCTAGATTACTCTATCTTGACTCAAAGACGTCTTGTCACGGCTGAGGCATACATCCACATTAGCGGAATAATTTATGTTCTTTTGTAGAATGGGCAAAACTTGTCACGCTCTTGAGGAAATTGTGCTTCGTGTTTAAAGCAACAAAGGCTTATGTGCGATGGAGTGGGTCGGCGCCTTTACATCCTTTTTACTGTGGACGTGTCTTTAGTATAGTGCGCTGCGTACATGTTTGTGTATAAAAAAGTTAACGAAACAAAAATACAAACGGTACAATCTGGAGGCGCCGTGCGACATGATGTTTTTATGCCATTTTGAATTACAGCGAGTCGAATAAATTCGTACGTTTTAAATGTACCATAAACACGAAAACGCGTTTGATATTATTAAAGTCATATACTTTCATATACACGATTCTTAGCAGTTGCGATAAAGGTGATCAAATTTCGTGCCAACATTGCAAGTCACAATATATTTTTCCGAAATTTTTCATTATACATTTTAATTTTTAATTTCACATCAGTTTAAAGTGCTCGTGATGACTGAAGCCGTTCCTGATAATTATAAATATTTAGAAGTCGTAAAAACAAATTGTGTTTTATTTTTAAAATATTTATGTATTCAGTTCTACAAAATTTTGTTAGTAAGTTGATACCTATTTCAGCTTCACCAAATCGTCAAAACTATTTCTAGCTATCAACTAACTAATAAAATTTTGTAAAACTGACAAAAGCATTTACTTTAATGATTAATTAATATTATTATGTAAATATATTCCAAAAACACAATTAGTACGTTAAATATTTTAATTTTAAATAAAAGTTATGAGGTTGGAATAAGTGAGATGACATATTATTGTCTGTCTCTTCTAAAACAGTATATACAGCTAAGCTAAAATAAGTTTGAACATAGTATTTTTTGGCGATTGCGTGAATCCGAAATAGCTATCAACTAACTAATAAAATTGTGTAGGAATGAATACTTTGATATTTTATCCTATTATAATGGAGTTCTACGTGAAAACTTGTTTAAATTTCAATGTAAAATTTGTGTGTTTTTGTATGTGAGTATTCTGATGATTGGTTTTATAATAAAAAATTTTAAATATTGAAAAACTCGTCTCAATCAAACGAATGAGGACAATGAATTGATATTAGTATCTTTTTCAAGAATAAATAAGACTTTTTAATGATTGCGACTCCCAATGTGGGCTCTCATGGTGTTTATAAACATATGATTTTTGAAGATAACTGGCCATCAGTTAATCAATGTATATTGTCCGAGAAGACGAATAGTAATAATTGTTAGCTACTTATACGATCTCTCTACTCCTCGTTTTCGGAACCGGGAGGAGCAAGTGGAAGGGGTTTAAAAAAATACGTACAAAAATGTTTTTGGGTACGAATTTATAATAATTATATTAAGTAAAAACTCGTGGCGTGAAATTGTCAATTATTTTAATATTTGAATTATTCATAACGCGACCGAGAGTAAATTAATAAACATTATACAATAGTGAGTATCTGGCATGCGTGGCAATGCCACTCAAAGAAAAAAAGTGTTTGTGTTTTAATTCTGTTTATTGAAGTGCTTTTGGACACACAACATTTTTTATTTTCTGTCTGGTGTGTACACGAATAAATCAGATGATGTCACTAATTGTACGAATTTGATTCTTTATTTCATATTTTTTTTTAGATTTTAGATGTATGTGAATTGTGAGATTGATTTTTATATATATAATAAGACCTACTATAAGTTAAAACTTAAATAGTTGAGAGTCGGGCTCGGTCAGGCCGGGCCTAATTGTACTATCCCCATATACTTTGCGTAAGTGCAAGCAATAACTTGACAAGGTTTTAACGGGTTCGGATGAACGGTATGGCAGTTCATAAGATACGAACAAACCCATGTTAATTTTTAAATATTAGATTTTAGAGTATGTTTATGAACGCACCTTTCTCAAAACTTTTATAAAAGATAAAACGCAGTTTGATTTGTACTACTTTGAAATTTTTATAACGATCAGGATCAGTTTCGAATTGTAGTTTATGAGCGAAACTGATTCTGATCGTTATACAACTGTCAAGTAGTGCAAATAGTTCATCAAAATTTGATAACTTAAAAGTGAATTTTAAAACAATGAAAAAAAAAGTTTTTTTAGCGTAATAAAAAATGTATAAATATATTTCTTCTAAAAAATTATTTTTATCTTGGCGAAGTTTAAAAAAATCAAAAAACTTAAATGTTGACGTTTACAGAAATAACTTTTGCAGCAATAGTTCGTGACAAAAATAAATTTAGTAAATTTGATCGCAATCGGGAAAAAATTGTTTTCCATCAATTAATTGTTCCTAAAAATTTAATCTTATAAAACATCGGCTCAGTGAATTCTTGTGTGCAAGAATGTTTCAACAGTTTTATGAGCATTACAAATTTAATTAAATCTCAAGATAAGATAAGGACAAGTAAGAAATAAATCACGCCACATTTTAAGAACAAAATCTTGTGTTAAGGTATTTCATACAACGTTCAGAAACCAATATCAAATCGAAATGTTAATCATAGACCATCGATATTCGATGTTTTGTTACAAAATAATTATGAACGGTTGATTACAAAAATTGTACTCCTCAAAATACACCTGAATCCCTTTTTGCACGGGGGATACGTTCCTAAGACTAGCGTGCAAAAAATATTAAATTCTCGAACTCAAAAATATTTGAAATTTATTTTTTATTTTTATGTAAAAACAAGTTCATACGATACATGGGTACATAATTAGTTGACATGATTTTAAATGTAAATTCAATTTATTTTGAGAAAATATATTTATTCAGTATCGTTACTTGACAATAAAAGCGAAAATAAAGTTAAAGGTACATAAATGCGTCAAAATAATAACAAGCCGTGCATGAGTCGTGAACATCTTGATCTTAAAATTCGCTAAATAGAAGGCCGAAGTGTTTTTATATAATATAATACTTTAATAATAAATTTTCGGTTTTTGTCACCGTGTAAAAGCAAATAAATCAGTGAAAAAATAATTTGTCCGTTTCCGTGCAAAAAGGGAATCAGGTGTACTTGATGCATATAGAGCAGTGGCGTCCAAACTGTGTGCCGCGGCACACTAATGTGCTGCAAAATGTCTCAGGTGTGCCGCAACAAATAAAGACAAATTAGAAGTGTGGAAAAGACAAGTTAAAAATTCACTTCCTTCGACGCCTTCGTCTTTTAGAAAGGTTTTTGGAAATGAAATCAAAAAACGGAAATACCTAAAGATGTCAGATGAAAAGTTACGTGTTTGATATAATTCATTCTGAAAATCAACTTCATCATTCTCACTGATAAGCAATTTACTACCTCTGTATAATTACGTTATATATGTTTATAAACAATGCTGTGTATTGTTGCCAAGACTAAGATTTGTTATTTCTATCATTTAATAAAGTACATTATATATTTTAAGTCAATTTAATTTGGTGTGCTGTCGAACAAATCCCCTTTCCCCAGTATAGTAGTTATTTTATACGTGAAATCAAATTAAAATTATTCCAAATTGCTAAGTTTTAGCTTTCTAACTTGTTGACATCTTGTTGACTAATTAAAATTATCTGCCGTCGACTATTGACTTGTTATTTGTCGCCAGTGTATCTTCAAGGCTAAAGTTAATGCCTTTTCCTAGAAACACAATTTTCCTACAAGCTACAAGTAGATAATTTTCCGACAAATAAGCAAATTACCCAAACTCTCAATATTATAATATTTTTGTCGATGATCATTCCCTAATAATCTAATATTTCATTGAACTATTATTTAATAGTGTTAGCTAGAAATGTTTGTTAATAGTTTGATATATAAATAAATGTATATTCAAAGGGAACAACTTTATAAACCGAAGAAAGAAAGAGTTTCGTTGATAAGATTAAAAACAATCAAGTTTTCAGAGGTCTGCAAGGGTCCGGGCTCGGCCTACCGCCTTTTACCCGGCCCGGCGGGTAAAGGCAAAGGAACCAAATTTAAAAAAAAATATTTCGGACTATTTTCAGTGTGTCATGAGTCAGCCATAAAGCAATACTTTTCATAACTTAACTTATGTACTTCACATGTGTCATGAATATCGTTGGAAATGTGGAAAAAATAACATATATTATTTGAAAAGTATAAATGTATTTCTAAGAAAATATTAAGTAAATCTTAAAATTTCCTACATGTTTATTGTATATCAGTATTCCAAAGTGTTTTAAAAAATGGGATTCGTGCATCCCTAAGGATGCGAGAGAGGTTTTAAACTTTGAGATTTGTATTATAAATTTTAAAACTATCTCACCATAAATAAATTTGAATTGAATAAACTTTACACTCTTGGAATCCATGACAAACAGGTAAACTTGACGTTAAGTAACACTACTATCATGCCACTATTTCTTGCAATGCTCTTCAAAAGAATTTTTATTAATAATAAACTACGACAACCTATCGTTTAAGATATTTTTTTGCATGTATATGTTAATGCATGTATACATTTTTCAATAATAGATATATCTTACAATAGGTACAAATGATTTCCTAAATAAAAACATCGGAACACCTTTTTGAAGGAGGTGCGAAAACGTGTTTTTAGTTCCAAGGGGGTTCCCATCACTAAAAAGGTTTGGAAATATTGCTATAGCAGTTGCTCAGTTTTATACGAACCTGCGTCTCCGACTTAAACTCTAGTATAAACTTAAATGACACAAAAAAATATCAATGTTAAGCAAATAAGAATAAAAATATTTATTTAAAATCTAAATCAGTTCATAAATTTACTTCCAAAAGAAAACTACAGTTAATTAAAGAGTATAAGAGAAAGTAAGGACAAACTTTAAAGCAAGCTTTTTGTAAACTTTGAAATTCACTTTGTTGTGATGAAGCTCCAAATACATGGTTAAGTTATAATGATGTCGTGAGTCATGAGTCTTGATGTTGCAGAGAATAATTCAATAAACACTCCTCTGGGTATTTATTTCCCTCAGCTTGAGCAAAAGTAAAGTTATCAGTAAACGAGAATCAAAAGTTGCATATGGCCGGAAAGATTGTTGAATCTATGGTCGGGCAACGTTTTCCATGTGTCAGCAATATTTGTTCAAGTATGAATCGACATCAGCGCTTGGAAATTTTACCGATGATTTTCTGTGGATATTAGAAGTGAGCTCAAACAACAATGGCCGACATTCGTAGCTTATTTGACAGTCACTTATTCCACAGTGTATGAAACTCTAACTTAACGTGTCCAGCTATTTGAGTGCAATTTCTATATCATTCAAAGTACATTTAATACTGGTTGACATGTTTTTATTAACCGAAATCCGGGTCTGAAATATTCAAAATTTACTTAGAATTACGTACATTTAAAGATAAATTTTGATACTTACACACGATTTTTAGGAAATTACAATTTTAATGGAATGAAATAATATTTACATAATAAAACTGACAAGAGTTTATCTTATATGTTTTATTACGTATGAAATAATTTTAAACAGTGTTTATTAGGATTAAAATAAAACAGAACTACACTATTTCCTAAGAACTCACCACAGTACATTACTTATATCAAAGTTTTATATTAATACGGCATACGTTCACAGTAAAGTGATTGAAGATTTATCAAAATAATAATTATAATATCAAAAAGATTGACACCGAGAATATATCTAACGTCTGATTTCGAACAGAGTCGATCATATCAAACAGAACGAGAAGAGAATACATTTATCTTGGCAATATTGCCATAATATTGATTGCGTTGAATATTCAAAATATCGTTCAATCATACTGTCGGCAAGTATGGGTAATACGGGCAACACGTGGCAATAGTTTCGTGCAAATCGGCTATTTTACGGCAATTTTACCTGATGTTGTTGTGTCACACACGACCACACAGGTTCGGCAGCATATTACCGCAAAACGTTGCTCGTTTATGAGCGGCTTTATAAACCAATATATTACGAAAGTTTGACAGCCATAATGTAAAAGTTTGTAAACTACGAAGTGTAGGTTTGGCTGTATGTTATGACGATTTCACTCAGATAAACTGAGCCGAAAATTGTAATATTCGGGTATGGGGTAGGTAGTATTTCGTTGAACTTTTATCAGTAAATTATCCAAGTATTGAGCGCAAAATTATTTCCGCAATTCCAATGGTTATAAGTTTAGTGATTCGGCCTCAAAGGGTCAAACAAACGTTACTTATTTTTCCTAACATTAAATAAATGGGTTTCTCAATAAATAATTCAATTAATACTTAATATGGTACTAAAATCAATAACTAAGCCACCGAACGGCTTGAGGTTCACGACCGCAGTGAGACAGGTTGCGTTTTTGCTCTGTTCCTATGTATTATTATTTTGAAGAGTTCCTTAACATTTTCATTGTGGAGTATTTAATTTTGTTTATATATAATTGGTTTGATTATCCGTAAATTTTTCAAAAAGTAAAGTCATAGTTTTTGAACCAATTGTTTGATATATCCTGGGATTAATTATTAACACTCAATTTCATTTAAATAGTCTTGTAAAGATTTATATTTTATCAGTTGATAATGCTCGCGTTATCAGTTGATGAGCGAAACCAGTTCTGACAATTTTAAAAGTAGTAAAAAAATGTATTTCATCAAAAAAAAAAAAACTCTGACGATAGCATCAAGTTAAAGGGCTGTCAATTAATTAATATAATTATTGTAAAACAAAATTTTTCACATTTTCATACAACATTGTTTTATTTATAAAAATCAACATTTTAGTCTCACTTTTAACTGTATGTTCAAAATAATGCTCTTTTATGGAAGTACTAAGTAATGCCTGAAGATGCCGAAAGACGAAACCTGGTCATAAGTGACGAAATGCATAAAAATGTACAAAATTTCAACAATTCAAACATGCATTTCGTTTTACGAATACATTTTTTCATACCTATTACTTAGTATATTTTTTTCCCCATGTCCGCTCCCAATGTGGAGCATATGGTCTCCTAATGGAAGTATCATAACAGAATTTTTCTACGAGAACTGCTTGTTACTCAGTTGTTGAACCTCTCTTTTTTCGAAGAGAGTAGGGATAGAAGGATAGGACTATAACAGGACTAGTGGTTAGCTAATCGCTCTTGCTACGCCCCTTTGGGATGGGATGGGCGGGAGGGAGGACTCAGACTATGAAGAATCCAGAAATCGACTGAAAGGTCAATCTATGAAAACCGTCCGCACCGGGAATTGAACCCAAGATATCTGTAACCGTAGCCAGCGACGCTACCAACTGCGACACGGACTTGATATATAGAATTGTTAAAAAATATTCTACTCAACCATTCGGAAATTGCGAAAAACGGTAATCAAAATACATCTTTATAAAAATGGTAAAATAATTGCTAAGGCGTGTTCAGTTTTTGTTCAATCAGCTATATACAGTTGTCAAATAATATGTATTGTTTACTGAAAAAAAGGCTGTGTAGTTTGATAAGATACAATTTTTATGAAAAGGTCATCTATTCTCTGGAAACAAAGATGAGGCAGCAAATACATTGTTGGATCTTTCTCAATATATTATTATCACCCTGAATATCTCAATTGGCTATAAATATTTCTCGAGTCAGGACTTCAAAACATATCATCGATAGAAAAAGGGTCTCATTCGCAAAATGACAAAAGCTATGTACTCTGTTTTCACGCATATGGGTGTACATTGGCGTGCAATCCAATGTAGCAAAATCTACGTATATCTATGTTTAAATCGTTTGGTGAATAATGCGCACAATTTGATAATTTTAAAAATTAACAACAGCTAAATTTTTTTATTCCGTAATCTATATATGATATGAAAATTCGTGTGTGGAAAGAACGTTGATAGACTCGTGGCTTAATTGTTTGTCACCCATTTTTATTAAAAGAGTTTATTACCAAAATTATAATTAAATTATCTTTAAAACTAATAAAGACGTTTTCGCATCTTTTTGCATGCGGATGTCATGTTAATATCATTAGATTTTTGTAAATAGAGCATTGTTGTACTGTAATTAGGTATATATTACGAATTACGACTGGCATTGCCACTGAAAAGATCTTCTAATTTTTATATTTATACTATTTACTTAATTTTGTCAAATTTTAAGAACCACTTTCATAAAATGAATATAACCTGTCCTGATCATTTTGCAAAATGTCGAATTAGTAAAATTTTTTCATTTTATTTTCATAAATATAATTAAATACTTATGCACCAAAAATTGTCAGTTAATACAACAAAAAAATAGTGTATCAATCATAATACTCAATGTGTACCAAAACAGTATGATAATTTTAACGTACCTTACTTTGCTTTGGAAGGGCGATTGTTACGAGAGAGAGTTGAAATATCCATACTATTTGATTTGGATTAATATTCCATATAAATTATTGTTAAGCATTTATATTTTTCAGGAAATTTTATAAAATAAAGAAAAGAATAAATTATTAATACGACTTTATGCCAAGAGGTCTAGGTGCTCGCCTTTTAATCACATTCTAAAGTCAGTCAAAGACATATTAAGTTTACAATTGCATTACCAATCCGTGATAACAATTGAAAAACTTTGTTAACCCATTTTGAGTATTCGTGAAGGGATTTTGTTGATTATAGTCTCCCCATTCCATAGCATTCATTTGATGAAATTTTTTAGTTTGAATAATAATAGACTTAGTCTGTACCCTACCTAGTGAAATAACCAGAACACTCATAACAGCTCCGCAGAAGCAGTTTTAAATAAAATAATTGAGACTTAATAGGTTCGCCTAGAGTAAAATTGTCACTTTATAACTTTGCACAGCTCTAGGATCTAAAATCACGAGATCCATATGTACTTAGCACTGACGCAATCTGTATAGTATACATAGTGTACTGTATACTGTACCTTGCTAGAATATCTTTTGTACTAGAATTGTATGGACATATAATAAAAATATGTGGACGCTACTGTCAACAAAAAGGAAAATTCGATATGTCTCTTTATATCTGCTCAATCACTACATCGAGGTCAATTGAAATAAATTATTTGAAACCCTGGAGTAACGCTCAATCATTCAAAACAGTAATATGCCATGACTTAGCTTATTTTCCGCACTTTCTCGTGATGTAAATAATCATTGCTTTTTAAAAAAGAAGTTTTCTAGTTCAAATAGTATGGTAAAATAACAACAATAATTTATCATACAATAAGTTGAGTGACTATTGGCCGTATTTTTAACAAAACACTATTTTTCTAAGTCTGTTGTAAATATTGTTATAAACTTTTGCGAACTCGCGAAACATAAATCAATCTTCCGCTCGGTTGACATTAATTTATTGCGATAAATTTGCTTCTAAGCTTGTTTATTTTTATTTGACAAAAACTCTACCTGTGAACAATGTTTTCCAATACTACAAATGGTTGTTTAATTGTATTTTTTAAAGTATAAAGCACGTCCCGAAAATTTTTTTAACAAGAATAGGTACTTCATTTGAAAAACTTAAAGAATGTCGAAATGTGACTTTTGATTGTTATATGCATCATTTCATTCGATATTTGTACTCACTCCTCCGGAAGAAAATTTAAATAATGCCTCTCTTTAATAAGCCGTAAGTAAAGTTGTAGCGGTTGATTGAGCAATTTAAGTTAAATGTAGTCTAATTGATCCAAAGAATTTTTGGAAGCTGTGTAACATCTACGAGTTTTGAGCAAAAATAACCACTTTGAACTTGAATTCTTGAGTACGAATAATTTTCATCGAGAGCTAAACTCGTTTTGAAATGATACTTTTCAAAAACCGTTGATTTAAAATTCTACGGTCACTTTTTGGTAAAGATACTTTGTATTGAAATTTTATTATTTATTGATTTAAATAAGACTAGTGTAGAATATTAATTGTAAGACAAATATGGTCTTAAATAGTCATGAATGAACACTATCAGCTCCGGCCAAAATCAGGTAAAACAACCCCTGTGCCCGGCCCATTTTTGAAGAAATATCATTTTTCTTAAGTATTTACTAAAAGTGTTATAACTATTAAAATAGTGAATGAAATCAAATGAAAATTTTTGGAATTGTTTAAAACATTTTAATTTTTCTATGGCAAATTGCCAAAATTTCCATTTTTCAAAAGCCACACGACAATGTTTACACATCTACCGAGTTTCACTCCTTTTCTTGTGCTTTGCATACACCTTGAACGTTCTACAGTTTTTTTTTTATTTTTCTGTTGGCGGCATCACCCGACAATTTTTCTTGTAGACCTTGCAAAACTCTAGCTCGGAGTGGATTCGTTGTCACCGTAATATCGTCTCTAGAAGGTGAAATATTAAAGAACTAAAATTCGATTGTATTTTTACTACCTTCGGAGTATAGACTACAGGAGTATATTTTAAAATTGTTTGTACTATTTCCATATGTTTATAATGAACAATAGCCGTTACGTTCATCACGAGCATCAACTGATAAAAATACAACCATTACACGGCTATTTATATAAAATACCGAGTAATTGTTAATATTAAATTTTATATAAATATACCAGTGACCTGTGATGATTGTATTTTTATCAATTGATAATACTCATGATGAGCGAAACCGGTCGTAACCAACATGTGGATAACATAAACATGTGGAAATAGTACAAACAAATGATTTTTTTTTTTTAATATATGATTAATTTCCACCAAGAATTGACAGCTAACACCTTAAAGTGATCAATAGAAGTATATTTAAAAATATCAACATTCTACTTATTAATTCCTTAGAAGGTTATCTGTCTATATCTATTTTTGGTGGCATTTTTGAGTTATTTGAGTACTGAATCAGAAAGATTGCAAAATTTGACATATTTTGTACATATGTAACTGCATATTTAATCAAAGTTTTTGGAGTTATTTTACTAATGAACTAGAAGACCGATATTGGAATATTTTATTAGAATCCCCGTCCGCATTGCGGGTAAGAACACGCTGGTAAAGCCATAGAGTTCAAGATATTATATTATGTTACCATACGAAAAGAAAAAGTCTGCTTGTTGATGATGAATTTTACCTAAATGTGTTATGGATAGTGGGTACTATGTCTTGCTCGAAAATATTCACGTGCGGCAGACACTTCGTATCAGAGCTTTGCGTAATGGCACAACTGGAAATATCGCAGCTATTTTTCAAACCTTGTCTAATTCTGTAAGAAATCTTATCTTTCTCAGGGTTTAGGGCGTTTTTAAAATATAGCTAGGTAAAATAACGTTTTATCAAGTAATATTTACGGACTCAGCCATACAATAACAAACTGTCAGTTTATTTGGAGAATTGTTTTCTGTAAAACAATATTCATTTAATACATTCGTATCTAAATCAAAGCAATTGTTCGTTATTTTATAAAGTGTTCTATAGAAGTTTTAAATGAGCTTTACTTGCCACAACAAATAAGAAAATAAAATATAAGAAATTATGTTATGTTATATTATATTAACAATATTTTGTACTAAATTAATTTATCGCTTTCGTTCTGAAAAAGTTCGATAGAGTTGTTAATCAAAAAGTAATTTGATTTTGAATATTTGTGTGCTATATATAATTAAATTAAATTATACATTAAAAAAATAAACTTTTTACAATTATTATCGTGCTCATTTTTTATTTCTAGACGTTTTGAAAGAACTTTTATGATCATATGTATATTTATTTTGTTAGACAATAGTCAATTTCAAGGTAATTAATTTTTGGTAAAATTAAATAGAATGTTTTGTACTAATTCGATAATTTTCACAATGATCAGGACTGGTTTTTCTCATCACAAGGATTCTCAAGTGAAACCTGGCCTTAGCAGTATATACACGTGAAAGTAGTACTAACGAAAAGTTTATTGAATATATATAAGGCTTCATTTCCAAAAAACCTCCCATCTATAGAAAGACAATTATTCAAAAAATTGTGTTATTTAATTTAAATTAACGATGCATAAGATTTTTTTTTAGTTTTCATCCCTTTGACTCATTCATTCTACTATTTAAAAAATATAAAAATGTCCATTCATGGTAAAACCAAACCGAATAATAAAAACTGAGAGCTAAAAAAATATAGTTTTAAATATGCGTAAGTGCTCTATCGATAAATCTTTCAATTTTTCCAGTTGCAAGTCTGAGATTCCTTTCTATTTCGTACCGTACTGATTTAGAAATGTCGTTTTTTACACGATCTCGATCCTCGCTTTTCACAGTCGACGCGCTCCGAGAAAACGAGAGTATGTAAAAGAATATTTTAATATTCGCTATACACCGAAAGACACAGAATAGTTTAAATTATACCTAAAACTATCGTACTGCCCATAACAGTTTTTTTATGAATTATTCGAAAATCTAAAAACTTTTGGGAGCATGTTTAGCGAATCAGCGATTCAATTGTGAGTAGCACTGCTAATAATGTATTTAACAGATAAACGATACCATTTATGTCAAAATAAAAACATCCTTAAGCGTTTTTCACAAGTATTATTTGAAAAATAAATAAAGAAAACGCTTTCCGCGGTGCAATATAAAATTGATTATCGTAAACAAATTTTATTTAAAATATGACCTACAGTAAAAATGATAATGTCGAAATATTTCATTGAGTCGAGACGTTTTCTTCAGGATTCTGTTTTCGACTGCAATGTGCTTATTGGTGTCTGGCATGCTCACGGATCGTAAAAATGTCAGCCAAAGTGTTAAAAATTGCTGATTTGGTTAACGATTGGTAAACCTTTATTGCTGGCTTTCAAATAAACCGTATATTTGAGAATATTTCGGCATTGTTAATAAATCAATCAAAAATTATATTAATATATTTTTTATGATCCGTCGCTGGTATAGTTTAAAAACGAGAATGTCATAGAAAATGTAAAATTTTATTAATAGTAAGAAATAAAAACAAACGTATAACTTCAGCCCATATAATATGCCATAGTCGGCTTCTGTGGTATAGTGGTAATAGTTGTACACTAGATATCTGAGCCTGACTCAAGTCCCTGCTGGGTCATTGTCAAATTTACAATTATATAATCTAATATTTTTTCTTGGAGTGGGTATTTATGATGTCTTTTCTCCTAGAGTGGGATTTGAAAAATTCTGATCTAGTTGATCTCATGTGATTTAAGCTTTCAAAATATCTGGCGCATTGGCTATTATTAGATATAATGCTATTTTTTTATAAAATATAAAGTACATATTACATACAATATCAAAATCGTAAAGGGTCGTTAATCGTAAATCGTAAAAATCGTGTTGTTTCTTACCGTGATCATAATTACGCTAAGGAAGTTGGCCGTGAAACAGCTGCTGCATACACATAACGGATGGAGCTGGGGCAGCCCACTTGTATATGTATAAATATTTGTTTTTAATTGTCATGTACGTTTTTTATGGTATATTTGTGCAGTTTTTAAGATTTTCGTTTTTTTTTTTAATTTAAAGGAATTTTAATAATAAATTTAATTTTTCCGATATATCATGGGAGTCAAGGTAATTATAAGGACTAAAAGTAAGTCAGTTATGTAATTCAAAAATGGTAACGAAATTTTAGATTTTATAAATGTAATATTTTGGATTCCTAAGCCAAAGACAAACAACAATGCGACTTCAACATAGTTCGCGTAGTTTGATGTCATGACGGATGTCACATTCATTAGGTATAGAGTAGGTTCACTGGAATTAAGCTACAAATTAATATGTTATCATTGATAATTTATGCAAACATAATTTATAGATGACATTCAATTATTAATCAATGTTTAATTAACCTTAGTAAGTATGTTATTTACAAAATATTCTATTTGTTTTTCTCAATAATTTTGTAATTAATACAGAAACCTATCTTTTATGTAATGACTATCTGCTTCTTGTCTTAAAGAGTAGGCAAACATTTGAGAATTTTAATATGAGTATATCTATACCAATTGATTGATAGCCAATTTATCAGACTTCCATTTTAGTGTTTTAGTGATAGAAAAACTATTTAAGGATGGGATAACAAATGGTGAGCCGTTTCATCTACAGAGAGTCAGAAAGACTTCGAGAACATCGATAATCATTTTATAGTGTAAATCGTGTAAAGTGAAACAGTGAGAACAGACTTTTTTAATTTGATAAAAATTTCGTTTTAAAATAGTACATTAATTTTTTTACTGTGATAATTAATGAAATATTTTATTCAACACTATATTGTTCAATCTATAAAAAACATCTTTCAAATAAAATCTAAAATAGGTACTAAGGCTGACCAATTATTATGACTTAACGAGATTTAAAAAAAAACATAATTTATAAAATTTAATAAAAACTATGTTTGTCAAGCAGCCTTCTTGTATATATTGCTTATAATGAATCATCCTAGTAAATGAAAGTTGTACTCAAGAGAGATCGTGTCATGTAAATTAGACATTTGTGTGAATAAACCACTTTTGAAAAAATTCTTTGGCTTATCTGTTCATCTAAAGACAAATTCATGGTATTAAAAGAATACGTCATTTTATGTAGAAATTATGTGAAGGCGCAGACAAATTGCTGTAATTTATAATAGCACACTTTGTGAATATTTATACACATTTTAGAACAAACAATAAAGTCTTCGCAAATTCAAAATCGTTTTTTAATAATATAAGTAAATGGTGTGATTTAGATTCAAGCCTTGTATCGCTAGCAGGTAATAAGACACTGTGTTATAATATTATGGCTTATTTTTATTCTTATATACGACATATATTTATGTACATATACAATATCTGAGCTGTTACTAAATTAAATGAGTAAAAATGCCATGTCGATTTTCAATTATGGAAAACAGCTGACAGAAAAGAGCAAAGGCAAATAATAATGAGATTTAAATGCAGAATAGATAAGATGTGTTCTTTTGGAAAGAATAAGTTTGAAAAGCTCTGCTGTATACTCACTTGAGCTTTAGTAATCTCATCCCACTGTTTCCTGTGGTAAAACTTAATCAATGCCACATCGTGAAGGTCGTCCTGACTTTTGATACGATGCCGGCTACCTGTGTTTGTATAGACAACGTAGAGTCGATAGTAGAGGTGGCCACGTGATGTCGGAGCGCGAAGTACGCTCCAATGTATAATAACATGTTCGCGTCTACGTGTCTACGAGTCGTAGCAACAGCGGAGTACAGTATCTACGGAATGATGAAAATTTTGTTTGCGTAGTAGCTAAGAATATTTTTTTTTTAAATACGGTACATTTTAAATTTAAGTCGCCATCACCAAGTGGTAATGTGTTATCTTTATTGTTTCTGTTATATTTGATTTGGATAACTGTAGTTCGAGCCCTAGTATGAACATTTTTCCAAAACTATGAAAACCTTATATTATTTTTTTATCTTCTTTCACACACATATTTAGTTCTTAATACAGAAACCAATTAAATAACAACTAGTGCTTCCCTAGCACTATTATTCCACGTTATTTATTTCTCGGTAAATTAGATTCTACTATTCAAAAAAAAATATTCTAGTGAAATTTATCGTAAAAAAATTTTTTGTAGCTTGCTTATCACTAGGCAAAATTTTTGGAAAGAAGTTTTGATTATTTGTTATTCAAAATACCGATACTCACACATTTAAAATTGCTCAAATCATTAATAACAATATAAAGTATAATTTTCTCAACTATTGTATTGGGAACTGCTGAATGAAGACATCTTTTTACAATTTTAGGTTCATAGTTTCTCGCTACCTTCTTTTACAGAACTTGAATAATGTTAAATAATTTCCGTACAATTTACTGGTAAACAGTGTACCTATTCGAAGGCTGTAAAGTAACAAATATTTTAAGGAAGTTTATTTCAAGTCTCGGGTTCAAGTCCCAATAGGAAAAGTTTCATAAATTGATTTTTCAACCGATTTATGGATGTCTGTTCGTAGGCATGGATGTTTGTGATGTCTAAAATTCCCTCCTACCCATATGATCCTAAAAACAGGGCATAACGAGAGTGATTAGTAAACAAATAGTCCTGCCCAAGCACTATCCGTCTATCCCTACTCTTTTCGAGAGGTTGGGCAACTAAGTGGAGCATATGGGACTACTAATTTTCTTCATTGGTAACCGATATGGTAAAAAATTATATTATTTCTAATATTCTAGGTATAGGTATTGCAAACTATTTACATTAACAGGTTTCTTTGATTCCATTTTATTTTCAGTTGAAAACAATAAATTTTCCAAATCACATCTTAAGTTTTGTAATGATTCAAAATTTAAAAATAATCACATTATATGATAATTTCAAACTTAATTATAAATGTGAAGAGTAATTTAGATTAGTAATAAATAATTTGTTTTCATGTACAGAATATGGCCTTTGCTATAATTTGAACTTGACGGCTTCAGCAATGCTGTGACATGTGAAACAGACCTACTGTCACGCATGCACAGTAGAGGTCTGCACGGGCCGAAATTTGATGAAAATACCCGGCCCGAGCCCGTTTACCTCAGGCCCGACCCGGCCCGAGCCCGAGTCTTAATACCACACGTGTTACCCGAGCCCGACATATATCTCGGCCCGAAAAAAAGCCTATTTAAAAAAAAAATACAGTATCATAAAATTGATTAACTTACCTACCCAACTTTTTCGCTTGTAGAAAAATCTATTATTTCACGGAATGATTTCCACACATCACCACAGTCACCACTTTTCAACATTTTCTTTATATCGTTGAAACGAATCTTTTGTATTTTTTATAATGAATTTTTCGGCACAAGGAACAGTCGACTATCTAATACGAATTGAAAGCAGATACTGAATAATATCACACTTTATTTGTTTATGAACCATTTAAACTTACTATCAGTGGTGATTAAACGAACAAAGAATTGTTTCACCGATCAATAGCAATTTTATGAACTCGGTTTCAGGTTACCAAAATATAAAATGATGTCTCCATACTTATTAAATAAGAGACCCTATTGTATCCAATGCTATTCGAAACGTAATAAATTATTTTATTTTATTGCCTTTTTGTTATCAACAGTGAAAACAGTATTTAATAAACCAGTGTACTCATGATCCGAAAATAGTCCGAAATATTTTGCTGAAGAACAAATCCTTTACCTGGGCCCGGCCCGAGCCCGAATATCAATTGTCTCTACCCACCCGAACCCGGCCCACGGGCCGAGCCCGTGCTCGTGCAGACCTCTAATGCACAGTGACGTAACTTTAAATCAGAGGCCGTCGTTATTTTTGTCTAGGCAAGGCCTAGTTATGTTGTCGTTGGCAATCAAGTTTATAAAATTTGATAATTATTTTTTTGGCTGAAAATAAAAATCGTTTTAGATTGACTTTTCCAACATACGAAATTGATGTATCTTGCTATCAAAGATTTATATTTAAAATGGTATATTTGTTCGTTTCTTTTCTTGATCGTTATTGCGTTATGGAAGGTGGCTGTGAAACAGCGGATGCATACACATAATGGGCGGAGATGAGGCAACCAACTTGTAGTGCTATAATGGACACACTTTCAGACGAGCAAACTCATCAAGCTTTAATTGTTTTTTAGTTTTGAGACGCTAATTATTTAATTGAATATAAATTGTGATGCTTGCCACAAAATTATTTGTCTATCAAATCACTTAATTTATTAAATATTTTATTTAAATAATATGACTAAATCTCATGTCGATCCTGTAGCCGGGTGGTCAATGTCGTTTTCTATGGATGAGTTGACACTTCTGCATCTTACAATTTTCGGACATACGTATGAATTATTATGCAAAGTAACTATACAAACAATTATCATTTTAACAAAATCCACAGTTTATTGAAAATCTATATTTATTCATTCTTTAATTTTATTTGTAATGTAGGATATCCGTACGTCATTTATATTTTCCTTGAACTAATATTGGATACTTTTTTGCTTATTTTCCTTGCATTTATATTTAGTACTAGTGAGTACCCTGCATGCGTTGCAATGCCACTTAAAAAAAGAAAGGGTTTGTATTTTAATTCTGTTTATTGAAGTGCTTTTGGATACACAATATTTCCTGTTCCGTCTGGTGCGTACACGAAAAAATCAGAGGATTTTTCCGAAATGTCGATGTGTGTACGTATTTGATTCTTTTTTTTTAGATTCAAGATTTTAATTTTTTCAAACCTTCACGGATGAGCGCACAACAACTCACCAAAGTTTCATCGAAATCAGATGAACGATAAAAGAGCGCATAGAGGACAAACAAACAATCATTTATGTATAAATATGTTTTTAGTATAATCAACTCTAAAAGCTAAGTAAGAAATAAACTATTGCAATCAGATAGACACAGGTACAATTTCTTGATAGGTAAATTATTAAACAATGATTTTGAATACAAAATTAAAACTGGTAACTCTGCTATTCCACTGGCTTTGTCACTAACCTGACGCGTTACGCGGGTTACCAATTTTAATTTTATATTAAAAATTAATTTTCACCAAGTTACCGCCGAATCCATAGAAAATAAATAATTTTGAAATTTTATCTAGGGATCTTCTAATTGTGTCTTCTTTGGTTAATTTGAATTGGTTTGTGGTTTTAAAAATAACAGACGCATTGGAAATTTACTGTTGGGTCTATTAATTTTAAATTCGAAATTTATTTTTAGTGTCACATAAGAAAAGACGTACGCATGTGTCATGACACATGCGTACTTAATACTGCGATTATCTCAGACATTGGTGATCTTATGGCAATAGATTTGCAGTTGTCACCTTTCCTTTTATAGCAGAGTCTGTCAAACTGTGGGATGCATGAAGCTCAGGTGTGGCGCGATAAAAAAAACACACTAGAACTGTGGATTAGTTTAGTTAAAACCGCAGAGCTTTATTAATTTTCAGGTGTAGATGCTTTCTCAAAAAATTAAGTTTTTTCAGAACTTACGAGGACAATAGAAATCTTTTATGGATCATTTTGTAAATATATCCATCATTTGATTATCAAATGTGCCAATGAGTCACCAATGCTTTCAAAATATTTTATGTTTCACACCTGATATTTTCATGGAAATAAATTTAAGAGGTTATAAAAACGTTCCTCTGCATAAAAGCTCGTTTTTTGAGCTGGAATTGTCAACATTTTGGAATCGCCTTGGAGTCAATATTCTCGATTGGTTACACCAGCACTAATTATATCTCTGTTACCGTTTGGATAGATATTTTTTTGCAAATATGGTTTTGTAGTGCACATAGAAATGAAATCAAAACAACAAGAGCGATTGCAGATGGTAGATAAAGATTCGAGTGTTTTTTTTACTTTATTTAGATTCGTTTTTAACATAAATATTTACGAAATTCAATTGCATCCTTCTAATAACATCGTCACTAATAAAATTTCCAACATCTTTATATACAAATGTTCATCAAGCAATAGTATGTATTGTTATTTAATAAAACACATTAAATTTTCAAGGCATTTTTACTTGGTGTGCCACAAAACAAACGCCTTCTCCCCAACGTACAGTGAGTTCATGGCGTAAGAAGTATAGGTGAGTTGAATAAAAACGACAGTCACCATTTATGCTTTTGTTGACGTCATTGTGTGGTTATTGAATTACCGTCTACTATATTTACAACAGAATTTTGGTGACAATAAAAATTTGTTTCGTCAAAGTGACTTCACATATTTAACAAAAAAACGGCGATTCAGCTCGTGTCGTATAGACATAATTAAATCAATTAAAAATAACATAGAAATAGCCATTATAAATAAATAGGACCAAGAGTAAAACATATCGCAACCAAGCGACCTCCGTTTTCAAAAACTCTACACCAAATGTAATTAATAATTCTCTCTGCTTAGGTGGAATAAAGTTTTTATCTCCCACTTTCTGGCAGTTATAATTTTATTCACTCAATTTTCAGTGTTGCCGTATTTTTAAATTTTATATCTGTGTAACCCCCACCAATGTAATTAATTATTACTTGGTCCAGCTAATGACGTGTAATGTTCTACATTACACTCACCTATACTTCTTCCATTATACCGTGAGATAAACAGTTTGGCAGACACTGTCTTACAGCATGAATATTCATTCCTTTGGTGAAAAATTTTGTGTACAACACGTGACACTGCCTTATTTTTGTCATAACCAGTCGCTGGTTACTATATAAGTCAGACCTACTCATATAGTGGTAAATTATTCAAATTCTGTTTCGTGATAATGACCAAATATTGCGTAAAGGAGACGCAAGAGAGCAATTCCTAACTAGGTACGCAATATTTTTTTTAATTACAATATTTATAAAGCATACCAACACCAAAGTTAAATAGAGTCATTAAATTACCGTACATTTTTATTATATATTACACATGATTATATACGCCATATTAGAATAAATACATAGCGTATTAGCCCGAATATAAAGCGATGTTTTTTACCTACATTTTTCATAAAAACGAAGTTCAATGAAAATTATAATATGTAGCATATAAATGTGTGCTCAGACTTCATACCTCTACATTCTTTAGACCTGCCTGTCGTGCTTGGGTAAAGTGACGGCCCAAAGTTGCCATATTTTCAATATTTAGATTGATCGTCTTTCTGCACTACTCTCGCGATGAAAGCAGTTTTTTACATATTAGTGGATTCTCAAAACATCACACCTATTTTTTTTACACAGAATACTAAATATCAGTAAAGTCGAATCTTCTTTTTTCTTTATTCTTTTTTAAATACAATAGTGCATGATTGAAAGATTGGTGACCGTGCAGTTCTTTATCGGTCTAAAAAAATGAGAAGTAAATTTTTTCGTTATCGCGTTATGGAAGGCGAACGTGAAACAATTTGGCTGCATAAATATAATAGGCAGAGGTGGGGCAACAACCTTGTACATATTTTAATCTTGGATTTTGATTATTTTTTCTTTCAACTCTGCTCGTAATTTAAAGGTTGCCTTACATTCAGACAAATGCGGTATTTTATTTTCATAGCCTTGAAAGTATCCAAATAAAATAAATTATTTACTAAAATTTTTCATGAATTTGAAGGTTTCTTCGATGTATCGATATTAAATATTAAATTCAAAACTATTATATGTGTGAATGTTTAGCAATTATTTTTATTAGTATGAATTAGACTTGATTTTTTCATCACTCAGACTTATTAAATTACAAAATTTACGTATTTTATAAAATATTAATTACCTCCATCAAACAACTTTGGTAACAATAAAATATAACCAACCAAGGCTAACAAGAAATATCATATCAATAATTGTGGCTATCTGAAACAATTAACAATTATATTGTTGTTGTTATGGGGAAAGAAAGGGATTCCTTTATAATGTTTATATGAACTTAACAATTTAGATGAAAATCTTTTATATAAAACACAAGTGAGTACCCGGCATGGGTTGCAATGCCACTCTAAAGAAAGGAAAGGGTTTGTGTTTTAATTCTATTTATTGAACTGCCCAATATCACACTTGTTACCCAAACCCGACCCGAAGCCCAGATTTATTTTTCTCAGCCGGAAAAAAGCGCGATTTTTTAAAAATATAGTAATTCATTTATACTTTTCAAACAATATATATTATTGTTTCCTATTTCCATATTTTTTTTGTTTTTCCGTCTGGTTCAGAGATGTTACTAGTCGAACGTATTTGGCTTTTTTTTAGATTTTAGATTTTTTTCTTCGGAAACCTTCACGGGTGTGCCCACAACAGCTCACCAAAGTTTCACTGGAATCGGATGAATGGTAAAGTAACGCATAGAAGACAAACAAACATTCATTTATATATCTATATATTGACGGTGTTTTGACCAATTGATCAAAATTGAAATTGTTTAGAAGAGAGTAAAATTGTTTTTATCGAAAACATTATATGGTGAGTTTCGTTATGAATCTTTGAAACGCACTCCTGTTAATTCTCATGTTTACAGATACGAGATTATACGTAGAGAGTGTTGATATAATAGTGGCTTACATCAAGTGGTCAGGTCAGATTTTTTAAACCTAAAACCTATGTAAATTGATGTTTCCCTTCCAAAAAGTGGTCAATTTATTTTTTGTAATTTACATCATTTGACCGATACCTGCTCTGTCGTCTTTAAAATGAGATCCGATCATTAACTCTTTTTTGAGCGTTACATCGATAGGCCAAAACACCATTGAATTACATTTTCCCAGCTTTATATAATGATTTGATATTCTCAACGAGGACTAAAGCTGTCTTTTGTATGATGCGATTTGATGCATGCAGTAAAGATCACCTGATGACTATTTTTAGTGAATGATTAAGCACATTTATCATTCTCAGTTTATTTAAAGAAAAACTGTGCATATTTTAATATGTATCTTATATAATTCTTCCTTTATGTTGTAAATATTCTGTTTTTTATTCATCCACAGTACCCTAATCATGCAACCCTGTATTAAAAAATGCACTTCAGTAGAGTGACTACTCAAATAATGGTGATTTCACTTTTAAGGTGTTAATTATCAATTCTTGCAGGAATAAAAAAGTATTTAAACAAATAAAACTCTTTTTTTTTACAATCGTTCAGTGATAATGCTTATGATGGAGGAAACTGTTCCTGAATTAGTAAAAAGTAGAATGTACTTTATTTTTTAAGAGGTATTTTCCCTTTTAAAAATAAAGCACAATTTATTTGCACTGTTTCCACATGTTTATAAAAATAATTATAAACATATGGAAGTAGTACAAACAAATTGTGTTTTATTTTTTAAATAAAATCCCTTTCTACCGAAGATTGACAATGAACACCTTAAAAGTGGTTAATTTCCGTACTAGGGTGCTACTAAGCTTAAGCTCTCTGAGAGGCTGAGAGATTGAATGCTAACTTTTTTAAGCCATGTTCACTCCCAATGTGGATCATATGGTTTCCTAATGATGGTATCTCAACAGAAAGATTTTCTGCGAGATCTGCTTGTTATTTAGTTGCTTAACATCTTTTGTTCGGAGAAAGTAGAGATAGAAAAATAGCTAAGGCTGGACTAGTGTTAAGGGATTCTAATCATTCATACCTACGAACAGAGGTTCATAAATTGATTGAAAAATCAATTTATGAAACTGTCAGTACCGTGGCTTGAACCCGAGACATCCGTAACCATATTTTTCTAATTTGAAATATTTCAACACAGTGCTACTCGCTAAGCTAAGAACTAGGACAGGATTAGTGGTTAGCTAATTGCTCTCGCTACTCCCTGTTTTTTAGGTTCGAATGGGTGGGAGGGAATTTTTAACCATCACAAACATCCATGTCATCGAACAGAAATCCAAAAATCAATTTATGGAACTGTCCATACCGAGATTCGAACCAGTGAAATCCACAACCGAAGCAAACGACGCTGATCAATGAATGCACCACGCATCTTGCTAAAATTATTATAATATTTATCAAATAAAAACTTCCTTAACTACAATTTGTAAATCGGTTTTTTCATGCACGTGTTTTTTGTATTATCACTTGTTCTAAATTTCGTTTAGAAATATCATTTTGAAATAGAGGACAAATTAGAACAGCTTTCTAAATGGATGGACGAAAATATTTTAAAGTCGAATCGAATGAAATGTACAATTTGACATGTACAATTCATCTTAATGACTAATCCCAAGGTCCCGGGGATCATAAAAAGGGTTTGGGATTGTATGCTGTCATGGTAACGTTATTGAAAAATAACTCGATTTTCAATCTATCATTATTCATACAACATTTTCAAGTAGCGTTTTTATAAGCGCGCATTTTCCTTAACAATTTCCGGACTTATATAAAGTATCAGTATGCTCAATTTAAAAAAATGGTATCTAAGTATTGATCGCATATTTAAAAATAGTCGCGTCAAAAGAGAATTGAAATCATTTTGGCAGAAAATACAAAGACTAAAATACGAGGACTCGCCACAGACAACAGACGTCGGCGTGTGAATATTTTAACACCATCTCGAACAGCCTAGAGAGAAATGGGTCAAATTTATCACTAATATAGAACAGAAAAAATTTTACTGTGCCATACTGGAGCAGGGTAAATGAATTGTTTGAATAGTTCCGGAACAGTAATATTGTTTTCCAATTTTTCACAAAAACCCTAAACCTGAATAGAGATGTGCAAAAAGAAAACGACAAGATAGTTTTGAATAAGCGTTTTCAGTTGATGCAGTTAAATTTTACTTAGAATAAGCCGTGAATAAGCATAATTAAGGTCTACAAGAATATGTTTAATAGATGCCGTTAGGGCTTCCAATCCCGGTATCCGAAAATCGGAAATTTGGCAAATAAGTACTTTCTGATTAACGACAACGTATATCTTGATTTATTTACGTGCATACATTTGTATAATACATATATAATTAATAATTATATCTATTGTCGTTAACCTCTTTCTTATATTTTGTTTCAGTAGTAGACAGGAACAGACAATTTCGATAACAATTATATTTTGTTTTTTTTGCTATTATAATATATTAATACAGTCTTACTTACTTGAGAGTAGGGCTTCCGATCCCGCGATTGGGATCCCGGTCAATCAGTCATTATCATTATCCCGAGATTTCAGGATTCACTGTAAATTTAAAAAAATAATCCATGTTTAAATTAAATACTCGATTTGTTTACGTAAATATTTTTTAATACGTACATAATTAATAAATATAATAAAGAGAGAGATCACAATACATATTATTTATGGCATGCTTATTTACGACCTATCAAAAAATCAATTTATTGGTTTGTTGAAGAAAAATTAGTAATTTAAACCTTGATTTGCTTGGGTGTCAGTCGAAAATGATTACTACGTGAGTGATATCTCTACTGATGTTTAAATAAAATGAAAAATAAATATAGAATGTTGAAATAGAATAAATATTTTATTATTGGACTTCTTTCTTGAGCAATAAACTAAGTATTTAAGCTTAGCTCGAGGAAAATCGCATTAGATATTATTTTTTATTTATTTATTGTAAATTAAAAAAATTGAAATGCATGGCATTACAGCTGACGACAATGCGCCATGCATATCACAAACATAAGAACAGTAACAATAATAATAACTATTGAAAACAATGAAAATAAAAATATTTTTTTAAAATTATTAAATACAAAAAAACAAGACATTATAAATTTACAAGGAAAAAATATTTAGTGAACAATACCCAGAGTTTAGTGCTGAAAATATCCAGCTCTCTAGGCAGTGCATTAATCATCCGAACGGCTCTTGCAACTGGTGATTATAACAGTGTTTTATCAAGTAATGCCAATCCATTCAATAAAACCATTATACAATTTTGCACAAGCTTATTACAGCTTAACCTTTTCGTATTCATGGTGTAACATTGAGTTACCTAGGTCTTTAAAGCTTTAAATTATCTGTGAAATAGGACTAACAAAAAATTTTTAAATACAATATAGTTTAGGTCTTCTTTGTATATTTAATCATAATTCGAAAACCTCGTCAATGTTAACATCGACAAATTATAGTATAGTATAGTAACAATTAGTATAGTATAGTAGTAAACCGAGATGAATGACCGTACCGTATGCAACCATGTGTGTAAGAATTTCGATTCTTGCTTCTTTCGATAATTTTGCATAGTTTGATATGTATTTCTGGTTTTACACACAAAATATGACGTAAAATAATTACTAACACTTTTTTTAATTCTCGCTTTGCTTTATGAATGCGTTTATATGACAAAACCCACACGGTAACGAAATGTGACTGCATGAGATATGAAGGGATTTTTATTGCAGGTTAAAGATCTCATTAATTCGTTTTGATATTATAATTACGCAAACAATTTATTGAGTTTTAAGTGTCATTCTTTATTTGATAAAGTAACCCTTCTGTACGAATTAACAAGATATACTTTCTCCTTTTATCTACAGTTAACCGAGCGTAAAATCTTAAATTAAGGCAGTCAGCTCAAACGTAATTTTCATTACTATCTACGAACTGTCAAAATGTGGGCTATGTGATATGTCTCAATGTAATTTATTTCGCATGAACGCACCAAGTATCAGGTTATCTCAACATCATTAAAAACAAAACTAGAATTAATTGGGTTGGCTTGATTAATTTAATTATGTCTATTCATTGTAGTTATTAGATATAGGTGAAATTATTCGCTCAATTAATTAATAAAGAAACAATAATTAATAGCACGATTGAGTAATTTCTTGGAAACATAAAGAAACATGATTAATGAAACGTGAATATAATTAACAATCCATGTTATTTGTCGCTATTGGGTTATATAAAGTTATAGCTGTAGCCAATGTGTATTCTAAACTGCGCGCGCGGCCACGCAGCAGTTTTAGAAATTCCACGCACTCGTCTCGAGTTGGTACGCTTTCCAATACAAGCTATTTTTTTTTTTTTAATATGTAATAATCGTAAATACGTCTCGTTTCTAGAATCAAATAAAGGTGAAAGTAGGTGAGGGGATGAAAACATAATAGACATCCATGCGTTTGGATATGAATCCCGTAAATTGATTGAAAAATCAAGACATGAGAGTGAATATTCTAGGATAACAATTCTAGAAGACGCAACCGAGTATGGCATAAGACTTAGAGAATTTACACTTGTCTACGGTGCCGTCAATGGTAATTATAACTCATAATTCATTTGTCAATACTGTTGAGATGAATTAAAGATATTATAAATCAGGTATTAATAAAGATTTAAAGATATTTTGGCTCAAAGAAGTATCGGCACTAGAGGTTTAATGAGTTTGCAGTAATTTAAAGATTTGAATTGGATTATCTTATATGTTATATTACTTATAATTATTATTCAAATGACTTCTGGACACAACGAGAAGAGTGACGTAGGAAGAAGGTATAAGAATCCATACAATATGAGTACTGGGCTAATACAAATAATCAAAATTAGTATTTACAAGCGAATTAACAATTATTTTTCTAAATCATAAAACTTTTTGTATAGCGATGAATTGAATTCTTAATATGATGTTAAAAAATGCAAAATTGATAATGAATTGTTTTGGATAGCTTCAAAAATCTCTCGTCATAAAAAGTATTAATGTAGATAATATTTATAGATAACTAGTGAGTACCCGGCATGCGTTGCAATGCCACTCAAAGAAAGAAAGGGTTTGTGTTTTAATTCTGTATATTGAACTGCTTTTGGATTAGAGGTCTGCACAGGCCGAAATTTCATAGACTTACCCGGTTTGAGCCAATCATCTTCAGGTCTGGCCCGACCCGAACTCGAGATTCAATATCACACTTGTTATAACACAATATTTTTGTTTTTCGTCTGGTGCGTACACGAATAAATCAGAAGATATCCTAGATGTCACTGTATGTACGTATTTGATTCTTTTTTTCAATTTTAGATTTTCAATTTTTTTTCTTCAGAACCCTTCACGGGTGTGTGCACAACAACTCATCATCAGTTTCATCAAAATCGTATGAATGGTAAAGGAACGCGTAAAGGACAAACAAACATTTATTTTATATAATATTTCCCGGCATGATCACAATGAGTTCTTCCTGAAAGTTTCTTCGCGATCGGTTGAGTAGTTTAGGAGCCTATAAGATCCGGACAAACCAACAAACCAACAAACATAGATTCATTTTTATATATATAGATATTGTCGACGTCCGTGGCGCAATTGGTAGCGTCGCTGGATACGGTTATGGGATGTCTCGGGTTCAATTCACGGTACGGACGGTTTTCATAGATTGATCCTTCAATCAATTTATGGATTTCTGTTCGTAGTCTGAGTCCTCCCTCCCACCCATTCCATCCCAACGGGGAGTAGCGAGAGTGATTAGCTAACCATTAATCCTGTCATAGCCCTATCCTTTTATCCCTACTCTCGTCAAAAAAAAGATAGGCTGAGCAACTGAGTAACAAGCAGTTCTCGTAGAAAAATTCCGTTAGATACCTCAATTAGGAGACCATATGCTCCACATTGAGAGCGGACATGAAAAAAAATATTTAAACCAAATTTCAGGTGTGTGGGACGAGTCTTAATTTTTTTATTTGCAAAATTATTATCTGTACAACAATAGATATTGTAATGATTTGAATCACACATCACTTTTTTTCTTTCAAGAATATTCATTTTAAATAATATATATCGATAACGTTTTAGAACACAGTACAAACATATACCCTCTTTGTTTGCGCACCTTGATCAACAAGCACATTGAATAAGCTTTGACAAGTCGTTACCTTACTTTGAAATGGTTCTAACTGGCATTTTGGCCTAAAATGATCTTTTGATTGGAAAATGTTGTATTAGCCACATTCTACCATATGCATTGATTTCAGAGTCATATATTGTTCAATGAGAAAGTTAGCAGTATTTCGGAGTTTTATCAGTAGATTTTTTTTCATAAATTAGTTTTATACGGTTCTATGAATCGATATAACTAATTATTGTAATCTCACAGAGAAAAGATACACATCATAGTCTTTTTGAAAAAGTTTTAACGTCATGTTGAAGACTCTTCGCTCGATGGTGGGTGTGTTTTTTACCCTTTACTTCTATTGTTCTATCGATGTGGTCATTGACGAAAATTAACTGAATTCGTTCAAGCATTCAAAGTATATATGTGTTATTATTCTGTTGTATTAAAATATTTTTGTTGGCTTATAGGGTTCAGTAAGTCATGATAATATATAATATTAATAAATATCTCAAAAATCAGAACACTTTATTTGATAAAATTGAAATATCCGATAAAACCTTTTTAAACAAACTGTTGTTGTCAGTTCTAATTAACGCGTTAGATACTCAATATTTTCTAATATAAGGGCTTCAGTTGAAGTTAATTATATGGAAAATAAGTAAAATATTAATATATATAAATATATGCCAACTCACTAATTAAAAATACATTTTTTCCTTTGAAATACAAAATATGATCAGTCAAAACTTCAAACGCTCGTATCTCAAAACATGATCAAGTGCAGTTAGAACCTTTTCAAAGTAAGGTAACAAAGTGGCATTGTTATCTGGTAATTTAATACTCTAGTTTATGTAGAGGTGAATCTTATTAGAATGCGATAATAAGGTAATATTTATTAATTGTTGTATTATTCGATATGAGCAAGAACTTTTAATTAAAATGACAAAGTAGGGTAACGAAATAAATGTACTGATACATATTATTTAATTTCATAACGTGGGCAGAGTACTTAATTGTTCTATCAAAAATTTTGTAATTTTTCATTAGAGCACTTTTCAGTTTTGGAACATGGTAGTTTTATGAAGTTAAATTGTTGTAAACTCTAATTTTAATGTCATTTTTGTTCTATCAACAATTTCCATATTTTTTTCTATTATTTATTTCAGATTTTACAGACAAAACATGTCGAAAAAAATTACCTAATACGACATAAAACCATATTTGACTTTTTGAAATTGTCATTTTGCTTTATAAATTTATATGACAAAAACCACACGGTATCGAAATGTCACTGTAAGAGATACGAAGGGATTTTTTAGCATGAAAACGGCAAGGTTAATTATAATTAATAAATTGGTTAATTGATAAGAATAATGAGCATGTATATTCTAATAATATCTCTAAATTAACTCTGGTTTCAGATAGTACACTATTAGGGTGATATATTTTTCGGTGTTAACCTGTTTTGGCGAAGAAAGTCATTTTACACAAAAGCTTAAGTGTGTTATAATACTTAAATGCAAATAACTAAAGGCTTTCATTCTGGATCCTGGGCAAGAACATTCTTAGTAAGCCAAAATGAGGTATTTGTCAGGCTTACTCCGGCTGTCGGATGTTCACAAAATAATAGCTTACCTCAGGACCTATTCACATTTGGTGGACGGACCAGTTTGTATTATTTTATAATGATTTAGAATAAATGTTTTTGAGCAGACTTAAAAAAGTATATTTGATGCATTGTTAATAAAAATATTAAAAGCAATAATTGAAATCATTCACATATTGTATTATTTATATAATATATGGACGTTTAAGAAAAACTAAATTTAGCAGAAAAAGAGTTTTTATTCAGTCTCAACTGATTTTTAATGAGCACAAACACGATACGGCAATAATATACAATTATTTTTTTTATTAAAATTTAAATATTAGGGATACTAAATTCGATATAACAAAAAAATTGCCTATTTGACAACAAAATCAAAGTTCAATCGACAGTATAATATTGCCAACATTACTTGGCAGCCGCCGAATTTGAAACTAAAATTGTCAGCGTAGAATAAATTTCTCCAATTACCATTTTATGCAAAATAAATGTCTTGTCTACTTTTAATAACCGTCGTTAAAATATTAGTTCTGAAGTTTATTGAAATTTCTATTCTGGTTTAGTATGGCATCATTCCTAACATGATGGTGAAACCCTCACTAGCGGCCAAGTTAAATTGGTACATCTATAGTAGTCTGCTTTTTTGAATAATAAGTTTTTTAAGGAAAGTTGATATTATTAAGTTTAATTAATTTTGAAGTTCAATTTAATTAGATCTTATTTTAAAGGACTAAAGATAACAGCCAACGTGCTAGATATTTTGAAATTTGAAAATTACACAATACAAATGGGAATTCTTTTATGTTCAATCGAGATCAATTCGAGGAAAAAGGAAATCACAAACACCAATGTACAAGATATCAATTTTATAGTGTTAAATGTCCAAATTTAATATTAACCTTGTCAGGGCTTAAGCTCAGACCCAACTAATTGCTAAGTTAAAGTTTTCACTTACTAGACCACAGAGGCTGTTGTTCAGTGACTAATCGGCTCCAGAACTAATATTTATTTTTAGACAATTATATCACTTTTATATTCCATGTTGGTTGTCCCATATGCACCGTTATATGTATGTAGCAGCAGTTTCACAGTAACCTTCCATAACAAAATATCGATCAAGACAAAAAACTAGTATAATCATCATTTCTTGGCTCGATATGGAGCTATATGGAACCAATCTTTTAATTATGCACTTTTGTGCTTTAAAAAAAGGAGCAAACAGTGATATTTAGTATTATGTGTATCCGTGTACCGAGAATTCACCGAAGTTTCATAATTCAATCTACTCCGCGTTGTATCTAAAAAGAAGTCAAGAATATCCCGCTACCCATGATGTCGCAAATTTATCGAATACTTCAAAGGTTTCCTTGGTTAAATCAAGTCAGCTTGGTCTGTTGGGCCCGTATTAGGATGGACCACAGCAAACAGCTCTGCTCGTCCACAGTCCCAAAGTACGTGTTTAGTGTCCTGATGTTCGCTTGTATATTAATGTGAACTCGTTATTTTGTAGAAAATACTTTCCATTGATATATTTTTTCTAATTAAGAGTTTGTGGTAGGTCAAAGAATGTCATCTCGATTAATTTGATTGAATTATATAAAAAAGCGTGGTAGTAAGTAATTAATGAAGTATTATAGTATAAACAACATTGAAGTGTGTTGTAGTTTATTTATTTCTTTTGAGTACACGATCTACAACCCCTGGCTTACCCTACTATGTTATCATGCGCTCGAAAAGGATGAACCGATTTTCTGCTGTCCAACCTTAACTTGTCTGCGAAATATATGGCTAAGGTCATATATATAATCGCAGTTGTTTATCTTGATTATTTTGATTCGGTTCGTTCGTGCGTAAAAATTGAAAATCAGAAAACAAGCAAAGAAGAAATCTCAAATCGGGGTCATACTTTTTGATGTCATTGAGACGGCATTATCAAAAGTTGCTACTTAAATTCACTATCAGTTTTTTTGTTGTCTTTCACTAGGAGACAATTTATGTTGCAAGATTTTTTTGTGATTCAAAAACAACCTTTGATAAATTAGGGTAGACAGTGACATTAAAGAAAGTAAACAAATTTATGATTACTTGAACAGTCAATTATGTGTGAAAATAAAAAAGAAACAGTTTGTATTACGTATTCAACAATACTTTCATCAACCCTGTAGCTGAGTTCTCAACGTTCTTGCTTAGCTATTTTATTTGGTCACAGTGTTCACATCTCAATACAAACTTTTAAATAATTGATTACTCAATCGATTTACAGAAGCGTGCTCAAAGACATGAGTGTGTGTAATGATAACATATTACCTATTCAATCCTAAAACGGGACGTAGGGAGTACGATTAGCTAACTGCAAGTATTTTATCAGTCTTAGTTTTATATCCTTAGCACTCTACAAAGACAGGTTAACTCTTAAATGCATGGTGTTGCTTTTCAGGTACAAACTGTATTATTCATTATATTTCATCATTCAAATAAAATATTCTTACAAATCTTGCAGTTCTCTGCAGCAGACAGAGTATTTTTACGAAATAGTTTTAGTTTTTATTTAATGCCACTGTTTGTTTATGATCAAATGAAATCTTTTATCTGATTGCCATAATGACAGATTCGTTTAAAGTGTGAAGTTTGACTAACTATTTTTCTATCAAAAAGTTCAAAAATCACCCGGAAAAAAAAATGTTGTTTACTTCCAATGTATGCATCTTCCATAATATTACACTTTATTGAATTTGTCTTATCAAAATATTAAAATAATCAACAATGTCCATTTGTTGCTTTTCGGATACAGTATGCATTTAAAGTACAAAAGAATGGTCCAATACATTTTTACTGCATCTTTGTAAAGTAACATTTTAGATGGCAAAACAACATTATTTGGCTGATGAGGAGTTAGAGGAGTACTTTAAAATTAGTTAAAAACAGCTGTTACGAATAATAAAAAAAGGCAGACCACAATAAATTAATATTAATTATATAGGTAATATGAAAAAGAGATATTCAAGAACAAACTGAACTGTTGCAGTTAACCAGGAAGTATTTAATTTGAAATATGAATTATTTTTTAGCATTTACAGTATCCCGAAATCCCCGGATTATGTGATTAAATAATTGACTTGGATCCCGATATTGGAAAGCCTTTATAGGATGAAAAGGAATGGAAAGTTGTTGATCAATCGGCGTCGGATAAAATTACTTTTTTTTTGTTATTTAAAACAAAATATATTATATTCGACGTAATAATTTTAGTGTACTTTATCGTTAGATAATTTCTCTCTTGATAGAGGAGAACAAAATTTGTTGAACACGAAATAAATTAGAATGCTGTGAAATTGTAGCTGGCGTTCAAATAGCCGTTCTTAATTAGAATTCCGTCAATTTATATCATTAAAGTCATAATTAGCCTTTTGCCAGACTCGAAATGGTAGCGGATTTACGATACTGAATACCTTTGGCAACAATTTATATGCTTGCAAAATTTATTTAAAAATTGGGCCGTTAAAGTGATTATTATTATTACCATGTCCACTCCCAATGTGGAGCATATGACCTCCTAATAGAAGTATCTCAACAGAAATTTTCTACGAGAACCGCTTGGTACTCAGTTGCACAACCTCTCTTTTTCGAAGAGAGTATTTATATAAGGATAGGGGTAGGGACTGTCCGTTCCGGGAATTAAATCCATGACATCCTTAACCGTAGCCAACGGCGTTAACCACTGCAACACGGCCTCGACATTATTGGTTATATTACTAAGATAGAAAAGTATTTAGTTCTACAAGGGTAACTAATAGTTAATAGATATTTTGACATCACGTTTTCATGAGAATTGTAAATTAATCTCGACGATGACTAGATAAACGCAAAGAATATGATTTACCAAAGTGACTATCTATATGAATATTATCTTAAAAAAGGTATTTTTAAATGTTTGTTCCAGAAAAAATCAGTTTATTTTTTTTTACTCAATCGCCTGTATGTGCATTTATATTTTGTGTAATTTACATGTTTGCGTTAGTCTAGCAATAATAAATAATTCATCGGAGAATCAATAAGTGATGTTATTATTCTAGAATGATTTTGTGCATTCAATTTTAATATGACTCACTTTTACACAAATACAATAAGATGCAATGCAATGCCGATCGCCGTATTTTAATGCACTTTCTATTGATGTATATGTTTTCAAGAAATGGCGGACAGTTCGCATACAAGATTGTCCTTTTTATCTTCTTTTCAATGTATTGTAAATTGTAAGTCGAATATATACGTATTTTTAAATGAGAATTTACACAACGTAAGCTACTTTAGAGCGTTTCATGGTTGCTTTAAAACCTCTTGGGATATTGGCTCTGCATTACGAACATTAACAAATTGTTGTCGATGAAGTTATCATTATAAATATCGTATATATTTTAGGGCATACAGTTATACAATTGAGGGCATTGGTTTCACAACTCACATTCTCCAAAAAATCAAAAAATGCGATAAAAATGCAAAAATGTGCTCCATGTTCACACCGAACATTTAAAGTATGACATACTATTATAAACATAGTAACTCCTACATAAAACGATAATAAAAATATGTTTTTCATTTCAAAATTAACATTCCCTGTGAAACTGTTATTTTTTAAACTAACAATCTCTATTCTAGCCAATGTGAGCGCTACATTAAATTGCCATGGCCGACAATTTTTATTTATCTACGACATTTTGCCATAGTTTGGTCATGTTTTAATAAGTTTTAATAAATTCTATCGATACGTTTTCTAAGCATAGATATTATAGTTATTCTGCTAGCACATTTGACTGTTAGAAATCAAGAAACTCACAAAATCCTGATGGTTTATTTTCTAAACTATCAATCTCCATAGACTCACAGAAAATACTAACATTCTCTATGTTAAAACGGAATATATTTTGCATTTCTAATAAAGCAGTCTATTTCTGTATCGATAATTCAACCCGACCATACTATTGGTTTAAAAATTGTACTGAGAAAATTGTTTTCCTCAATTTACCTAAAACAAGCATTGACGGAGATTTAGAGTTATGAAGCCAGAGGTCTTAACTGTTTTCAAGTTTTGTTTTTGATAAATTCATTTTAAAACTCATTTTTAAAACTTTTCAGATAACGATTTTTTCTTCAGTGGCCTCATTAATAATCACTGTCTAATTTAGCGTGTATCT
Source organism: Himalopsyche phryganea (assembly GCA_022494535.1). NCBI lineage: Eukaryota > Metazoa > Arthropoda > Insecta > Trichoptera > Rhyacophilidae > Himalopsyche > Himalopsyche phryganea. The sequence goes on along the minus strand of JAGVSL010000002.1, from coordinate 9,757,705 downwards.
TTTTACATCGTTGTTGCAGAATTGTGACAAAAAAGCACGGTTTTGATGAATGTTTTAATTATTTCAGCGTACAAGCACATCACTGTGGGGTGAGTGGATGGGTGTAATGCATGGGGATGAGATCGAGTACGTTTTTGGCCAACCCCTAAACATGTCTCTGCAGTACAACTCGAGAGAACGGGACCTCAGCAACAAGATCATGCAGGCCTTTTCCAGATTTGCTTTAACTGGGTAAGTTTATTAATAAAAAGATATTCAATGACGGTATCATTTAAGTTAACAAGTATTGTGTAAATACAAAAATTTAGTAGTATCTACACTTGAATAAAGCAGTAAAATGGACAGTAATAATTAATTATTGAATGGACGCATTCTTAACCTTATCTGCAATCGTAACATCTGTCATTACTGCTGATGATTGCGTGTTGATACTCAAAAAATAAGTAGTGTTAGTGTATGAAAGATTTTCGTGTATAGGATATCACCCAATCTTGGGTGTTGGAAATTCCATCTTGTGGCTCAGCCGGAAAGAGATTACAATGCCCATTAGCTAAAAATGATGAAGTTTTGAGCACTGCTGTTTCTTTTTGATTAGTTGCAATGGATTTGACCTACTTTAATTTTAATAAAGCAGGTTGAAAACAATCCAATTTTCATTTAATTCTTCATGTTAGGTTTCTACATATTTTTAGTGTTAGAACAAATAAGGTGATATAGTGTATATCTCTTCTACAGTTCTATCGATGGTGTTATGCTGAAATAACTATCGACTTAATCGTATTACTCAAGTGGAAATATATACTTTCTCATTTTTATTTAATTATTTTGAAGTTCTATCAATCAAATGCAGATTCAATCAATATATTACAGCAAAGCCTGTCCTTTTTTTAATAACTACGGAATATGCACATCTTTGAGTGATATTTTTTTTTCATTGACCGTGAGTGTCTCAGAAGCAACTGCTCAAATCTTTATGGCTTACGCATAATTGTGCAAAAAAAATAATTCTTCTATAATATAAACGCAACAATTGTATCAGTTTCTTTATGTTTTATTATTTGTTGGTGTTTGAACGACTCACACAGCTCTTCACTTTTTTCGTGAATTCAATAATTATCCTATGTTTTTATTTTTTATTTATTCCTAGAAATCCCTAGAAATTGAATTACATTTTTTTTATAATCAAACAGATTTATTTTTAGGGATTAAATGGTAGATAAAGTGACGAGGGTAGTATATTCTAGTATAAGTAGTATACAAATTATGTACGAAATATGCAATGATTAAGAGACGATTGTATGATTTCGACGAGGTGTCGTGGTTCAGAGTGTATGTCTTTTCATGCGGCTGTCTTTTTATACTACACACCAGCCATTGTTAACTGCATCAGTCCTTCTAATGATAGGCATGTCGTTGCCAGGCGTTCACATTCATAATAACCTAGCTTACAATGTCTAGTATCATAACTTATAATCTCCAGCATATGTAAAAAAAAATAGTTATTAATGTAGCTTTACTCTTCGTGCTTACACTTACCATTTAAATTATTAAATATCTTGCTTAGTTAACAAACTCCCATCTAAAATAAATGTGAAAATGTTATTATTTTTAAAAAGTCATAATATCCTTTAATTTTCTAAATTATTAATCTCTATTCCACACAATGATAGTATAGCATTGTCCTATCACGGACACTAGTATTTGTTTATATATCAAGGTGTAAGCCAGGCATGTCAAACACGATGCCCGTGGGCTACATGAGGCCCTCCAACAAATAGTTGTCGGCCCGACGAGACTTCTTGGAAAAATATTTTAAATTACAACTCTGGTAAAAACAAACAGAAAAATAAAATTTAAGTAATTTTAAAAATTACCAATCTCTGCTGCTAAAAGAACCTGATTTAAAATTTGTGGAATATACTCACCAAATTAACTTGCGAAACACAGAGTTCGATAAAAGATTTTCTGATTTCAAAAAGTCTGAATTACAGTTTCATCTTTTTACTTAACCTCTGTCCATTGATATTGAAACTGTTGACAATAATTTACAAATGGAATTAATTGAAATCCAATGTGACTCTTTGCTGAAGCAAAAATATTCTGAAGTTGGAGTTCCAGAATTTAACAAATATATTAAATATATTAAACTTATTAAACTATTTTCTGTAATGAAAAACAACAAAACTCTAGAATGGTCAAGGTTAACCGATCAGCATTTATCGTCAATTTTGAAAATTACGACAGCTCAAAATATTCAACCAAAATCATAATGATTGCTTTGTGTAAAACGGCTCCAAGTGTCCTCAAAAAAACGATGAATATTTGTCAACTTTCTTTATAGTTCGTATATTTTATTTGAAACGTCGTTTATTTTGTCCAATTTTAAATGTTGAAAACATGCGGACCTCCACGGATGTAAATTTGTTTATATGGCCCGCAGTGCAAATTCAGTTTGACATGCCTGTTGTAAGCGACTGTTCAATGCATTTGTAACTGTAGCATGAAAACGGTTTTTTAATGTTTACCAAAAACAAGTATTGATGGAGATTTCTAGTTATGATACTTGAGCCCTCATTCGTTTAACAAATCAAAAATCGGGAAATAATAGTAGTATGCGAAATATGTGTCGTCTAAATTGAGTAGTTTCCACATATCAAAAAGAATTTTAATGTTACTTCAATGAAATGTTCAGGTATCGTTGTGAATAAATAATAACCAACTGCCAAAGTGTCCTAGGAATAATATTAATATCAATCATAATTAGGATCTTTCGTTGCCTACTAAACCACGACTCGCTGATTGTGTATCCATATTAATTATTCGCAACGCGTACCTTGATGTAATTTATCTGTTGAACGAGGCGCTCGCCGGGAATTCCCAGTTCATCTTGAAAATTCAAACTATGCTCTTAATAAATTACTATGTGCCTGGCAGTACCCTGAGATTGTTTCCCTTTACGGGGCTTGATATATGAGGGCACTCTTGTTTTATTTAAAATCTCCCACATTATCGCAAAGGTGACTCTATAATTTATCAGCAATGTCATTATAAAAAGTGACTAGCGAAAATTAATTTCAAAATTCGCATCCTTAAAACCAGAAAAACAAATATTTTGCTTAAAGACAGTATGACAGGAGAAAATATCAAAATATTTAGTTCCACAAAATCATATTAGTTGTAGTATTACCAACGTAACTTGGCCGCCGTCGAATTTGGAATTAGAATTGTCAGACTTGAATAAATTTATCCAATTGCTAATTTATGCAAAATAAATATTTTGTCTACTTTAAGTAACGGTCGTTAAAACATCAGTGTTGAAATTTATTGAAATTTCAGTTCTGATTGAGTATAGCAACATTCCCAACGCGATGGTGGCGCATTCACTAGCGGCCAAGTTACGTCTACGGTTGATAGCTATTTTGGCTTAATGCCGTCGACAGAACTATGCTTACTTTAAATAAAAGTCATGACATTGGGATAAGTGAGATGACATATTATTGTCCATCTCTTCTGAACAGCATATATGGTTAAAATAAGTTTAAGTATAGTTCTGACGAAAGCGTTAAGCTGAAACAGCTAAAACACAATAATATTCAATAACCTTCATAAAAAAATAGCCATTTTTGCCACGTTTAATTTAGCATGCTTATTTTAATAAAGATTGGGAAGGACTAGTAAGGATAAAGAAGTACAAGAAAGAATTTTTGGCGTACAAATTATTGTATATTTATGACATGCCTTTGGATAGAAATACAGATGTTTCCATTCCTTTGAACACTCGGCCATGACTTTTTAACTTTTGTATAACATAAGTTATAGATATTTTATAAGTTAAAAGGTGTCGCGGATATCATATATATTATAAAAATATTACTTAGTGAAGATACCTATTATGGTTAATAGTAATTAGGGCATCAAATCCCGAACCGTTTTTGTGATTCCGTGACTTCGGGATTCAGATTTTTTCAATCCTGGGATTGGTCAATAAGCGTAATTTCATGTTTTAAATTGTAAATTTGAAATTCAATTTGTGCCCATTATTGCTTCAATCACAATGGATATAATTCATTTTCACTTTTAATGTGTTAACTGTCAATTCTTGGTGGAAAGACATTATTTTTGTTAAAAAATAAGACACAATTCATTTGTACTCAGTTCCACATATCAACTGATAATACTCGTGATGAGCGAAACCTGTCCAGATCATTATAAATATGTAGAAGTAGTACAAATGAATTGTGTTTTATTTTTTTTAAATAATTCATTTTATGATATAATTTGTTCTGGGCATGGAAATTTTTTTTTTTTATTTATTGATAAATGTTGATTTTTTTGAATAATGCAAAATATATTGTTGTCAAAATTATCTTACGAAATATGAGAAGGATGTATTAATTATGTAGGTATTTTAAAAAATATTTAAATACATGAATCGAGGTACACACTGTAGTTCATCAGAAAGTATTTAGTTTGAAATATGGATTATTTTTTAACATTTACAGTGAATCCAGAAATCCTGGGATTGATACATAGACAATCCCGGGACTACGGCATTAACTTATTGACCGGGATCCTGGATATAGGAGCAATGTTCTCTGTCATTTAAGGTCTCCATATCAATCGTTTATTATTGTATATTATTTACATATTTTTCTGGAACCTTTGATAATTAAATCTGCAATGGTTTCGCAACTTCAGGCAAAGCATTGAATAAAGATGTCCTCCAAAAACAATTACTATCTACGTAATAATTACTATAGAATTGTTTCAATATCTTACTATTTTAGAAGTTTCAGAGTTTTAACTTCACTGATTTCACAACTCGCGCTGAACAGTCGAGTAGTTTCATCAATTTCTCTGTAAAGCGGAATACTTTAGTGATAGTTTGTGAATGCATTATCACTTCATTAGATGCAAAGCCATGCTTCATCGCATGCAAGTTTTCAAACAAAGCTCATGCAACAGCAACGTCGTAATGTCACAACGTCAAAGCGCATCTTTCACACGTCGTTGCACAATGCACGTAATTCAACTCTTAGCGAGCCATTGACGAGTTAATTCACCAAAGCATATATTATAACATGTCCAGGAAATATCGTAAATTTGATTAATTAATAACTATGACAAAAAGCTATTAATTAAATCGTGATAACTCACGAAAGATGGAAAACTTATTAACAAATCACACCTTCAGTGAAACATTTCTAAGTTTAAATTATTTGAGATTACCCATATCTGAAAAATGACAATTTTATTCTGACAACACTATTTTACTGAGGCTCCGTTGGTACGTTGGCGTCCGTGGCACAATTGGTATCGTCATTGGCTACGGTTACGGATGTCTCGGGCTCAATTCCCGGTACCAACGGATTTCATAAATTGATCTTTCAATCGATTTATGGATTTCTGTTCGTAGTCTGAGTGTTTGTGATGTCTGAAATTCTCTCCTTCCCATCCAATCCTCAAAAACGAGGCGTAGCGATAGCTATCCCTACTCTCTTCGAAAAAAGACAGGTTGAGCGACTGAGTAACAAGCAGTTCTCATATAAAAATTTTGTTAAAATACCTCCATTAGGAGACCATATGCTCAACATTGGGAGCGGACATAGAAAAAAGATAAATAACTGTACGTGGTCTTATTCTTCATTAACTTTATTCGCTCCCTATGTGGAGCATGTACCTACCACTTGGCACCCTTTACGATTCTCTGTGGCATTCTAATTGGCAGGATAGTTCTAGACTTTGGAAGAACAAACAATTCATGTCCACGATTCCTCAAAAAATGATCAGGAATATAAAGGTTGATATTCTCAAGAATGGCGGAATTCTCATTTTGGCCTTGTATAAGTCAAAAGACATCTGCGTATATAATTTATGTATATATGCGAGTAAATAAGTAAATTAAAAGTTAAATTTAACGTAAATATACTAAATGGCGATGCGAAAATTGATTTCAATAATTATGGATTGAACTGTGAAGGGCACGTTTTGTAGTTCGATTGTCATTTTTTTAATTAGACACGTCACGGTTATTGTGAAGCATAAATTAGAACACAGACTTCGCCCAAAGATGGTATCTTTTAAATCTAAAGCAAATAACATAACAATAAAGACGTTTAAATGGTAGTGTACAGGGCTTCCACTTCCGTCATCTCAGGATTGTCGAAATATCAATCCCGGGATTCACTATAAATGTTAAAAAAGTAATTCATATTTTAAATTGAATATGTTTTTTCTGATGAAATACAACGTGTATCTCGGTTTGTTTATTTAATACTTTTTTTATATTGGCTACATAATTAATATACATATGTATTGTGATCTTTCTCCTTCTCGTAACTGCCGTACTCACAACAGATAATTGTGACTATTAATTATATTTTATTAATCACTAGTGAGTACCTGGCACGCTTGCAATGCCTTTGCGTTTGTTGAAAAAGTTTGTGCTTTAATTCTGTTTATAGAAGTGCTTTTGGATACACAATATTTTTAATGTTCTAGAGCGGTCACGAATAAATCAGAAAGTTTTTCCGAGATGTCACTATTTGTACATATTTGATTCGTTTTTTTAGTTTTTTTAAGTGTTAGATTTGTGGGTGTGCGCACAACAACTCACCAAAGTTTCATCGAAATCGGATCAATGGTGAAGAAATGGATAGAGGACAAACAAACAAACAAATCTTCATTTTTATGTATATAGATAGACTATTGAGTACCCGGCATGTATTGCAATGCCACTTAAAGAAAGGCAGTGTTTATATCTTAATTCTGTTTATTGAAGTGCTTTTGGACAAACAATATATTTTTGCTATTTGGTGCGTACACGAATAAATCAGAAGATTTTCCGAGATGTCGCTATTAGTACAAATTTGATTCTTTTATTTTAGATTTTTTTTTAGATTATAGATATATCTGGATTGTGAGAGTGATTTTTATATAAAATAAGACCTACTGTATGTTAAAAATTAAGATTAAATTCTTTTAATTATTAAATTCCTTGCGCAAGTGCAAGCAATAACATGACAAATTTTTATCAGAATCGGATAAACGGTATGGCAGTGCATAAGAATCGAACAAACCCACATTGATTTTTATATATTATCTATCAATAAATACAAAAAAAAACATTTCCATACCCAAAAACAATATTAAATAATAAATATTAGTTTTAATTGCAATAATCTACACACGGTTTATTTTGGATTTACAATTCAAAACATGATATTGCGCTTAATGACCAATACTGAAATCTTGGAATTAAAAAATCGTAAATCCCGAATAAGGTTCCGGGATTGAATGCCCTAGCCGTGTACATACATTTTCAATCACTTATAGCATCTAATTAATCCAGATCAATGAGTCTTGATATCAGTTGATTAATGTTTCCCTCTAGCAATTATTTTTGCCCGGTAACTTACGTATATATCAGGCCAAGGTGTTTTGAAAGCACATAGTTTTTAATCGCGTGAATAAGGTTAAAAGAATTCAAAGAAAATGTCAAATAACTGATATAAGATTAGCGTGATAATATTCCAACCATGCCATAAATTATATTTAACTGTAAATATAATTAGGCTTTATATTATTTGACACGGGTTTCTATTATTTGAGGGACTTGGGATCAAAAATGACCAAAATCAACTTATTCCTTGTAACATTCTTTTACTTCGGCATTTAAACCTTTAAATTATCTATGAAGTAGGTCGTACAAAAAATTGAAAATTTTTCTATTTGTAAATAAAATAGTTCTACATATAATTAAAAATTAAAAATATATTACAGCTAACACCTTATTTGTATAATTAATCATAATTTGAAAACCTCGTCAATTTTACCATCGAAAAAGACAACATTATAGTATAGTATAGTAACGACGCGAAATGCATGACCATACCGTTTGCAACCGTTACGTTTCAAACGACACTGAAACACGTCTCGAGCCTGTTCATCTGTGAAGAATTTAGATTCTTGCGTCTTTCGATAGTTTCGCATGTATTTCAGGTTTTACACAGAAAATGTGACGCAAAATAATTACTTAATACTACATAAACCATATTTCACTCTTTGAAATTGTCATTTTGCTTTATAAATGCGTTTATATAACAAAACCTACATGGTAACGCAATGTGGGATTTTTTTAGCATGAAAACGGGAGGGTTTACAGAGATAAATACATTTTTCGTATAAAACCATATCCTCTAGACCAGAGGTACTTAAATTTATGTAGTCCGCGAACCCCTCTTGAACCAAATTTTTTGCAGACCCCATCATAATTCTAGACATTTACCCCCCTCCATTTGAATCATAAAAAATGAATTTTATAGTGAGTAATTTTTGCCAGTATGTGACATTTCAAGTCTCTTTATGAAAAAGCAGTTTTAAAATCCAATTTGTCTCATTTGAATGGTTTTTCTTCAGAATATAATATTTTGTGAGCTTTTAATCCTCTTTTACACCTAGATTTAAAATCGCATTGATCACATTTAAAAGGTTCTTTTCCAGCATGTGATATTTGATGCGACTTCAAGTCACCTTTACACGTAGATTTATAATTACAATGTCCACATTTAAATGTTTTTTCTCCAGTATTTGATATTTTGTGTATTCTTAGGTAAGCTGGTTGCGCACATTTATAATCACATTTAAATTGCTGTTTTTAAATGACCTGCGCGCGCAGATTTATAATTGCATTGATCGCACTTGAAAGCCATCTCTTCGGTTTGTTTTAAGCGATATGTATGCGCAGATTTGAAATCGTACTTTTCACATTTAAATAGTTTTACTCTAGCATGTGATATTTCATGAATTTTTAAGTTAGTTGAACGAGTAAATTTACAATCACATTGTTTATATTGAAATGGTTTTATCCCGTATGCGACACTCTCCAAAACATTTGTTTTCTATTACCGAAACAAATGAATTTGTATTTACGACGATCACTCTTCACTTGAAATTCTTTGGCAGGTAGAGACATTTTGTGTAAAAGGCACGTTCGAGGTGAAATTTGCCCATCGGGATGAAAATTACGTAAATCTCTATTTTAAATTATGACGATAATGTTCGTGGACCCCAGTTAAAGAACCATTGCTCCAGACAAACTATCTATGTAACTGTTCAATTTGATGCATTTCTTCTTATTTATTCATTTTAAATTGAAGTGGGATCTAGCTATGCGGTATTTTTGACAATATTAAGAAAAAAACATTTAAGACCACACATTAACAGCGCAATATATCACTTGAGTGTTCTACCCTACGCTATTGACTAAACTCATATTTTGACATTAAATTGCATGGGAACTACGAGAAATTGAATTACGTTGAAAATGCAATTCAGTTCTTTTGAATTTGTCCTTTAATACTACATCGATATTTCATTTTTTCTCTAAGCTGGATTTAAGCATGTTCGATTGCAAGCTCCCTCATTCACCTCTAACAATCAGTGGTCAAAGTCGTTGGCTTCAATTACGGATGTCACTGTTTTGAATACCAGTAAGAACAGTTTCAAACATTGATTTATGAATTTATCTCTTATATCCATTCGATAGTAAAAACGGGGCTTAACGAGAGCAATTCGCTTATCACCAGTCTTCTATCCCTACTCTTTTTAAAAAAGAGAGCTTCAGTAACTGTGTAACAAGAAGTTCTCATGGAAAACTTCTCTTGAAATACATTCTCAAGTAGGAAATATGCTTTAAATTGAGAACGAACATGTTAAAAAAATATATCGGTTTTGAAAATATTATTTCAGTATTTTACATACTCAAATGATGTATTTATTGACTGTTTGTCCAGTGAATATTGAATTTGAGAGAGAATAAACAAATATTAATTTAAGATATTTATGATAATCAGATTGATATAGATTTTAACACCAGTTTTGATGAATTGGTCTTGTATTGAAACCCTTTCTACTACATTTATAAAAAGTGATATTTTAAAATTAGCATCTAGTTCAACTATTACTGTAAATCTTTCACAATTAAATTAAGTCAGTTTTTGCGATTTCTAGTATCGACGGTATTCATTTAAACAACAAATTTACCATCCATCATCCAAGATACAATATTAACAATGTTTTCTTTCTAAAGTCAATGCCCAGAGGCAGCAGTTGTAAAAAGAAAAACTTCTTGATCGAAATTAATTTATCTACTGGTTTAATTAATTGGTTTTGAGTTTTCATCATATTTACGAACGTCAGCATTGAATCGAAAACCATTTGCAAAAAGTCAAAGGCATATCGATTTAGCATAATATAGTTAGTACTTGGGGTTTTTCTCACGTTTACCTTGATGACCAACTTTATTCAGGCATAGAAAAAAGTACGTCGTTTGTTCAAAAAGTTTCTACGAGAACATACATAAAGTTATAAAATAATCTAAAAAATACCGCACTTTTACTAAAACAAAGCCGTGTAATTGACATTTTCATTAAATATTTAATACTGGAATAGTTTGTACAAATTAATACAAAATGATTCAGTTATCATAGTAGAATGGTTGCTGACATCTTCAGCAGAGACCTAAATTAGAATGTCAATGAGAAGAAAAGAAATCGTCCAACTCAAGCGCCATTGTCTGTTATAAGAAAATATCAAACCGTTTTTTTTCTTGTTTCATATATTAGGAATTCGTCGATAAATTTGTCGTTGCAAAGCGCTGTGTTGTGTCTTTCCATAAATATGTTGGATTTTTTATAAATAAATAAAGTGTTTACATATTGAGAGAAGAAGTTACAGTTTTTTTGTAAAAATTACACAATCTTTTACAACGATTAGGGCCACTTCCGTTAATTATTTAAAATCGTGCAATTAATTGGCAAAAGAAATTTGTCATAAATACATATATATTAATTATTAACAATACTATTAATTAAAGTTGCCAAAAACGAAACGGGGTAACCTTCAATTTTTACTTATAAAACGATCCTTTTCGATAGCATGAGATTAAAACATCCATACAGGTGTCAAAAATAAATGGTTTTTTTGGCAATAATGTTTATTATTTTTCTTGAATGGTAGATGACACGTAAGAAAAAAAACTCTGCTTTTATCACCTTGTGGAATGTGGTATTTTATGAAAACAATTTAAGCGAAATATGAAATTGATCGTATACATGTATTTACTAAGTTCGTGTCTGGGTAAACATGACAATGAATTAACAAACAATTAATTAAGTAATAAACACCATTCAGTTAGTCAACGACAAAATAATTGAAAACAGATAATTACAGAGCGAGGAAAATAAATAATAAAAACAAAATCAAAATTAAATGGACTATTTATGATGTTTTCATGGTGGATTTTGCTTCTTTTTGGACAGTATGCAAGAACCGGAATTTGGGCACTGTCATTCGGCATTTCGAGGGCATGCAGATAAAATAAATCGTTTTGAATTCGTACAAATGAATAAAAACATATAAGATGTTGTTTTGTTTATTTTTTCAATCTTGGACCTACATTTCATATCTTTGGTGGATTCGACGGTTAGTTTGAGGAAAATCCTGTTTAATGTTTATGCTTTGTCCTAAATAATAATACACTGAATGTTGTTTACAACAATAGTATACTACCTATTATAATTAAAAAACTGTATATTATTATATTAGTATAACCGTACCCGTCATATGTGACGGAATTGAAATTGAAAAACAGAATGTCTAAAGTAGCTAGTGCGACGGAACTGTGTGTACATTGCACATTTTATTTTATTATCACCGCGAACCGTGAACGCTTAGGTTATGAGAAAATTTCATACCTACATGTGATATGTGATAATAATAAAAAGCGTCTCCAGAGCGGTCTAGGCTATTATGAATATTTAATATATTGGCGGTTCAGTCGTGCAGTGCTTAACGTCAATTCCAACGGTACGGAAAGTTAAATAAATTGATTTTTCAATCGATTTATAGATTTCTTTTCGTTGGCATGGATTTTTGTTTTTAAATACTTCTACGAATTCAATTGAAAGCGTATTATAAGTTTTTAACGTATAATATAATACTATAATAATATTCAATGCATTAATATTTAAAAAAGTTTTTCTTAATGAGAATTTGTTAAAAATCAAATACAGTGAATAATAAAATGAATATTGTTTATCAAAATTATTTCCTGACATCATTGTTAAAGACCTATCAGAAAAATTTCAAAGCGACATAGAATCTAAGAGAATAAACGATTTTCTTCATTGTATTCTCAAAGAGCCGAAGAATTTAATATTTTTTCTTCAAATAAAAAAAAATTCCGACAACTAAGTCGAATTTTTTCGAGATTTCAACATTTTCCGCTCCATTGCTCGCACTTCGTTTGTGACTCGCGGAAGCTTTCAGCAGGAGATAAGCTTTTCTCTTAAGGTTTTCTTATTTTATTCTTTAACATTTAAAAGACAAAATAGCCACGGGCGGATCGCAGAGACAAAAAAATTAAAAACCTTTGAGCATATAAAAGTTAATACGATCGTGGCAAGTATAGAATGTTTTGAACAGGATGTCATAAGAGGAAATGTTTTTGACATAAAGTAATTATGTTTTACATTAAATTTACAAAATGATTACACGACTAACAATGACCTTACCATTAATCCATGCGGTACTCAAGTTAACCTTCCCGTTACCATAGGTGCACCAAGATAGCCATACGAGTTGAAAACATTAATATATCGCTTTTTAGGTTTTATATAAATTTAGGATTTTAGCTATTTGTTAAACGTTAAAGGTTTAAAGGTCAAAGTAACGCAATGTTACACCGTGAGTACGGAAGGGTTAAAGCACTTTATATTATAACGTCACCCCAAAAGCTTAAGGGGCACCTGTGACATTTTGGCGGTTTTGAACTATGAATGGAGTTTTGCTTTTAATTTTTTCCTCTGCAGGATAGGAAAAAATTACACTTTCGAAACAAAACCTATGAAATCACAATTGAAAAAAGAAAAAGATCTTACCTGTATATTTGTAAGCTAAGTGTATTTAACTCAATTTTTTTACCAAGTACCATTTTGCTTTATAGGTGACGATATTATAATTCATAAAACAAATATTCATTATTTTAAAATGTAATTTGAAATAAATACCCGTTTATTATAAAATTTATCAATAATAACATTCACTGGCTGGAAGCTAGTCATTATTACATAATTAAAATCACTTTTCATGTTTTTGGAAGACGTCAAAAGTGATGGATTCATCAATTCATTAGAGATTTAGCGCCTACGCTTTCTTTAGTGAGCAAGCAAAATTGTTGGACCACTTTTAATTATATAAAATTATAATAAAAAATTTTCAGCTTGAGAGAGAATAAATTTTCAATAGAAAATCTTTATTCAACATTCCGTTTCAATTAATAATCTAATTAATTAATATGATTAATTATTGATAATTAAATAAGAGTGTTGTAAAATACAAGAATATGTAAATGATTTTGTTTTTATTCTGATGAAACGGCAGATTATGAAAACGATATCTAGAGTATTACCAACATTACTTGGCCTCCGCCGAATTTAGAACTAGAATTGTCAATTTCTTCAATTACCATTTTATGCAAAAAAAAATATCTTGTCTACTTTTAACGACCGTTGATAAAATATCAGTTTTGGAATTTATTGAAATTTCAGTGTTGGTCAAGTATGACAACTTTCCTAACGTGACGCTGGCACCCTTACTAGTGGTTGAGTTAATTGGTACATCTATAGCAAGGATAAACAACCAGTTGATTACGATCGACCGGTCGATCCCAAAGGAAAATGTGGTCGATCCCGAAATCTTTCGTGAATTTTGAAACAAAAAATATTATTTTGTATAAATGAAATATATATATATATTATAAACAATAAAAATAATAATAAATACTAAGTTCAAAATATACAAAAATACTACATTTTAATTATTTTGTAAGCACATACTTATCTAATAATATTTTGCATTAAAATAAATATTTTTAAGTTTGAAGAAGGAAAAGACCTTAAACAAAATTTCCTATAAGAATCTTATTAGAAGTCGATCCCAAGAAAATTTTTAATTGAAAAGTAGCTCCCAAGGAAAAAAAAGGTTGGGCACCCTTGATCTATAGTATATCCACAATTTGAAGTTAATTGTCTAAATAATTGAGTTTTTCAAAAGTGTATATTTGCGACTACCGGTTTTGAATCCGTGTACTGAATTCCTTGATTCGAGCGGGTAATAGGATAATACCAAAAATATTTATTTAAATAAAAAGCTATCTAACCGCTAGTTCTGTCATAGCCCTATCCTTGTATTCCTAGTCTCTTTGAAAATGATAAGATTAGAAACTGAGTTACAAGTAGTTCTCGTCGAAAAACTTCTGTTGAGATACCTTCATTACGAGGCTATATGCACCACATTGGGTTTTCTTCTGAAAGAGTGTGGAATGTTAAACAGCACAAAAACCTGAAAATTGAATACAGACTCGTCAACAGCATGATATACACAAAAGTTTCCACTGGACAATAGCGGTCAGCATATATATTTAATCATGTTCACTGTACTTCATCATTGCGACAATCTCTTTTGGAACACCGGTTAAAACATGAGGCCCCAACCCATGTTTTACATTTCACGTTGGAAAGCCGCATTCATTTATATGAATTTTTGTAACCTAATATTACCGTAAAAAATATGTTTACGTTTTTTAAACTTATGAACATTAGAAATAAATGGGGAATTCGGATTCAGTTAAAAGCTTTCACTTGAGAATCTTGAAAGCCGCAGGTTCCCCACCTCTGGAATAAACTAAACTGTTTGTTGTAGGATAACAGTGGCTTTATTGAGATAAAATTGATTTTTCATATTCAGAAATTAAAGTAATTATTTATACATACTATGTTATTCCACTTGCCTTATCACTAACGTGACACGTTTCGCCTCTTTAAGAAGCATCTTCAAACTAACCATATCGCAAGGTTATTTTAAATAAAATTGTTTAAAGTAATAGTTAAAAAAAACGAAAGAAAAGGTGAAAGAACTTGTCACAGTCGTACAGTTCTTAAATTAAATAAATAAATATACTTAATTTAAGATATCGACTGAGGGTGATTGATGGAATTTCAATATCAAATTTGAATTGTTGAAATTTAATACTTTTTGGGTTTCACCTTTCGGCATCTTCAGATATTCGATCACATGAATTAACTCAAACTATACCTGCTTTGATAATTTTGATTTCGCATGCGAGTTTTAAAAAAATTCCTAAACCCCTTCATATCATCAAAAACATACTTTATTGTAAGAAAATAATATATTCTGGCAAGTGAACCAAATTATGTCAATTAAATATAATGTCAAACATGCCCAGCTTTGCAATGTCAAATTTCGAAAAGTGCAGAAAAATTTCACATACAACAAACCTCTACAGAAATAACTTGTTTTATGGTCTGCGTGTTTGGGTGAATTTTTCCAAAAAAATGTTTTGGCTTAAGGCCAAACGCCGCAGAGCTCATTATTTTTAAATGCTTGGCGGCTTTCATCGATCAACTCAATTAGGTTTAATTTTATTACCGGCTTAGCTGAAAAAATCATAAGTGATAAAAATAATAAAACCGTATGTAAAACAGCCAATCATATTTTTTTGTTTTAAAACAATGTATGAAGGCTTGAAATATAATTTACATTAAAATTGTACACTCCATTATGAGGTTGTAACGGTATATTGGTATGAAGTTGTTTTACTGGAAAAATACCATACTGTGATTGATGGCAATAAGTTCTCTAGGAATGATCGTTTTAATTCTCACATAATAATTATAATAAATCGAGACTATACTAACAGAACACATTAAGTCAGTTTTTAACGGTCTCCGGTTTTAAATGTTAAAATGTACACAATTTAACGCACTACTTACTGATAAAGCGCATGAAATCATTTAATGTATCGTCTTATTCTGGAAGAAAACACTACATCGAAAAAATTACATATTGAGTTAATTATACCAAAATGTTCCTTTTTTCTAACTCTACCGTATGACAGAACTCACTAATTTTTATAAATTATGCTTTTACTTAAAAACCGTTTTGTACAAACAATGTACAAAATGAAAAGCGTATGGCAAACTTCAAAGTCCAATTACTCAAAACTAGTATTTTCTAGTTAGTGTCTTCTTCCAGAACAACGACGATATAATAGTCCAGAGAACTCTGTAGACGCTTTAATGCTCGGCCAGAGTCAACGCTCGACAGCGGGGCGGGCGCGGCGTTTGAATTGAAATGCAAAACCGTTCAAGAAAAGCGCGTTAACTACGGACATTACAAAAGCATGCTATACATTTCAGTTTTAAGCACCGCGCTATCCCCGCCGTCGTGCATTGACTCTAGCCAAACACGTATTATTATCACATATCACATGAAGGTATGAAATTTTCTCACGACCTAAGCGTCGCGGTTTGCGGTGTATAATATAAAATAAAATGTTATGCAATGGACACAGCGTTTTGACGTACGAGCTACTTTAAACATTCAGTATTTCATCGATGACGGTTACGGTTATACTAGTAGGATATAATGACTTTGAAAAAAAAAACAGTATCTTAACCTATATTGCTATTTTTTTATGACTATTAAAACTTATCAATACCAAATATTATGATTTCCATGCCAAAGAGATTATTCTTTATAATGTACAAAAGAACTTTTTAAATGACAAAAATTGTACTTGGGAAAGTGAATTTATGTTTTTTTTATGGCTTAATGCCTTCCGTCAGTACAATCTCGATATTATGTCTGACACTGAAAAAGAGCATTCCGGTTACACAAATTTTTCATTTTTAGCACTAAAAAACCTGGACTATTGAATTTAAATTTTTTTTAACCATGTCCGCTCCCAATGTGGAGCATATATACTATTAATAAAGCTCATCAATTAGGTACTACTGAATCACTCAATCTAAACATCATATAAATGCAAATTTGGATTATTTAGATTTTGCACACTTCCATGTATTTTGTCACTAACGACCCGGGTTTCGCCTTTCGGCATCTTCAGGCATTCGAGCACACAAATGGACTCGAACTGAGAGACAGTAAACAGTGTCTAACGTTTATATAGAAGATACAATTGCGACAAATATTATTTACGAGGTAAGATATTATACGTCTGAGAGCCACACTGATACCTGAGTTAAAATTTCGGGAATCGCCCTAATCCTTATTTTGTAAACACCATATTAAAATCTCAATAATCCAAATTTGATATTGAAATTCCATCAAGCACCCTCAGTCGATGTCTTAAATTATATCATATACATGCTTTCTAATAAAAATCCATAAATCAATTTAAGAAAATGTCCGTACCGGAATTCAAACCCGTGAGATGCGTAACCGAAGCTTGACCACTTAAACAATGCAACACGGACTCGATTTCACTGAAGAAAGTACCCCTTTTTTAAAACCGTCGCTTTATTTTTTAAAACCATTCTTTACTACTTTTTGATTGCTGTGTGGGTATATATATTTTTTTAAACTCTTATTAGGATAAAAATGATATTTTTAAACCGTGTTTGCACCAAATACGGAGCATTAGAAACCTAAACATTTTGTTTAATGATATTTGGCTGTCATTATTTGTATCCAGAGAAGGTAATGATAGAGGAATGAGTTAAGGAGAGGCGGTACTTATTTAATTGTTCTTCTTTCACCACGCTTTATATAATATTACAAGAAAAACCGTAGCCGTCATAGATGAAGGTATTGAAATTGAAATACTGAATGTCTAAAGTATCTAGTACGTCAAAACTGTGTGTGCATTGTGTACACCACCTAGGTCATGAGAAAATTTCCTACCTCGTTCCTACATGTGATATGTGATAATGATAAAAAGTCTACAGAGCGGTCTGGACTATTATACATAAGATGTCTGATTAATACATCATAGAAAGCCGTATTTTTAGATACAAACCTAGTCCTTTGAATAAATCGATTGGAAAAATAATTTACAAAAACATCCATTCAAGTACTCAAACTCTTGATCAGGTAATCGAGTAATAAAAGTAATGAAATAGTAAATAATTTGCGTGAATCACAAATCATCTTACAATTTACCCTGTAGACCGCTGTTTACTTAATGAACAAATGCTGTATATATGTTCATACATTACTATGCAGTCAATTTTTATTTAAAGCGTTATTGCTGGAATATTATATTTTAATCTGTATTTCGAATGAAAATCAGCCGGCAACGATTTACTGCGTCAAATCAAAATATTTAAACTGCAAATTTATCCGCATGTTCACAGAAGTTTGTAATAATGGGACTTTAGGCCTTAATAATACTCAATGCAGTATAAATAACCTTCTTTTCGCGTGTGAATTATTGCTATTTGACTTAAATTTAAACCATTCAAATAATATCTGCGCTTGGCTTTGAGTTAACCCTTTGAACGCAAAAAAGGTTTATAGCAGGAATTCGTCAGAATATATTTTTGCTTTACCAATTAAAACCTTGAATCGTTTGTTTTCGTTACGCAGATTTACTTGTTTTATTATTGAACGACCGAATCAGTTTTGTATTTACTAGCATATTACTTTAAGTCCACAGAATAAAAATACGTATGTATACTATAAATCATTTCACATAATATCGACTCAGTTCCAGAAGAAAGCAGTTAATCGAAAAAATGACATATTGAAACCCGGGTAATTATAAAATACAAAAGTGTAGGTTCAATAATCCAAATTTAATATTACTTTAAGTCCACAGAATAAAAATACGTATGTATACTATAAATCATTTCACATAATATCGACTCAGTTCCAGAAGAAAGCAGTTAATCGAAAAAATGACATATTGAGGTAATTATACCAAAAGGTTCCTTATTTCAAACTCTACCGTATCAAAGAACACACTCTTTTTATAAATTATACTTTTACTTCAAAACCGCTTTGTACGAAGAGAAATAAAAAAAGTATAGCATTTCAAACATTTGAGAAACTTCTAAGTCCAATTACTCAAAACCAGTATTTTTCAGCTAGTGTCTTCTTCCAGAACAACGACGAAATTTGACGGGAGGCATGAAAAACGTTTTTTTAATGATTTTGAGGTAAAGTCAATATAACTTTACACAAACTTGAAATGCATTATAACCAGTTAATTGGTCTATTATTTGCTGTTGACAAATTTCGTCAACAGCTGAATTTTGATATCAATTTTGAGTTTGCGGCTTAATTTGATTTGAAAGAACGTGTAATTAGTTCTGTAAATTGTGATTATCAAATGAAAACACTTCAAGTCTTGGAACTACACTGATATTGGATGCAAAATTTCAACAATTCAAAAAAAAACTTAAGTCGAGATTATGTCCGTATGTTTCATATTTGCAGTGGATATGGCTAAAAAACGAATGTGAACGTTGTGGCCATATTAAAGTTCGTGTTTAAAGGGTTGATTGTTTTCACTAAGCGGTTTGCGAGCATGTTTGCAATTATTAACTGTTCAACGTTGCGTGAGATTACCTGCCGTTGTGTTGGCATTGAAATTTTTCAAATTCTCTACGATTATTAACCATTTGAACGCAAGGCTTATTTCTATTTATTGTTAGAAATAAGCCAATGCTGTGAAACGATATCTGGCTTGTGACAAATATGTTGTGTCGCAGAAATGAATAAAAATACCACAGACGATAACGATTTTCACATATTATACCAAGATTATACACTAGAGTTCTGTATGGGCCCGGGCTTGGCCCGCCGACTTTTACCCAGCCCGGCCCGTGAGCTGGGCTCGTGGGGGTAAAGACAATTCAGATTCGGGCTTGGGCGGGCCCGTATAAGCAATTTTAATTTAAGAAAAATATTTCGTTCTATGTTCGGGTCATATTAATAGTATTCAGAACTTAAATAATTCATAACACATGTGCTATAAATATATTTGGAAATATGGAAACAATTTGCTTGAAAAGTAAAAATGAATTAGTATATTAAAAAAATCGGGCTTTTTTCGGGCTAAGAAAAACAAATCTGGGTTTCGCGTCGGGTTCGGGTAACAAGTGTGATATTGAGACTTGTGCTCGGGCTGGACCGGGCTTAAAGATGACGGCTCGGAGCGGGTAATTTTATTAAATTTCGGCCCATGCAGACCTCTATTATACCCACATCCCTCGATTTACAAATTTGATATTTATAACAAGTTTTACTTTAATTTCTATCTCATAAATTAGTCGATAAATTCCATAGGCGCCTAAGTCACACTAGCACAATTTTGAATAACAAGCATTTTTAGTTTATTATGACGACTTTTCTTGACCTAATGAATGTTTAAATAAAGCAGAAAATGTCTTATCCACTTCAAAAAGACACGAATCATTATAAAAAAAGCTAACATTTTATTTATTTTCAATACTTAAATAAATTTTTGTATTATATTTTAAATAAAACTAGATTTAAAAATGGACTTTGGTACTTTTGAAAAAAGCCTCAACGTTCAACCAAAATTTCAAGGAAAAAAATGGACTGTTGTTTGATTCTTCTGAACTCAAAATATTTCCCTGCTTACATAGAATCGATTGCCATCGAAATCCTCAAAAAAGTACCTAGTCTATGGTGGACTTATACACTATTATCGACGGTTTAACAACTAGTCCACTACACTAAATTGCAATAATTTTACATAATCATCTATATCAGGGTTTCGCAAACTTTTTCTGCAATGGAACACTTCGCGATTCCGGAAATTGTAACCGAACATTGAGCTTAATTTTTTGGTTGGGTAATTCCTACTAGGAAAAGTTAAAAAAATGCAATTATAACACACTATTTTTTTGTAATTATTGTTAAATATAAAACTTTAATATAAAATAAACACCAACAAACGAATAAATAAAGCACTTAATGACAATGACGATTTTGAGTCCTTGAATTGCATATCTTCTTGATATCAGGCACAATATTGGCAAGTTGCATCCTAATATCTGGTATGGCATCGAGCCTATTCCAGACTTCGTTGCAACATAATAAGAAAATGCCACTTCGCATAAATAGGTCGTAGAAAAAGAAAATAAAACAACAGTAGCTTGTTTTGAAAAAAACGTATGATTTATTACCAAAAAATTTCAGTTCAAAGTCGATCAAATTTTAAAATTAAACAAAACACATGTACTTACCAAAATGAAATTTCTCGCAAACTTTTCCCTCCAGAACTTATACACTGATTTACTGAATATTTAACACGTATTTTCAAACTGTACTTTTATCAGATTTATGAAAAATATTCATTAGCGCGGGTAACCGTTCTGTCTATTTTGACAACTGTCATTAAACTGACAAGACTTGTCAGCCGGTCAGGTAACAATAATATACCCCATCTCTTTCATGCGCACGGTGTAAGAAGATGTGGTTTTCCGCCTGTACCTAGATACTTGACGTCATATACATCAGTGGAGATTAATCATCACTCGACTTTTAATAGGAAGTAGAAGATCTTTAAACGTATTGCAGTGTATTAAACCTTTACAAATTGTCGTGGAGTCCAGGTTCCGCTGAACATTGTTTGGGAAACCCTGATCTATATCAATGTTCCACTATCAACCAATACATACATATTTTTTTAGAACCAATTACTTTGATTTTTTCACCTTATTAAAATGGAGAACTTTCATGTAAATACCGATTCAATTTAATGAAATAGTTTGTATAAAATTGCAGATATTCTTAAATTTTTATTTCAACGTTGTGAAACTGGTTCTGTTGTTGAAATAAATCAATATAGTATATTACTATTTATCGTAACCAATTTTATATTCGAAATAAATTTGAAAACAAATCACGAAAAATGTTCATAATTAGTAGTTTCTTCTAAAATTATAAGGATAATTTTTATTTTTTTCAGACGTCCGGTTCCAGAAGAAGAAAACTGGCCACTTTATACAAAAGAAAAACCAAATTATTACATATTCAACGCTGATGGTTCTGGAATCGGCAAAGGACCCAGAGCTCAGACTTGTGCATTCTGGAATCAGTTTCTACCAAGGCTTCACAATAATCCAGGTAAAAATTGAAAAAATCCCTAGTAAAACAGAATTTCAAAATATTTCAAGAAATTTTTTTATTTTTACAAATTATTATTATATTTTTCAGCATTTCCTTATTAATTTACCTATACAAAAATCAGTTTCAATCATCATGAGACGTATTGTAAGTTATAAATTTGTGATAGTTTAAGGTGGTGTTGATTAATAATTTTGTTATAGCAAAGGGGGCGATGACTTCAATAAGTTTTAAAAAAACTCTCATTTAAGTGACTCAAATAATATTTCAAATCTATGCTAACATGAAAATTAAATTTCATCGATTGGTTTTTTTACTTGCATAATTATATTCTGACAGTTGAGTAAATGGTATCCTAATGGACTCTTTTTACAAAAGGATTTAACAATTTCTCGCTCAATCGCTTAACCTACCCTTTCAGAGAGAATAAAGGTAGAACTAATTGATGTCAAATTCAATGGATTTTAGATCAATTTATATATTTTCTATTTTATCTGTATTTCATTATAAGCAGCAAAATTTCAAATAATAATTATCAGTTATAGACCTCAATTGCATAAAAAAGAGGTTATTAGTTTCATTACAACTAGGTTGTTGATACATTGAATGTAACATGGGATGGGATAAATGTGTCAAGAGCAATATCAAACTCAGATTTAAATTTGAAACAGGTTTTTTCTTTAGAAAAAAATGTACCGGAAATCACTTCTTGTCAAGCTTTTTGCTAAAGAAAATTATATACCAAATATCATTTAAATAAAATTTAAAGCAGCTTCTCCTATGCCACGAAGCACATGAAAACACATTTTTTGTTTTAGAAATGTTACGTTCGTGGTGCAGTGGCTAACGTCTTTGGCTACGGTTACGTATTTCTCGGGTTCAAGTCCCTGTGCGGATAGTTCCATAAATTGATTTTTCAATAGATTAATGGGTTTCAGTTCGTAGTCATGAATGTTTGTGATTTCTAAAAAATTCCCTCCCACCCATCCGATTGATTAACTAAACACTAGTCCTGTCCTAGCTCTATCCTTCTATCCCTACTTTCTCCGAAAAAGAGAGGTTAAGCAACTAAGTAATGATCAGTTCTCATAGAAAAAAACTTCTGTTGAAATACCTCCATTAGGGGGTCATATGCTCCACCCTGGAGGCGGACAAGGAAAAGAAAGTTAATTTTGACAACGAATTACATGTGAGTGGGGAAATTGTTTCGTCTAATTTCTTACATTAAAAATACCATGAAAAAAGGTGCTGGAACGCCGTTCCATTGCGTTGCATGGCAAAAAAACCACTGATTTGAAATATTAGACATTGTTGCTTGTGATGTCTCTTCTCTTCGAGTTGACATCGAGTAACTTAAAAACAAAGAATTCTTGTTTTAGTTTAGCTCTAAGTATCAATAAATTTAGTCGTTTTGATTTCTTTCTTAAGTTAGTGTAAATCATCAAATAATAGTTTTAAGTCTCTGCCACTGTCATAAACAAAGGAATGAAAATATATTACAATTACAATGATATTTCATTTTTTTTCATCATTTTCAGATTCACCACCTCAGCCTTGTGAAGGTGCCGTGACACACCCTCTCAGCAGCAGTGCCAACCGTCAGGCAAACATAGTTCCAGTGGCAGCCATTTTGTTGTACACAATGCCTGCCATTTTGAAACTGTTACTCGAAACTACACTGAGCACGCTGTAATTCAATAGTAGCACAAAACAAAATGTGATTATCGACAAAATAATAAATTAATTTGATACCTAGACGGATTTAAGAATGAATGCTTTAGGTAAAAATCTCTTGCGAGTAAATGTAGAGTAATTGCACGCAGGCCTAAGTCCTAGGTATAAAAATAGTTACCTAATGCGTTTGTAGGTTTGATTTTTGCATCGTATCTCCACCAGGTAGGAGTAGAAGATCGGATATACACTGCACAATAGAGAATTGCAACTTCGGAATGTAAAAAGTACTAAGTTATAAATGGACATTAGTGCGAAAGCAATTATTTGACTTATGTCATAATGTGAAGAGTGATACATAACTGAAAGCACATTATTTTATAACTAATATTAAATATGTCTAATTTTAACAATGCATATCATTATCAATTTTCTATAAAAACTGA
Source organism: Himalopsyche phryganea (assembly GCA_022494535.1). Lineage (NCBI taxonomy): Eukaryota > Metazoa > Arthropoda > Insecta > Trichoptera > Rhyacophilidae > Himalopsyche > Himalopsyche phryganea. Next base: position 9,733,604 of record JAGVSL010000002.1, on the reverse strand, counting down.
ATACAATGTGTTTAAATCCTTTATTTTGACCTGAAACATATTATTTCATTTATTGATTTAACATAGAAGAAAATTTACTATTTTAATAGGCAATTTGAGGTCATTGTGATTTCACGATTAATGAGAAATTGGACACAAAAATACTGATTACAAAACATGTTAGTGTTTCCGCTGAAAGGTGTCAACTTGATGAATGATGAAGAAAACAAAACGTGTTGTGGAGATTGTCATGAAGTTTACTTCTTTAAAAAAATGTGAAAAACTGATTGCAAAGTTCGCAAATGTTTTAAATGAAGCAGGTCATGAAACAAACAAATTTAAATAAATGTATTCTATTATTAGTTTCAAAACGTTGATCTGACTCTTGGATTGAAGAGAAATGTTATTAATATATTAATATTTTATATCAATGATCGTTTTGAATAGATGTATGCCTAAAAGAAGAGCATTTTATTAAGGGCATTGATTTTAGTTTTAATCTAATAACGTGTTGTTGACGCAATGTGCTTTTGACTTTTATCTGTTTAAAAATTATTATCGTTTTCTTTCAGAATAACAAGCTATCTTTATAAAGGTGCATCTTTAAATGACAGTTAAATCGTTTGCATATTTTATATATGGCAACTGAAAGAATGTCTTAAAGAATGATGTCCTTTAAAGCTGGCATTTCATTGAGTATTTTCAGTGGAATGAATACAATTTTAGGTGTCGCTTTGTCATGCATCATGTCAATTAAATGTGATCTTTGTCTAGTTGATAATGTATGTGATTACTAAAATACATATCGTATCTCCCCGGTAGTGTGAGGGTCAAAATAATTTAATCATATTGAATAATCGCCTATAGAAAACATATCAAAATATTGAATACATATCAAAATATATTACCGCTTATAAAAATGTATTAAAATTAAATTTTGTCCTTACAATAATTGAATCGGTTTACAATAATTATTGTCATGTTTGTTACATGGGTGAAATGAATATGTATAATAGTTGTACCTTCTTTTTGTTTGTTTTAAAATAAACTATGGGCTAACTGTAATGTTCAATGAAAACAAAATGGCTGCCAACAGGGCCTAGCAGAACAACTAACATTAACAAATTGTTTCCTTGTAGTTTAATTAAGTCAGCCTAAATATCTCACTATCTAATACAGTAAAATAAAATTAGTATTGATTTGGTCTGTAAACCATTATTTCATATTTATGTTTTTATGAAAGAACTATTGCAAAAAAATATTATTTGACAGCTGGTACCGATAGAAATTCTAACCAATGTAGTAAGACTTTCGCTTGTACACCAATCTTTTACATATTTGTACATAACCTATTCAAATAAGGTAATATCAATATAGAAAAATAACAATTTAATATTATTATAGTTAATTGAAACTTATCTTATGATGACACTTATCAATAAATTTAATATTTACACCTTTTGTATACCAATGACTATATTAGAAACTTCTTTTTTCGGCTGAAACGCATAGAAATTTTACAATCATGAGGTGTATTAATATGGCTGGCCCATAATAATTCTTAGATAATATTAAAAGAAAACAAATGAATGATTTACTAAATTCTAGTTTAGATGTGAACCCTTAGCTTAACTCAAAGCAAAAATAATTCTTCTAATGAGCTTATGACATCTGTTAACTTACAGTAGAACTAAAATTAAAAACACAAAATAGATCAAATTACATTTTTAAAAACTCTTTCTTATGAATTTGATTTACAATAATAAAGATTTGGTATGTATGCAAGCCATGATATATTTATATTGAAACTGTTTTTATTTTGTATCAAAACTTAACTCTATGATATTTTCAAAGAGAAAATGATCATTTCCTTTGTTTTTGTTGTGAAACTTTAACCTTGAAATTACTTTACTAATCACAAGAAAATTCTTATTAAAAATCTAAATAGACTTTAAAATACATTAAATTAAATGTTTACAATAAGGTTAGTTTCTAAAATATATTGGCATGTGAAATAGATGCAAAGTATATTAATTTAATAGCATAAAATCAAATATCTGATAATAAATTTAAATAAATAGCAAGTAAGAAAAGTGGTGTCAGCTTTATGAAAATAATAAATAACTGTACTGCTTTTTAATATGAACACATTTAATTTCTGTTAGAAGGTATTTGCAATGTCCCATTGTAGTAACCTTAGCTATTATCTTTCTATCTTGAACTAAAAATCCCTAGTGATGTTAGTTGTTCAGTTTGTAAAAAAATTTTATATTGAATATATTATATTAAAGAGCTCGTGAGCTGGAGCAACTTTCAACCTCATGCATAAAGTCTGGGACACACGGTCGTACTCGGTCAGAGCCAAGTTTCATCTAGTTTGTAAATATAACCATAAACTGTGCTACGGAAACAGATGCTTATGGTGAATACTAAAGGCATGTATGGTGGTGAGAATTTGTTATCAACTCAGAGGCTAGGGGACGGACGAAACAGCCGCTTATTACGTCCAAAATAAAAAAAGCAACAATGGACCCGGCTTGGACATGTGCTGTGGATGCACGAGAGTAGTCTGAGTCCTGCCTGTCTCTTCTACCAACCAGATGACCCCCGTCGCCCTGGAGGCCTACTGATGACCATACATAGGATGTACTCGGTGGAGCTACAGGACGATGGAGTGACATGGAGGAAAGCACAGACTGGCATTGGACAGAGAATCTTGGAGGAACCGTGTGGTAGCCATATGGTTCAAGTAGGGAGCGAATGTTTAAAAATATATGTATATATATATATATATATATAACAGCTGCCGAGAAGAAACATCACAAACACCTGTGGCCAAGATCTCAATTGAAATTGAAAAAATTTAAATTAGCTATTAACCTTCCTGGGACATGAACCCAAGCCCACCCGGTTGCTAAGTTAAAGCTCTTACCACTAGACCACAGAGGCCGACAATTATGACGTATTCCTGACATTGTTATAAGTTTCTTGAAATAATTCTTAACAATTTTACTAGGAATCTCTAATTAGGTACGCCCAGCATAACTATGTACCATAGTCATTGATAGCTCCATCTAATGAATGAATAGTTGACGTGCATCATCAACAAGATAAGTAAACATCTCTTACTTCTCAAACTGATCATTCATAAGGTAATCCAAGCACAGCCGGTGCAATCTCTTAATCTAGATTGAATGAACAGCACTGGTATCATTGTACAACACCTATAACTCAGCGTTATACCTCACCCCCAAACATTTTAGACAATTATTATACATATCATTAAGTTTCTCAGGCGATAGTTATACTTGGTAGAACTTCATTATAGTTTTTATGTCAGCGTGTTGCTAAAATAGCTATCAAGATTTTTGTGAAACCAAACACAACTTTTGTTTGTCTTATTTTTTGGTACTACAGTCCCGGACGTACCTTGGCCTCTTAAATTAGTCTCCTCCACTCCAGTCGGTTCTCCACCTTCCAACGCCAATCACAACTTTTTTTGTCCTTTGAAATACATTGTAGTATTTGTTCATTATCATAATTTTTTGACACTATTCTTGATATTTCATTATATTTGATTCACAAAATAATCTTGACGGATGAAACTTTTGAATATCAATGTCTAGAAAAGCCTGGGTCGGTTTATATAGTTAATTTTTTAATACAACTTATTTTTTTAGGGCTCTAGTTCTATAACTCAGAATCTCCACTAACAGCAAATCAAGAAAAAGTGTTTTCATGCTACAGTTACAAATGCATAGTTTGATATAAATAAAACTGTGGAACAGACGCTTACACCATGATATGTAAATGAATACTGGTGGCCATGAAGGTACAACACTGCACTCTCATTGGCTGGAATAGGGATTATTAGTTAAGAAAATTAACAACCTTTTCACATTAATTTTAGATGGTAGTTTGTAAGCTTAGAAAGATATTTTATAATATAAATGTCATGCGTGAACACGAAGAACAATGCTGCATTCATTATTCATTTTTTGCATACGCTGGGGATTATGAGTTATGATACTAGCCCCTCATTTTACTTTCAAATAAAAAAAATGAAATACATTGTCAAGTAAAATAGAAGATTTTCAATTTAAATGAGCTGTTATTTTTTTCGCCGATATTAAATTTAAGAAAAATTGCTAGTTGCCGTGTCTGTGTATGATTTGTAAATCTAGCAAGCAAATTTGTGGTGCTATTACCAAAAATGTATTTAAAGAATAAATAAACATTGATAAAAATGATCCAATTGAATTAAAAAAAAATGTTTTTTTTTATTCCCTGGCATCTTTATAGAGTTTAAATGTTCATAATATTTATTAGATTCTCATGGCTTTAATAGTAAAATTTTATCTTATGCTAAAATAATAATATATACCCACCATCGTTAGATCTATTAGAAATGAAGGGTAAACACTTCTTATGAATATCTATCCAAAATATTGCCATAAAACACAATAAGACAATCGAATAATCTACTTATTCTTGTCTGTAATAAAGAATATAATATATCACAAAACCCTCTTAATGAAAATAAATATTATGTCAAATAATATTTATTGTATATTATAGAAAATTCTTCATTAAAAATTTTGTTACACACTGAAGCTGTAATTGTCGTCTAGTATTTGTAAAAGTAGATTTATGGCTTTTGTATGCACTGTTTACAAACACTTTACATTTTATCGATATTACAATTTGCAGTAACCTATATAGATATTATTATACATATCAAAATTTACTTTTGATTGATGTGAATGATACTAGCCTTGATCCTTTTTTACTTTTGTAGAAAACGTAATTTTAATTAGGATAAGTTTACGTAAGATTCGATAAGTTTCATTTAATTATTATGAATAACCTATTAATCTTTCGTTTCTATAAAGTCTAATAACTCTTATTCATTATTGTTATATTTAAAAAAAGAAATAAATGCTTTATAAAACATATTTACTGCCATCTGTTCACTTATGTCAGAAGTTGGAAATGTCAAATTTGAAATCAATGTCAGTTATTTTGAATTTTCAACAAACCTTTTTATTTTCTATAATATTTGTGTACTTACAAAAAGCGAGCATACCATGAATTTGCAAGTGAATTCATTATTTTGATACAATAATAAATACCTAAAAATTTACAGAAATTAGAACAATATATTGCCACCAACAAGCATAATTACTAACTGTTATTCAATGAACAATAAAATTGTTAAAAACAGCTTCAATTACAAGATATAACTTCAAAAAGTATTTTTCATAAGAAATTTGCCAAAACTGATTGATACTTTTTCAAAAAACAGTGGTGTCAATGTAATCAGCATTTTAAAAATATGAGTTATAAAAACTATACAGAACTTCTATAAAAAAATATTGCCAGTGCTTTGAAGTTTGTCAACATGATTTAATATCACTTTCAGTATACTTGCGGCCTATATAAAATCAGATTATGGTTTTATACGTTTCTGCAAATATGAATTGTCAGATGAGTACAATTTTCTATAAGAAATGAATAATTTCAATTTATTAGGTATATTAATGGGTAATTTTCTATCAAAATGTTAATTCTAAAACAGATTTCATAAAAACGTCCTTAATGTTTTAAGTTGACTTGAATTATTCCATACTGTTTTACAATATATTAAATGTAGTCAAGAATAAAACAATGGATATATTATTTGTTTCCAAACCATCTTTGTCCGTCAATAGAATTACATTCTCATGATATTAGAAATAAATATACACTGGAGTCCCGATTTTTTGTTTTTTAAGGGGTCCTCAAAAAAAACAAGTAATGGGAAGGATATATTGGAGTTTGTCTGTATAATAATATCTGAATATACTCATGTTGAAAGTAGAAACATATTTAAATTATAGCAGGATGTTAAAGAAATTAAGTTTACTAGCAAATAATTTATAGCCTGATCCTTAATTGCTGATCAGTCATTAAAGCACTGTAAATCATGAAACATATCATACAATATTTACATATTATATGTTCATATTAATTATCATAATGTTTATACAACCAGAAATTTATTTGTAAACTTTGTATTGCAATACAGTCATTTTTCTGTGTAAAGGTACCATTTGGGTACAAGTGACAGAGAGACGACTGGTAGCTACCGATCTGATCCATATACAATTTGAAGTGCATTTGAGAGCGTGAATCTCAGTCTCCTGTTGCGGTCGTCTGTCTCTGTCGCATGTATCAAAACGGAACTTTAAAATGATTTTAAAACATGCTTGAAAACAACACTTGTAACATTACATAATATAATATTGTATCCATAAATTATTTGGTTTCAGTTAAGTTTCTTAGTCCTTTAGATTTTCCTGTACCAAAGCTTTATATTATATTGTATGTATAACTAGAAACTTGATTGAAATATTATTTATTGAGCATATTCAATAGGTATAGAATAAAACTATTTTTTAGTTTAGTTTCATTAAGTGTAATATATTAAGGGCCAGATCAAAAAGAGTGTGAATGATTGATATTATATTAAATTATATGAACCAATTTATTATGGTAAGAACCTGTTTGGTTTGATTTTTACTCTGTGTATGATATTTTCATAGTATATAAGCAGATGTCGCTTATAGTTATGATTTATTTCAATGAGGATTAGGTCTCCATTTAATTCAACCAAATTTGGGGATATAAGTTAAAAAAAATATTATATTTTGTATTATCGTTAAGCAAGATAGGCGTTTTATATGAATAGAGTATGCTTTATATGAGATGTTTTTGACAAACGCAGCTGATTTTGATGTGATTTTTTTTTTCAGAGGGAAAACATTACGAAGCATTTTGATGTTGTGTCTATTTGTATTAAGTAGTAAAAAATTAATGTGAAAACTATTTTTTAGGGTGTCTGTATTGGGCTTCGCCTAGTATATGTTTAAATTATTGTAAGATATTGGAAAATTTTAGACGAGGAAATTTATATTCGAAAAATGTCTTGCTTCAACATAAATAATAGTCTATTTAAAAAAATGAATGCTTGAAAATTTACACAAAACAGATATTAAGAAATATGTTGTAATTATAAAATAAAACACACTAACGGAAATATCGTAAAACCTAAATTAAACGCCTAAAATCTTAATTTTAGATTTACCAAAAATATGAGGATTTCTGTGAATAGTATAAATTCATAATCCCTAATTACAACACCTATCTAGTACTTGCTTTATAGCTAAGGATTATGCAGTGTTTTAGGCAAGGCCAGTGATTTAGGAAGAAACTTAATATACTAAAAATAAATTAATAATTGCTTTTGCTACAAAATATACTTCATTTCCTATATTTTCAGTATGAACTATGTGTGAAATAATAATTGATTCTTCTGCCTCTGTTGAGGTTCACTAAGCCTGATTCTATCATCAGATTTTGGACTCAAACAACGTCAGAATTTTAATCTTTCAATTGATGGTACTAAAAGCAAAAACTGATTTGTCTACTTTGCAATATTAGTACAATAGCAAACAAAGTTTTCACGTTTCATACTTGAATTATTAAGTTTTACTATAGTTTATTTTTTTCATTGTGTTGTATTTTCAATTAAGAATACTATTCTTATTTTTATCAGCCAGTTCACCATTATTTGCAGTTAATATAAGCCATATGGATTTAAATATTCAACGCACGGGCTGAATTGGACTCTGCGTGCTATTAAAAGCATAAACATACATTTTTGTATAATTTTGTCGGATTTTTCCGGTTTATATTATTACATGTGCGAAATGACTTATAGTACGCAATTTTTGTTTAATTTTGACAAAATATAAATTTATCTGTTTTTGCTTTAATTCAATAAATATGTACTTTTCAAAATGTCGCTTCCAAGTCTTCAATTTGACAGAAATGTATAGATCAATTCTGCACTCACTAATCAATAATCTTCATCTCTTGGTGCCATCTTCCATCAAAGATTGGTGAGGTATTTGTTGTACTAACTACCATCATTGAAACTAGAAAATTGTGTAACTATAAAAATGCTACATTACAGGACAGATAAAAAATATTCTAGATATTTAAATAAAAAGATACAAAGTGTTCATAGTCACTAATGCACATCAACCACTACTGGAGATACACAAATTTTACATACAAACCTGAGACTATTCAGTTGCATCTTTTGCATCATCAATGATTTAGCAACGCTACAATATTTTTAGATTTAAATCGTTTGCAATATGGATCGCATCCATAGTCATTTTTTGATATAAGTAGAGTTAAACATTTTTTTAGTTTCAATGATGACATGGGCTTGAAAGGGAAATGTTTATGACAGTGGCGTCATTGTTACAACTCAGTTTGCATTCATCTGAGTGCAACCAAATCATTTTTTTAAAATTCAAACTAGTTTTAATGATGCTAATGCCTATCAGTACAGATATTTTTCAGGTTCTCAGGGTAAATCTGAAGTCTTCTACGTATATAGGGCAACTAAGAAGGACGTTGTATTTAAACCAACTACTGCAGTCTCGGAAAAGTAGAAGGAAGGAGTATATTTGTGAACTTATGATCATTACTCCTTACCGTGTGGTAATGGTAAAGCTTGGTGGTCAGTAAGTCTTAGCAAAGTACTGTTCCTTAAAAACGATAAGCTACTAAATTAATTGGCTTGACGAAATCACTGGCCTTGTTTCAATGTACTCCTATATAGGGATTTATACATTAGTTTATATTAACTCATTCAATTACGTATAGTAAAAATATTATTGTCGAACCCGTTTCACTACACATAGAGAATTATTAAAATAGTTATATAGCATTGATTCAAATATTTAAAATGGACAGAATATTAGTAAATATAAATTATGTTGAACACTTCAAGCTTATTACATAATATAATATTAATATTACTTTAAAACAATATTGGTAATATTTGTACCAAATGGAGTAAAATCTATATTCTTTATTCGTCTACATTAATACTCCGTTAACCAACGTTAATTGGTTTCATTATACATCGTCAATTAACAAAGTCTCGATTATTGAACAATATAATAATTTTGAAAATTACAAAGAATAATAGTTTAACAAACCTATATCATTGATGCATTGATTCCCTTGTCTCAGGGTAATTCTCGATGAGAGTTTGTAGTTAGCATTTAAATAATATAAAAAAACTGGCCAAAAAATCGTTTAGTGAGGAAGTGTCGATTAATGGAGTATGACATAAGATGACAGTGTTGATTGATTGAATCGTCAATTATCAGTATCTTTGAATAACGGGGTATTATTGTATTTGATATTAAAATTCTTAAAGAATATTACCATTTAGATAATGAGACATTTTATTTTTGGCAACATCTTTCAAAATATCACCACATGGAAAAAATATTTAAGTTATATTTACACACATATTTATAGTTACACAAGAAATATCTTACCAATTTATATCAATAAATTGATTAGTTTTACATTACTCACATTGATTTATATAAAATTTCAACTATTTTAATATTCCATATTGATAAAACTTGCAGTGTTTCATCACCTGATCTTATATTTTCCGAAATATGATTGTTATTATAATTACTCTTGTAGAGATATAGATTTTATTTTTTATAAAATCGTTTCCCTACCATTGTTTTTTTAATTAAGTAAAGTTTACATTTTAAAACATGCATATTCATAAATAGTAAATTCACCTTACCGTTCAAATAAAAAATGTATTGTAGAATTAGAAAAAATACAAAATTGTATGACTATAGAAATAAAATATATTTTAACGTTGAATCTGCCTATATTACTTATCATATCCTGATACCTACAATAATCATTGTGTTTTTTATGTAAATAATTCAATATACAACATTCTGTAAACAAAAAATTGAGAAGGAACTGAAAAAAGTACCGTTGCTAAAAATATTTTCTTAATGCAAATGGAAGTTGACTTTTTTTAAATGGATTCGGTGGTAACTTTGTGAACATTCATTTTTAACCTGTTCTACTGTAAATAAATTCTTCAGTAACGAACCATTTTTAAGCTATTTAGTTTTAAGTTATACAAGAACTAATTAAACAAGCTTGTGTTTGTCGAATTTGGCAGTAAATACGGCCACAAGTTTCTCTGTTTAAGATTAGGTTTGATTGTTGGCGTATAGATGCCACTGCATTAAATACGATATTTTATAGCCTATTGTATTTGAATAAGGATCACTTACAAAATGAATGATATGAAAAAAATAAGTTGTGTTCCATATTCAAATCAAAAACATTATTTATTTTTGATAGTTAATAGCTTTCAAGGCTGAAAAATAGATGACCTTCTTGTTTGATAGTAATCAAACAAATAAATAACCCTTCGATAAGGAAGAGTTGAATATTGAAAATAAAGCAGATAATACATTAGATTTTTTAAAAATTGAACGACTTATATCGAAGATTGATTTGTTAAGCACATTTCAATAGTAAAATGTAATTTATAATAATCAATAATTCATGAACAGATCCTATAATACAGCGGCGTAACTAGGGTGAATATTATCAATATATAGGACTGCATCTAGACCAGTGGTTCTCATGGAAAATTTCTCCGTGGCTGCATAATGAATGTCAGTGGTCCTTTGGATATGTATCGTGGCCGCACCAAATTTTTCAATTGTGATTTAAAATATTTTCGATGCATTTAAGGGACTCATTAAATGTCTAAAAATCTATTAGTCATTAGATTTTTACACTTCTATCTTTCTGATGTTTATTTATAGGTAATTTCTCATAACCATTTTAACTCAGGGATTGTATCGAATTCCCTTCAAAATTAGAAAATAAAGAATAACATAATATACAGATCCTTCTATATTTGCAAAATCTCTCGTCAATGATAATTGCACGATTGAAAGATGAACAGCGTTGGTTATCGTATCCCAGACCGAATTAATGCAATACAGCACAAGTTAACCTGATGGGGTTACTGTACTTATTCCGATTAATTCTTTATCTAAAAAAAGGATTCCTACTTTATTCAATTCATTACAAATACGTTTTCGAGTCGCATACATACGAAATACGAATAAACAAATGTTGTATTTATTTCATATTACTCATTTTTCTAATACTTATTACAATAGAGAACCATTTCGTGACCACAGAAAAATCCTCCGCAAAAAGTGGCCGCACATGAGAACCACTCATCTAGACATTGAGAGATTTCAAGCAGAACACGATTGCAGAGGCACTTTTTGGATACAGTCACAATGAGTGAAATATCGCAGGGGATAAAAAAAATGCCAAAAATAATATAAAATTAATATATCTAATAATGAACATATTTAAACAAATATAAAATCATGTATTTATGAGCAGTTATATTGATATTCAAGGATGAATATTTTCACATATTGCGACATTTGATGAAATTAGACATGAACTCCGATGAGTGAGGGGGCATTTTGACCCCACAGACATCCATGTTTTAAGACTCAAATCCATAAATCGATTTACAAAAGTATTCGAAACCATGGATACCGCAGCCGAAGAGGATGAAGTTGATCACAAGACCAAAATAAATCAAAGTATATATTTTATAATTAATGCTATTATAACTGTTAGCTAACTACTAGTCGGGTGCAGTGATTCGAATCCTAATACAGAAAGTTTCATAAATTGATTTTTCGATTAATTTATCGATTTCTGTAAGGCATGGTTTTTTTGTATGTGTAAAACTCCCTCTCACCCAACCGATCCTAAGAACGATGGGTTGCGAGGGCGATTAGCTAACCACTAATCCTGTTCTAGTCTAATTCCACTATCCCTACTCTCTTCGAAAAGGGGAGGTTGAGTTTTTGGAGAAAAAACTTCTGTTGAGATACCTCCATTAGGAAGCAATATTGTCCACATTGAGAGTGGAAATGGTTGAAAAAATCCCATTTCTGTCCTAGCCCTATTCTTACATTCTTCAAAATAATATATTAGAAGAGGCACGATTTAATAACCACAAATTCTCTTTGTTGAGACGTACCATTAGCTAAAATCTATATGCTCCACATTGGGAGAGGATGTAGTCAAAAAAAGAAAGCGTCAAAAATAATGTATCGGTAACTCAGTTCCAAAGTGTAACAAGTCAAAAATTTGCAGCTTTGTATTGCGGAATGCTTAGAATACTGGTATCTACCAGTTCCAAAATGTAACAAGTAGTGATAATCTGTGGTCATTTTAGAATGACAATGGTTATTATTACTTTAGATCCAAACTGTAACAACTACGATTATTCTGTGAAAACCTGTGAAAAGTCCAATTAATAAGATTAGAAATAAATAAAATTATGCTCATGATATTAATAATAAAAGGCTTACAATTAAATGCACTTTTATTTAGATCATATTCACTTTCATAAAAATAATTTTCACATAGATAAAATAGTTTTCACTCAATATAAATACTCAAACTTTGAAATCGATAGTTGCACGAAACTGTAATGAAATGTCACTTATTCTTTACGACTAGCCTATATTGTCTTTGCTTAACGCATTAGAATATATTACAAAAATCAAACCAGACCAACCCTAACATAGCCTACTACAACTTAACTCACTTTTTTAAAAGAATCCGTGACAAAGTGGTAACTATTAAAATCAAAGTTTGAGTCAATACTATCTAATCCAAAGTACAAACTATCGAAATAAAAGTTCAAGTGTACCAAGTGAATACTATCTAATAAAAAGTGCAATTATTTATAACCCTTAATATAAAAATACTTTTTAAATAATTGGAGAATTTAATTAAAATCTACAAAATTACATGATTAGTGTAGTAAACGACTATATCTGCCCAAAGTCTTGTTTCCTAATTATCTCTTAACTCTTTTAGTGTTAAATTTGGATTATTGAGATTGTTTGAAATGAGATATCGATATGGTGTCTCGGGATTCCAATCCAGGGATCCCGGTCAATTATTTGATCCCGTAATCCCGGATTGTTGGGATTGTTATCAATCCCGGGATTTCAGGGTTCACCGTACATGCTAAAACTTAATTCATGAGTCAAATTAAAGCTTCCTGTTCAACTACAACGTGTACTTTGGTTTGTTCAAGTATGTATTTTTTTATAATTAATATAAATGTATTGTGGTCTCCCCCTCCTTCTCATATTTCGTAGCAGCCGTTCTTAACCAATTTGAAATGGAGGAAAATATTTTATAGTCGAATCGAAGGACTTGTCCTCTATTTGGATACCATCTGATAAAACCTACCTTAATAATGCAATAAATAAAATAATATATAAAACCAAAAAATTAATTCAGGTATTAATAATATTTTGTCGTATTTTATCTTGTATATAGACGATATAAACTATTTACTGTATATGAGTTCGAGTTCATTCGCGTGCTCGAATGCCTGAAGATGCCGAAAGGTGAAACCCGGGTCGTTAGTGACGAAATACATTGAAGTGTACAAAATTTCAACAATTCAAATTTGATATATAAAACCATTTAGATGGCTATGGTTTTTTATTTTTTTCCTTTTTTGTAAATGATTGATTCATAATCAATGAAAAAGCCATTCCAATACTCAAAAAAAAATTTAAATCATGTGTACATTTCAATAGTAGCAATAATGGATACAGATTAATTTTTAAATGTACAAATTAATATATGAAATTACACTTAATGACCAATCCTGGGATCCCGGGATCATGAAAACGATCCGGTATTGAAAGTCCTAAATTGGTGCCATCCTATTTGTACAATATGCTTATATTAAAATATCTTAAATGCAAAAGGATACGTTTTTGGTGACACTTTTTACTTTTCCGATTTAATGTGTGCACGCCATTGTTTTCTAATCGCCACTCGATGATGTCATTTAAAAAAAGGAGACTTCCTCACCTGGTCTCACCTATTGCCCTTACCACTTTTACACTTGACCTTTCCGTGCGTACATCTAAATCTAACGCAGTGTGTTTGACAGGCTTCTTCGCCGTCACGGCTATGTAATGTAATAATTTATTGCTTTTTTTATTTCGGATGAAAACTTAATGATCAATTATCATCCTTCCGAGGTCTTTGATCATAATTATTCTGACAGAAAATGCCGACAAATAACAGTACTTCAGTTAATACATAAAATCGATTTTCTTTCCCCCTCCCCCTATTAACTGAATGGGCTAACTGAAAGTCAAATACAAACCGTATTTCCTCGATTATAAATAATTTGTCATTTTTACCCGGCTTCGCCTAAGATATGGCACGCTTATATTATGTCATTAAGACCAGTGCTTCCCAAACTTTTTCATTTCACGGCCCACAAAATTTACAAAAAATAAACCACGGCCCCTTACCTCGAAAATTAAATTAATTTAGTTATAAAAAGCTTTACTTGACATTATATTTATATAAAATATGTCTATTAGATACACCTGCATTCCACAATCACATCAAAAAAATTTTTTTAATGAAATCACAAATAGTGTGTTCTTATTTATATGTAAAGTAAAAAATACTAAATTAAATACTTGTAGCTCCGCTAGAACAGTTTGCGGCCCCCTATAGCACCGTGGCCCATAGTTTGGTAAGCACTGCTTTAGACGTTGGCTAGCTAATGTTCAAAATTGGTTGACCGTTGAAAATATCACCGTAGACCGTACCTGTCTCTTGTAAAACCTATAAAGTATAATCCATCAATTAATAATAATATTAAAAGTTGAAAATAGCAATAATATAAGATAAAACTATCCCACCTTCACTCTTGTTATTGCGCCGTAGGACTTTTCGTTTTAAAGCTTGTCAATCTGTATTGAGCGATGGATCCTGCAGTGCCTCAAAATTAAACATTAATTTCGAGTCATATGCTTATTCTCTTTGCATTTCCTTAACTCATGTTACGTACATGCTGTGGTTAACGTTTTATCATGCCAATCTCCGACAAAGATTTTCCATTCATTCGTTCAAGCTTGATGAGTGCCTCGTTGTAGATACCATCGGTATACTTCAAGGCAACGTGACGATTTTCTCGACGCAAGACATTCAAAATAATATATTTCGAGAAATGCTGTTATTATTGTTATCCCGAAGTGCTTTTAGTTTGGAAGGTTTACGAAATCAAAAGGTCACTGTAAAGAGTTTCCGAATTTTTGATTGTGAATCCAAATGTGATGCTACTGGTTATGCCACGTTTGAAGCTGCATTTAAAAAATACTTTTATTTTTTTTCCTTACCAAATGACATTCAGGAATGATGCAAAAGTTTCAACAAAAGTAAAATGGGTCGAGCTTGCAATTACAGCAGAATCCCCGATAACACGATATATAGGGAACGAGTTGTCTCTTGGCGGGCTATCGGGAATACCATACTCATACAAAATCAGAAGATACGTATGCAGCGTAAGAGTATTTTAACGTGTAATCAGAGAGCAGTCACAAATTTGTAATGAAAAACCGTGCTATCGGAAGGTCTACGTAATAGTAGTTAAAAATTTAATAGACACATCGTTGAACTGCTAGTAAGTCAATCACTTAACAAAATGTTTCAACTAGGAAAATAAGTGGCGTGTTGGGGCCACTGGAAAATTGAAAAGATTGAGAATAATGTTAATTCTTAAATTAGTAATTATTTTGGTTTTAGTTAGTTTATCTTCTTATTCACCCTGTCAAAAGAGGTGTCGACTTGATTTTGAGTGAGTCACATTTACTAGTGGATTATTATTTCTGAATGAAAATTAATTTGAATTAACATACTAAAAATATACATAAAACACATATATTTCACGCGATCTTTAATCCAAGGGCATCTTCCTTATAGTATCAAAACATGCAACTTTAAAATAAATTATTTAGACAGAATGCAGTGTTTGATTTTACTGTTATATTGTCACCAGTGCTGTTATTTTGTTATCAATAGAAAAATATTATTTAAAGATAAATTTACCCGAATAACAGCGCTCACAATTTGACTAGGGATTTTTTAAAATATTAAAATAAAATCGACAGTGATTGAATACCTCTTCTTTTGACGATTTTTCTATCAAGACATTTCGTTTGAGTATTTTTTATAATACACTAGTGAGTACCCGGCATGCGTTGCAATGCCACTCAAAGAAAGAAAGGGTTTGTGTTTTAATTCTGTTTATTGAACTGCTTTTGGATTAGAGGTCTGCACAGGCCGAAATTTCATAGACTTACCAGGTTCGAGCCCATCATCTTCAGGTCTGGCCCGACCCGAACCCGAGTTTCAATATCACACTTGTTTTAACACATTTTTTTGTTTTTCGTCTGGTGCGTACACGAATAAATCAGAAGGTTTTTCCTAGATGTCACTGTATGTAGATATTTGATTTTTTTTTCAATTTTTTTTCTTCATAACCCTTCACGGGTGTGTGCACAACAACTCAAGTTTCATCAAAATCGTATGAATGGTAAAGGAACGCGTAAAGGGCAAACAAACATTTATTTTATATAATATTTCCCGGCATGATCACAATAAGTCCTTCCTGAAAGTTTCGTCGCGATCGGTTTAGTAGTTTAGGAGCCTATAAAATCCGGACAAACCAACAAACAGACATTCATTTTTATATATATATAGACTAGTGAGTACCCGGCATGCGTTGCAATGTCACTCAAAAAAGGAAGTGCTTGCGATTTAATTCTGTTTATTGAAGTGCTTTTGGAAACACAATACTTTTTGTTTCTGTGTGGTGCGTACACTAATAATTCAGAAGGTTTTCCGACACGTGATCAGTCCACATACAGATGTCCATGTGAGAAGCATGGATTTTCCAAATTTCGTTCACACACTTGTAGCGATTGTCTCTGTGCTTTGTTGATGGTTATTCCAAATATTTGATTTCGACTGGCATATCTGTTGGAATTATCGGGATGCGGGGCATCAACATCTTTCATACATCTTCCCATTTAAGACCGGCATTTGGAATTTATCAATTAACACCACTTGTTATGTCACACACGAACTGAAATGTCTTTTTGAAATTATCTTTGACAACGATTCTATTATTTTTTAGAAAGTTCTATGCAAACTTATAACTGCAGGTACCAATGTATGTAACAATAATTATTCATTAGGTACTATCTAAAATTTGAGAAGCAACAAAGTTTATAAAGAAACCTACTATGGTAGGGTTTACACAAAAGAAAAGACATAATATCACAGATTTCAGTGACTGTTTCGTTCATTGACATGACCACTCCCGATGTGGATCATATAGACTTTTTGTACGAGAAATACTTGTTACTCAGTTACCCAACCTCTCTTTTTCGTAGAGAGTAGAGATAGAAGGATAAGGCTGAGACTGGACAAGTGGTTAGTTAATCGTTCTCCCTACGCAGCGTTTTAGGAAATTTTTAGACATCACAAACACCGACGCCTTCAAATAGAAATCCATTAATCGAATGAAAAATCAATTTATTAAACTTTCCGTATTGGGAATCGAGCCCGTGATATCCATAACTCAAGCCAACGACGGCTTGATGAATTATTTTCTACTAGTGGGACGCCCGTCATAGATGACGGTATTGAAATTGAAATACTGAATGTCTCTAAAGTAGTCAGTAGGTAGATCGGAACTGTGTGCATTGCATAACATTTTATTTTATATCATCGTAAACGCTTACGTCATGAGAAAATCCCATCCCTACATGTGATATGTGATAATAATAAAGTGTCTACAGAGCGGTCTGGGCTATTGTAAATAAGATGATATTCGTATTTTCATAATAAGTCAAGTAAATTGAAATACTCTAATACTGAATGAGACGTAATTTTAAAAATCTGTCTGGACTTTGTTTTGCAATTTAAAATCATGTAATTGATCACTTAAATATTGAAAATCCGACTTAGATGAATGCTGTATAATTGCTGTATAATCATTTTTTTTACATTTATTCCGTTGGTGCATAAATGGAAGTTTAATATCAAATATAACTGGGGAGTGCAACATTGAATCCACTGCAAAGGTGATATCTATTGATAAGGCTATTAGAATTTAAATTGAGGGCATTATAAGCCTAAAGCGCCATCGTCTGATTCTAAGTTAACTACTGATAATGAAAGTGTATCAAAAAGGCTATCGAATGCAGTCTTTTTTAAATTAAAATGTGACTATTTCTAATACAAAAAACAATTTGAAATATGTGATGAGTTGCTAACACGCTACTGTTCAATTTCAACCAATCACAGCTTTAGCTTTTATTTTCTGTGGATGTGTGGTCACTTGTAGGCCAGCTATTTTTGGAATAAAATAAATCGCTTGAAAAATATGAAACAAGCATTAAACGATGTACACTTGTGAAAATTTACCAAATCAACACGTTTATTGAGATTTTCGAAAATATTTTCTCACGCTAAAATATTAGATACTAATAAATCAAAAATATATATAAACAAGGGTGTCATAATTTTCTCAGAATTTAACCAAAATAACCACTACCTATCACTTTTTACACACTACCTATAGTTTTCCAACGTACGGAATATTTCAAAGCAAGTTTCTATAACAAATTAAACTGTTTGCATGTGTACCTTAAGTAAAACGATAAAATTTATCACAGCCCTGTGGCATTTACAAGCTTCAAGTTGAAACAGTTGATCAAGATAACGTAAATAATATCGATATTTGACCATTGTCAATAGATGGCACCATACAATTTTACCCTGAAAAAATCAAAATAATTATTTGATAGCTTGCTATGATTATGATAAGTGCTCGCGAGTTAACTCGTCGCTGTCCCGACGCGACATACAAGCTTTGGCAAGTTAACTCGCTCATATCACTCTAGAGCTTCAATTTTCATTTAAGCATAAAATATATTTTGATTATATCATCAGTTACGTCAATTGGAGACATACTGTATTAATAAAGCTTACGATACTTTCGTTTTCCATCGAAATAAACTAGTGAATAGTTTTTTATTGATAACGAACATTGAAAAAAAGTAAACAGTGGCGTATTTGCATCTAATAGCCTCAAATCAAAAAGTGATATTTAGCTTATGAAAAACAGTGGAAATACCGGTATTGCAATCATAATCGATAGCATTTTAAAAACTGGCAGGCAGTTTTAATTTACATCATAGCTGCCACTCTTATAATAATTTATACGAGCGGGAGTATTTTCTCCAGGATTGGCAGTCATGACAAAGGTATCTACGGAAGTTGTCTATAGTATTGACAACCATTTATTACTAATATACGTTTTCCTGTTCAGAAAAAAAGCGGCATGGAAAGTAGACTTCCGAAAATCCAGCTGTGTCATTTCAACAATAGATAAATCACCGGAGGCTAATCAATATTATCAAGAACACAATCAAAGTGATAAAAATACAAAACTATAATAATCTCATAAAAAAACATAGTTTTGATTATATCGGAATAGAACGATCGAAATAAAAATAAAAGATAGGATGTCAAACAAATTAGACAAATATAAAAATACTAAATTACTTTTTAGGATTTCCGTTCTCGAAATTGACAATAGCCATAATGAAATTATTAAGCGATAAGAATCGAGAAATAGCAAGGCTTTATGTTGCTAATAGTATAATATAAAATAATTATACAGTATAGAAAGTGGTCAATTTGTGCTTTTGTGCATCAGGAAAAGTTCACGTGTATTTGTGGATGTCTCTATGAGAGAATATTGTACCGCCAACGGTGAGCTCATTAATAGTTACAAACTTGTGAGTCTCAAAGTATTTAGTTTTACATTTACTAGTTGATAACTGATAGGATAAAATATCAAAGTGTTTAGTTCCACAAAATTTTATCAGTCAATCTATGAAAACCGTCCGCACCGAGAATTGAACCCGAGAGATCCGTAACCGTAGCCAGCGACGCTACCAACTGCGCCACGGACGCAGTTGGTAGCGTCGTATTATACCCAAGTGAAACGCTCAACTTTCGATAATAGTAATATCAATTATTGAGAATTATTAAATATATTTAATTATACAAGTTGGTCGCCCCATCTCCACCCAGTATATGTATGCAGCCGCTGTTTCACGGCCACCTTACATAACGCAATAAAAAGAAACTAATTTACTCATTATGTTTTTGGCTCGATGCAGAGCTGCACGGTACCGATCTTTTAACCACTCACTATTGTAAAAGAAAAGGTAGAGAGAAGAAAAGAAACGTTACTGGTTTAGCCACTTAGTCTAAGCGATCTTGACACATTCGCAACGGGGGCAATATGACCAAAATACGCGCTGCGGCGGGGCTGATTCGCAGGAAATTGACAATAGGTCATGGAAAGAAGAGCATGAAACTGACCAACCGACAATTACGCGAAAACAAGTTTCGATGTTCTCCTAACAGTGTTTCGTAATAAACTGATCAAATTCTTTCAATAACATTACGAATCAAATATGAATGTTATGAGCGATTAATGTCGCCCACATCGAATGACGCGAAAAACGCGTTCCCCGGAGCTAACGTGATAAGTATCCTGTGTATCCGTATACTGAGAATCCAGCGTAGCGCTAGAGTTTAATCTATTCCGCTTTGAATCCAAAGAGGAGTCGAGAATATCTCCATACCCATATGCTGTTGCTAATTTATCGAATGTCTCATAATTGGCCTCGTTTAAGATCAAGTCAATGTGTCCTATTGAGCCCGTATGAGAACGGAACACAGCAAATAGTTCTGCTCGTTCGGAATTCATATCGAGGCAGTCCCACAGAAGGCGATTAGCTGATTAATAGATGGCTATGTACTCATTTAATCAAACAAGAATATCAATGTAAAAACGATTAAAAAAAAATCAATGTATGAATCTGTCCAAACAGGGACTCGAACACGTGAGATCCGTAAGCGAAGCCAACGACGTTGACCACTGCAAACACACTGACTATTTATGATATTAAAAATATTATCTGGCTATTCAAGCACCGGTTTCTAACACGTTATTAAAG
The DNA here is from genome assembly GCA_022494535.1 of Himalopsyche phryganea. NCBI lineage: Eukaryota > Metazoa > Arthropoda > Insecta > Trichoptera > Rhyacophilidae > Himalopsyche > Himalopsyche phryganea. Next base: position 9,712,746 of record JAGVSL010000002.1, on the reverse strand, counting down.
ATAAGCACCGTGAATCCACGGCTGTCTGACGATATAATGGGCGATTTCTATTGGAAAGAAACTTTTTTCGATAAAAAAATTTGACAGGTCACCTCTTACTTGTGTTAAATTACCACTTGATGATAACAGTTTGTGTTTCCATAAAAATGTCGATCCCACGCTCCCTGTTTGGCTATACTACATTTTGCCACTCACCATAATTTGTAAGTAAATACTCAAAAAATCTCTCATTTAACATCTGGCTCAGAGGTCTGATATCTTTTTATATATATAAAAAAAAAACAGCAATTATATTTTACTATGTTTTCATAAGTGAACTGATGTAAGGCAACGTCGATGAACGATAGGTTATTGGTAGATGGATTGCATAAATATATTACATAATGCTATCTATTTTTAAAAATATGTTTGCCCATCTTGACATTATTCAATGTTATTCAAGAGATTAATAAAATTAGTCGAATTTCTTGGCATGGGCTTCGATTTATAGACTTCTGTTCAAAGGCACGGATGTTTGTGATGTCTCATATTCCCTCCTACCCATCCGATCTCAAAAATGGGGCGTAGCAAGAGTGATAAGTTTACCACAAGTTCTGTTCTAGCTCTATCCTTCTATCCCTACTCTCTTCAACAAAAGACAGAGTTTCAGCAACGGCGTAAAAAGCAGTTTCAAAAAACTTATGTTGAGATACTTCCATTAAGGAGGACATGGCTTATTAGAAAACTAGTGAGTACCCGGCATGCGTTGCAATGCCACTCAAAGAAAGAAAGGGTTTGTGTTTTAATTCTGTTTATTGAAGTGCTTTTGTATTAGAGCTCTGCACGGGCCGAAATTTTATATTACCCGGTCCAAGCCCGTCATCTTCAGGCCTGGCTCGGCCCAAGCCCGAGTCTCAATATCACACTTGTTATCTGAACTCGACCCGAAGCCCAGATTTATTTTTCTCAGCCCGAAAATAGCCCGATTTTTTTAAATATAGTAATTCATTTATACTTTTCAAACAATATATGTTATTTTTTCCATATTTCCAACGATATTCATAGCACATGTGAAATAAACTATTTATGTTATGAAAACTATTGCCTTATGGCTGACTCAAGACCAGAACATACTACAAATTATTTTTTTAAATTAGAATTCCTTAGCCGGGCCCGGCCCGAGTCCAAATCTAAATTGTCTTTACCCATCTGAGCCCAGCCCACATGCCGGGCTGGGTAAAAGTGCGCGGGCCAAGCCCAGGCCCGTTCAGACCTTAATTTTGGATACAGATAATATTTTTTGCTTTTCCGTCTACTTCAGAGATGTCGCAAGTTGAACTATTTGATTTTTTTTAGACTTTTTCTTCAGAAACCCTCACGGGTGTGTGCATAACAACTCACTAAAGTTTGATCGAAATCGGATGAATGGTAAAGGAATGGATAGAGGACAAACAAACAAACAAAGAAACAAGTCTTCATTTTTATATATATAGATAAAACCGGCAATCAAGTTTTGGTCTGTATCTGAATATATAACACAGAATTTCACTAACTTAAAACATGATCAGGTCATGGTTGATAAAAGCGATCAGTTAAAAATCATAAATGGTCATAAATTAGATAGGCTAACGAACTAATTTTTTACTGACTATTTAAATTTAATACTGACGACTTAGCTCAAGTTACTGATCATTCAAACTTTTCCGCCAATAAGTAGAATACACCTACCGGAAATAAAAATATTTGAAATTTTACTTTTGTTATTGCTTTTTTACAATATTCAATTTATTATTTAGAATTATGATAAAACGAATCAACCAATATAAGTATTTGGTAATTTTAAAAGGGTTGTAAATAATTGTAATAATAGTTTCCACTTAGTCACGGATTCTTTTAACAAAGTGATTTAAGTTGTAGTAGGTTATATTAGGGTTGGTCAGGTTTGGTTTGTGTAATGTATTCTAGTGCGTGGAGCAAAGACAATATAGGCGGCCTAATATAGGGTAGAATTGTGACAGGTATTTTCATTACAGCTTCGTGCAATTATCGATTTCAAAGCGTGAGTATTTATATTGAGTAAAAACTATTTTATCTATGTGAAAATATTTTTTCTTAAGTCTAACATATTTCTTCAATGTTAAAATATATTTTATTATCTGGGATCACTTTATTTTTAATGAAGGTTTTGTTTTTTGTAGAATGTATTTGTTATAAGTGAAAACAATTTTTATGAAAGTCAATATGATATATATGCAAAAGTGCATTTAAATGTAAGCCATTTTTTAATCAAAGATATTCTTTCACGTTTCAGAATGTTTGTTGATGGCTGTTATTTTACTTTGAATGACAGTACTGACCGATGGTAACTGACAAAATTTAATACTTCATGAAGATTTTGATATCGGTGTTTCAGAATAACGATGGACCAACTCCATCAAAAAATATATGAGTTATTACAATCTAAATATCCGAATTGAAAGTCTTTCCTTAATCATTGGTATTGCTCTTCATAATAAATATGTATTTTCAATCATTTCAAATTAATTTGGGTACTTTAAATTCCGAAGAAGCCGAGAGGTTGAGCTATGGTCGTTAGTGATAAAACTTATGGAAGTGCAATTTACTATTTACTGAAAGCATTATTTATAAGCCATTAACTTTGAATCTAATTATCTCGAAATATAATTTTTTGGAGTTGGTCCATTGTTGTTTTGAAACATCATAAAAACGTAGACCTTAAAAATATTTGCTTCATTTAATTTTTTGCATGTTCCATTAGCATCAAATGTTGAACGTTTTCGTAAAATTCTCACAACGTTATGCAAATTTTTGATAAACTGCTGCAATATATCTTATAATTTATTGCTACTGGTTCATGCTGATTGACCAGTTTTTGATCTAATAATAGAATAAATAGAAATAAATGAGGATTGGTCGTTTATTATTATATCAGGCATATAAAATATACATTAAAATGGTAAGCTAGCCAGTCTGACAACGGTGGCACAGTAAAGTAATGATTTATGACCACTCGTTTACGACCACTGACAAATGTGACATATCGTATCAACTTATTTCAATAGCACACAGTGATCTGTGTCGAATCTAGGTGGTCGCTAAGAGCGGTGGGACGTTTTTTTTCACATTGCTAAAAGGAAAAATATTATATTAATAAACCAATACAACAGTTTCGACTTTGCATGAATGATGTAATTTTTAAAATGAATATGAAGACATTAAAAATGGCGGGTTCAAAAAAGTTCAGCAAATTATATGTTGAATTTTTAAAAAAAATAGGCTTTTGATATAATTGAACCAAAATTAGTCACTTTTGCATTTTTCAAGGCATACTTGTTATTCGATGGTTGGATAGAACTTCCTCTTTTAACTAAGAATTATAAAATTCATTAAAATTAATTCTAATTTGGATTATTGAGATTTTGTACACTTCCATGTATTTTGTCACTAACGACCCGGGTTTCGCCTTTCGGTATCTTCAGGCATTCGAGCGCACGAATGAACTCGAACTCGAATAATCCAAATTTGATATTGAAATTCCATCAAGCACCCTCTGTCGATGTCTTAAATTATATAAAATTAATTCTGTTTTTACAACCATGTTTTATGAGAACTGTTTGTTATTAAGTCAATCAACTTTTTTTTCCCGAAAAAGTAAGAATACGAGAAAGGTACTTGGAAATGAATCATATTTAGATAATTGCTCTCGCTGTACCCTGTTTTTTAGTATCGGGTGGGTGGAAAGGAATGCCAATAATACAGAAATCCATGTTTTCGAACACAAATCTTTAAATCGATAAATAACATTGTACTAACGATAATTAGAAACAGTGGATACGGCAAACGAATAAGACGCAAGAGCGTTCATAATTTTCTTCTATAAAATGAAAAATCAATTAATATTTAAACTCTGTGATATGGAAAGGAGGATTTATGTATATTTTTACCATATCCGCTCCCGATGCGCAGCATATGGCCTCTTAATGGAGGTGTTTCTACGAGAGCTGTTTGTTACTAAGATACTCAACCTCTTTTCTAGCATTTTTCGAAGAGAGTATAGATAAAAGGATAGGGCTAAAAGAGGACTTTTTAGCATATCTGCTCCGAGCATGGAACATTTGGCCTCGTAATTGAGTTATCTTAACAGCAGTTTTCTACGAGAAATGCTTGTTACTCAATTGCTAATCCTCTCTTTTTCGAACAGAGTATGGATAGAGGGCTAGGACAGAACAAGTTGTAAGCTAATCGCTATTGCTTTGCCACGATTTTTAGAATCAGATGGGTAACGGGAGTTTTAGACATCACAAACATTCATGGCTACACCCAGAAATTCATAAATCGATTGAAAAATCAATTCATAAAATTGTCGGTACCCGTACTTGAATCCGAGACATCCGTACCCGTGGCCAACGACGTTGTACACTGCGCCACGGAGCTGACATAGGGCACGTGATTATCTAATCGCTCTCACTTTCAACTCGTTTATAGAATCGAATGAGAGAAAATTTAAGATCTTACAAACAGCCATGCCTTCAAAATCAATTTTTAAAAATGTCCGTTCTGAGAATCTAGCCCGTCAGATCGGTGACCGAAGCCAACGTCGTTTGTCACTGCACCACGTACCAGTGGACCCGGACAAATGTAACATTATCAAAGGAACAAATTTCACAAGTTGCTATGTAGCCCAGTCGGCCAATATTCTAGGTAGGCAATTTTTATTCTTTTAAACAGCTTTTAAAAGAACATAAAAATATTATTGGGAACGAGAAATTTCAAGTCATTTAAAAATTTGCAAGAGCTATTAGGAAGCCAGTGGATAATTAAGTAGTTTTTCATTAAAGTTATAAACACGAAGAAATATGATGCTAAGATAATTATTGTTACAATGAAAGAACGAAACTTAAAACGTATAAGTGCTTATATTTGCGAAACTCAATTCTAGTTTGAGTTGTTTTGTTTCAACATTAGCTATTGTTTGGATGGCGAATCATCAATACGACGGTGCAGGTTTTTTTTTCCATGTCCGCCCCCAATGTGGAGCATATGGTGCCTTAATGGAGGTATCTTAACTGATAAATTTACTAATAATCATTTACTGTTAAGATTATAATTGTAATTAATAATGTAGAAATACTGTATTTTTGTAAACTCTTACTTCCGCTGCAAACTATGAAGCAAGTTTTGAAACTAAGCGACGCATAACTGCCGTTGAGATTTTCATAGGAAACTTTCATCACCAAAATCGCCAAGGTCAATTTAATAATCATGCAAATTACCACTATAAATAGTCTGGTTCGATGTGATTGTGGATTAGCATACGGTTGCTTATAATAATTCTATTAATTTTAATTATCACCTGGGCTGTGAACACCCAGCGTAGCACTTTATTACAGCTGTCAAAAGATTCTCAATTAACTATTTATTTTCATTCCGCGTGTCAGAGAGCCTTTCGAAATAGTTCAGCGATCGCTATCTATAGTCAATGGATATAAATAAAAAATGGGAATTCCAGATTCAAACGAAACGCGTTTTTCTCTAAAATAAATAAAAATAACATTTTATTTGAAAAAAAATTTACACATGGATAAGCAACGTTTCTTAAACTCTTTCTTATTTCCTGTTCGAGACAACTTATTACGAAGCTTTGTAATAATATCTGTACCTGGGAGGTAAATTAAAATTTACTGAAAAAATATTCGACAGTTAAAACAAATTTGTTATGATTGTGGAAGTGGACATATGGCATATGGCCTCCTAATGGAAGTGTCTCAACATAATTTGTCTGAGTTAAGAGCTGCTTGTTACTCAGTCGCTCAACCTGTCCTTTTTCGAAGAGAGTAGGGATAGCTGTCGCTACGCCTCGTTTTTGAGGATCGGATGGGAAGGAAGGAATTTTCGACATCACAAACACTCAGACTACGAACAGAAATCCATAAATCGACTGAAAAATTAATTTATGAAACTGTCCGCACCGGTAATTGAACCCGAGACATCCGTAGCTGTAGCCAACGACATTTCACAATATCTAAGGGAAATTTAAAAGAAAATATATACATTCTTGGTGTTATATCCTTCAAAATAATACATGACATAGTGTAATATGCCTTTCATATTTTTTTCTGGTAGGGTTACGAGTGTTACGACATAGTTGAGTATATCACTGCAAAGAGCATCGAAAGAGGTTTATTAAAAGTATACGCCGTATACTTGTTGCACTCCGGTTCTAGGAATTAAGATCATGGGATCTATACTGATCCATAAACGAGATTCATACATACTAATACACTGACACAATCTGTGTAGTATACAGAAAGCGTATCAGTGTAGTAAAAAAGCAGTTATGCGGCGTATACTTTACACCAGAGTTTCCCAAACTTATTGTGCAATGGAACACTTCGCAAACCCGGAAATTTTAATGCAACACTGAGCTTATTTTTAGGTTGGGTAATTCCTACTAGTAAAAGTTAATTTTTTTTTTGAACACATTATTTATTTTGTAATTATTTTTAAATATAAATTTGTAATATAACATAAACACAAAAATGCAAATTAATAAAGCATTAGTGTGATGATTTTGTGTCCTTGAATTGCATATCTTCTTGATATCAGACACAATATTATATTGCACAATATTGCAGTAAGTTGCATTAAAATATTTAGTGTGGCGTCGAGCCTCTACCTGCACTTTAACTTTGTTGCAGCATAATAAGAAAATCCCACTTCGCATAAATAGGTCGTCGAAAACGGAAAGAAAACAATAATAGCTTGTTTTGAAAAAAACGTGTGATTGACAGACAATAAATTTCAATTCAATGTTGATCAAATTTTAAGGTTAAAAAAAACAATACGGACATACCCCAATGAGATGTCCCTTGGACTTTTCCCTCCAGAATGTTAACACTGATATGCTGAATATTTAACACGTATTTTCAAACTGTTTTTTAATTAAATTTATAAAAAATATTCACTAGCGCGGGTAACCGTTGTGTCAATTTTAACAACTGTCGATAAACTGACAAGACTTGTCAGCCAGTCAGGTAACAATAATATACCGATAGATAATATTATTAGAATACACCCTGTCTCTTTCATGCGCACGGTGTGAGAAAAGGTAGTTTTCCGTCTATACCTAGGTACTTGACGTCATAAACATCAGTGGAAATTGATCATCACTCGCCTTTCAATATGAAATGGAAGATCTTTTAATTTATTGCAGTGTACGCCTATTTAGGTTCAGTGAAACGATAGTATTCCGCGGAATATAGTTTGGGAAATCCTGCTCTACACTATTTGGATTTATAAAGTTTTGCCAAAAATTTACAATGCAGTTTACCTTTCAGGTACAGATATGAATCGACAAAAATTTCATTCAATTTGGCAAAACTAAATGTATATTATTGTCCAACGTTGGTTCATAATAACTTTGCAGTAAACAATCAAAGTTTGACGTGCTCACGATTCATTCTTTAGATATACTTATTCAGTTGCACAACTTCATGTCTTATAGTGCTTTAATATCGTTAATAGCTTTTGTCTTATAACGAAGTGAGAAAATAAAGTTATTATAAAATAACTGAAATAAATTCGATCGGAGCGAGTTTTCCTAAAAAAATACTAACATGCTCCCAATTTTTAACCACGTGGCCGAAACCATACCAAACAATTTTTATTCTTACAACTAATTGTTACAACGGCTGCTTAATGAATTGCCTAGAGAGGTGGATACTTTCAGTGACGAATCCTGGGTATTATTATTTAAATATTTTTTTTCCTTGGCAATAATATGTCTTGTTCTTTTTTCATTTTCTAAATTTTAAAGATGTTTTTATTATTATTACCATTATTGTACTTTATAAATTCATTTTGCATTGACGTCAGCTACGTATTTTAATTTTTAATTTACAAGTAAATAGAATGAAAATATCAAATTAATCTGTCTTGATTAATAAATGTCAAGTCACTCAACTATGAAGAATACTAATTTTCTCATGCAGTAAGCGTTCATGGTGATAAAAAATAAAATTGTATGCAATACACACACAGTTCCGACGTACTAACTACTTTAGACATATATAATGGGTACGGTAAGTAATTTATCAGATTAATTGACTGATATTAAATTTGTAGAAAGTTACACAATTTGTAGTATCAAATAATTACACAGAAGTAAATAAAATTCATTGGTATTATTCAGGTAAATTTATTTGTCTCACAATCGTAAACAAAAATAATTGTGACTACACAAAGTACACCAATCTTCTCGCACACAAACAAGTGTCTCTATACCATGCACATTTTAATATAAAATTGCATTTTAAAATCACATTTCTGTCTTAAAAAACTATATACAATAGGACATTGTCTTGTAGAACCAAGACGAATTTGTTTTAAACTAGCATTTAGATATTGCCAATTCAATTTATCAAGTTCAGTCATATCAACATACAAATAGAGCAATTCATGAACGTACATATTCCAAAACCTTCCATGATACTTTTAATTTTTTAGTTTAATTGTTAAAGAATCTTCAATATCTAGGCTTTATCATGTATAAAATATCTAAATATCATAGAAGGTTTATGCATCGTTAGAAATCATTGAACGACTATCGTAAAGGGTAGCCTATAACATATTTTTGCGTTATAAGGTCATGTTGTGTTTGACCATACATGAAGAGAGTTAACATGGTTAAATGCATCGAAATAACTTCGAATCAATGTCATACTAAGCAAACTATTTTGTTTGGTTAATTCTTTTACGACAGTAGCTCAATGTTCAAACCAAAATGCGATTGAATCAAAACACCGCACTAAAACAGCAAAGATTCCGGCAAACGAAGAAAATGTTTGACAATCTACTCGTGAATTTTTGTACTAATATCTACTAATACTACAATGTTAATATATGTTTTCTATACTTTAAAATAATATATCGCTAAAAATAACTAACAATTAATGAAGAACAATAATAACTTAGCCCTTTAAGCTTGCAAATGAAATGGCTAATGATTAACTTTATTCAAAGCTTCGATGATTAAATTACTATTAATACCAACACCTAGTAAAAATGTCCAAATTAATAATCAATAATATCAGCAGAGCTAAATAATATTCTTTAAAATTAATATCAAATAATGTTCATCAACCAGAATGTCGTTTACTTCATTATTACAAATAAAATTAAGATATACAACACGTTGTACAGGAATTTGTTTAAGCCAAAGTATTCTTTACTACGAGTAATGTTTGAATGAAGTCGAAGAAAGACTTACAAAAAATAAATCTGAGTATAATTGTAAACAAGCACTCTGAATTTGACATTTAAAATTGATTTCAATAAACGGTTTGTAAAACGGACTCGTTATAATGAAAGAAAACTACGTATGAGAACCATAATACTAGTAAGGTTTGTATTCGTCTGTTTGTTTTCTTTATCTCTTAACTATTTACTTGAAACATAATATATTTAAATTAAATATTTGGACAATCTCACTAGGTTCAACGTAAAAACTTTAACCTTACAACAATATAAAATAATGTAATATATTTTATAAGTATAAGGTACCAAATCTAAAACCCCTCTTCGTACCAGCTAATGCGTTATTGAAAAACTTTTGAGCTGTTTTACTGATAGAATCAGTTGTATCTCCAAAAATACTGACAAAAGGTTTGAACGTTACTGGTTTAGGTGTTGTGTATGATTCATAGCCTGATGGTCCAGAATAATGATTAACCAAAATGAGTTTGTTGGGTTCGTTTTGTTTCTGGTAAGATTGTTGTTCTTGAGAAGATGAAGGCCATTGGTAGTTGTTATTGTTGTTGTTATTATTATTGTTGTTGTTTGTGTTCGTTGATTCGTATTCATTTGAATATGCCTTGTAGTTGAATGCGTTGTAAGACGATGTATCGATAGCGTCTGGAGCGCTCTCTGGAATAACATTAATAGGTGCATGATCGTAGCTCACTTCATTGATTGTGTTGCCGTATGTATCAGCTGTAAATAAAAAAGAAGTATTATTAGATTGATTTACAATACACAGTACACTTCCGAAAGACATATAGATATACAAGTAATTGGAACGTTAATGATTTTGTTATGTTCCAAATTATAGTATTATAAACATTACTTGGCCGCCACCGAATTTGAAAGTAGAATTGTCGGTCTAGAATAAATTTCTCCAATTGTCATTTTATTCAAAATAAATATCTTGTCTACTTTTAATAACCGTCACTTCAATATCAGTGTTGAAATTTATTGAAATTTAAATTCTGGTTGAGTATGGCCATATTCCTAACATGACGGTGGCACCCTCACTAGCGGCCAAGTTAAATTAGTACATCTATACAAAAGTATGTTTCTTATAATAACTGAAAACTCATTTGTTTTTGCGCTTAAAAAAATACAGTGTACTCTATTCGCTCGTGTTTCAATTTATTCATTGATATTGCGAATGCTTTATTTAGTAACGCTTGATTTGGTTTAAAATAATTACACATTTTCATAAATTAACTGAAAAAAACATCGCAAGTACAAATACAGTAGTTGATGATATCATTTGCAATAATTGTACTTGGTGTTTTTTGTCAATATCTATTTAAAATTAACATGCCACCGCTGAGAATAATGTCATAATATAAACGTGTGAAATTTCACTAATAATACAAGAGAGAATACGGAAAAGTTGTTGATCAAATAATATCAAAGATCAACAAAAAACAATGTTAATTAAACCAACACAATTTTTTTCTATTTTAAATGTTATTCATTATTTAGCTGGTGCTTTCAGTAAAAACTTAAATCGTGTGAAATAAATCAATACAAATTTGACTGTCAAAATAGTGTATTTTTTTATTTGTAAAAGAGAGGCAGGAGGTTAAATTGTTTTAAGAGTTGTAGCGATTTATGATTCTCAGTCTTGCGGTACGTTTTAATGTTAGATCATGTATTGAAAACAAACTTATTGAAAGAAAGAATATCAATTGTTTACCGCATAGTCCACTGTATTTTTGCGAGTCGGACAGGCCAAAACTACTGCAGGCTGGAAGACCCTTTTCATAAGGATTGAATCCGATGACGTTTCCTCCTGGTCCATAGTTGCAGACGTACAATTTGGTGTATCCACGAGATGGGTCGTAGTAGAATGAAAAACCGCATCCAACATGAGATGATTCTCCCCACACGAGCTAGAAGACAAAGTAAAACGATAGTTAGCATTGTAATGTTGTTTCATCCCTCGTGAAAGGAATTAATAAATATGTGGGACTGATAATTTAATGTAATTATACTCTAGTTTAGTCCAGATGACGACGTGATGCCGAAATAATTATCGATAATATTTAACGATCATTGCGTTACTAAATACATTACTGTTGATTTCCTTATTCAAATTAAGGTATTGCAAGATAAACCCAATTAAATAAATTCACAAATATATATATATATTATCAATTCAGTTGAGCATTGCATTGGAAAATCTAGGTTTGATTTAACAATATTATTAATAGCAATATCATTTTTGCAGTCACGTAAATGTTTATAGAAACAATTCTTCAAGAGCCGACGAATCAAGTGGATAACTTATCAAGATTGTTTATTTAATAATTACCTGTGTCTTTTTGTTGAATAAAAAATGATGATCACTTGAAATGCTCATGTTTTTATTCGTAAACATAGGCAAATGCAATGCAAACAGAAACTAAACAGTTAAATGTGTTCATGTTATTGAGATATTCAAGTTGAAAAACGTATGTGATTTATAAATAATTATTATGTTCTACTAATGAAAAATTAAGAAATGATTATTTGTTCCTGAATTTTAATTAAACGGTTATGATTTTCATCTTTGATTTTTCCAAAACAAACTTGTTGAGCTTTGGAATCGTAAAATAATAGCTTGAATAAAAAGTTTTGTTCATAATATAATTTTGATAATTACCTGGGAATAGTGTCCTGTTCCGTGGCTGTATCCAGTTGGCTTGAATCCATAAGCTCTCACTTCATCGAACCAAGCATTGATTTGTTTATCAAAATCTGGAGTGGAATCAAATGAGGTTGAAGGACGCCTTGTAGTCCAGGTAGCTGCGATGTTTTGTCCGACAGGGAATCGGCCCACGTCCCTCTGGGTAGCTCTGTCGTGAGCTGTCACGCAATTATCGGCCCAGTGCTGTGCTCTTGAAGCCAATTCATCGTCCCATTTCTATCAAATAAAGAAAATATACGTTTAGTAAACAAATTAAGCATCTATAAAACATTTCATAAGTATAGTAATGGTTACACATCGTAAATTAGATGTCAGTAGCCCTTTAAAGAATATTTACTTCAGTTGTCACCATTTGTTTAATATGATATATTATTGAATACAACAAATAGTGATAGTTTTATATATTTATGAGTTCTCATGAAATATAAAATTAAGCAGCTTTTCCAAGGGTCACTATATACATTTTGATTTGAAGAATATTCAAGCACACTCAGACGATTATTAAAAAAATATCATAATGCAATACGTATTGTATTCGTAAAATTGAGTGAATAAAAATAATATGGGCATGTTGTGTAGTATAAATTAAAAAAAAGAATTTAAATACGATGTTAAGAAAAAATGTTCTCAAGGAGTGTCAGCTTTAGTTTTAATTAAACTTTCTAAAATGATTACTAGTACTTCAGCAAATAAGAGATGGATTTTTAAAAAATATAAAAAAATAATTTGAAAGCATGTAATGCCAATTGGACTGATAGATATTTCAAATTATTTCTTAATATTATGAAATTTCCAATCATGACCCAATAAAGAAAAGAATCAACCTGTCCATATTATTTTATATTTTCCACGCTATTTACGGGAAAATAGTACTTAAATATAAAAGTCATAGCTCAATGTGCCAAGTTGAGTAAAAAAATATTTTGGCACATTCACTTTTTTCATCGTGGATTTATAGAAAAAATAACCCTCCCTTGATATTATATTATAAAGACGTACCAGTTATTAATAAACGTATGTTTTTAGTTCATTAAAATGTAACTAAATTTATTTGCTCGCTTTGGCAATGTGTCAGATGAATTTGTATGGCAATTTTTTTCTCCGAATCGTGTTTTGCAAAGTAGTAAATAAAAACACGTGTAAATTAAAAAAAAATGTGTCATAAAGATACCCACACTTTAAACACGCAGGTCGTCATTCATTATCTTGAGTTATAATATTAATACGAGATCAGCCAAAAAACTTGGTTCGCCAATGAGGCAAAAGGTCACATTATTATGTTGCAGACATCTAGTCTCCGGTAAATAAAACGATCGAAAATTTTTGATACAGCTATAAGTTATCGCCAGGTATAAGTCTTCTGTAGGCAGATATGAATAATTTATCAATTCAACTTTTCAATACAGAGTATACGTATAACAAAATAAAGGAATGAACGGTTGACATCAATATTATATTCAGCTAACTTTTATATTTTTATTTTTTATCGATTTAAGTGTTTATTAATTCGTCTGATGATATCGCAATGTTAAATTGGATATAAGTTTACGTTTCTTTTTTATTTCCTTTTTTAATATCAGTAAAAATACTGTAAATACTGAACAAAACAATTACTCATGTCAATAGTAACCTTTTTTTTTCACCTCAATCTAACAACGTTTTGAAGGTACAATCATGTGTCAATTTTTTACGATTCAAATGTAAGTTTTGATTGTAAATTTATTGATAGATTTTTTGACATGATGCCATCATTAGAATGATGTCTAAGTGATGGTTTTTAGTAACATTTTTTTCTGTCAACTCTATTTTCGTTATTTTATGTACCTATTATTTACGAGAAAAAATCAATATTGCCGTAAGCCTGGAAATACTACAATGATTGTAGAAATATATGATTTGCTCAAGCCAATAAATTACTTAAATGGAAATTTATATGTATTGACTAGTACAACTGTACCCGTCATAAATGACGGTATTGAAATTGATATACTGAATGTCTAAAGTAACTAGTACGTCGGAACTGTGTGTGTGCATTGTTTATACCGCGAACGTTTACGTAATGAGAAAATTTCATACCGACTGGTGATGTGTGATAATAATAAAGTGTCTACAGAGTGGTCTGGGCTATTATATATTAGATATTTAACTGGAAAGTAAGAACTTTCCAATAAGTGAATGTGCCACCTGGAAAAGTTTTTAGTAATAAAAACCATGCGACCAAGATGCCATGAATAATAATCCTAGTGTAAATTTTTATAGCTCAAACTGTCTGTAAGCTTCAATGAAACGATTTTACATTGAAAAGTTAAAATAGATTATTTTTTTTAAGGTGTTAACTGTCAATTTTTGGTGGGAAGACATCATATTTAAAAAAAAAATATAACACATTTCATTTGTACTACTTTCACATATTTACATGAGCGAAACCGGTCCTGATCATTATAAATATGTGGAAGTAGTAAAAATGAATTGTGTTTTATTTTCTTTAAAATAGATCATTTTGTTGCTTACAACCATTTTCAGGTAACACATTTTTTTGTTGACAGTAACAAAATTCGTGAAACAACAAATGTTCAATTTTAATTTTAAATTATCTATTTTGTATTAATAACATCAACACTTAATTAAATTCGTAAATATTATAATCAACATAGAGATTTATTAGTTATAAATTAAGCTTTCGAAAAAATATGAGGTTGACTAGAGCTGAAGGTTTTCATAAATCAATTTTTTCAGAAAACCTTTTGTATAATACACATTTAAATCATTCATATTGGCATTAATTTTAGTTATGTAAAATTCCTATTTATAATCAGAGTTTCTTTTCTGCTTTTTTTATTTGTTGAACACCTGACCATTTTGAATCACTTTGAAGAAGTCGATTTTTAGGTTTATATATATATATATGACGAATCAAACGAAAAACTAAAGTCAATAAACTATCAGGTATATATATACACACACAATAATAATTCTCGTTTGGCGAGATCCCGAATGCAATTAAATTAGTCTTTTTCTAATATGTTGATTTCGTCGATATAGAGATTTTTATTATATTTTATTTTATCTTATTTATGAACTGAAAAAGAATATTTCGTGACACGTTTGGAAGTCTGTCGTCAAGCTGATAATAATAATTGAAAGATCGTGTTGATATTCGATTAGAGTATCTCTAAACAAATATTTAAGTATACATTTCGCTTGGCGTGTGCAGGAGAAGAAACTAAAAATCGATAATTTATGCGAATAAAGCAAGGCTTTCAATGACGTGTGTACGATATAATATTTATAACAAAATTAACAATTATTTGAACTATGTGATAATTAAATATTTATGTACTATTAAAATATGAAGGTTTTTCTATTGTAAGTGTACAGTTATCGAATATCTTCTGTTTACATTTTTTTTAATGTTATTTATAATCTACGAAATGTTTCATCGCAGAAAAATTTTGAGAAATCCTGCATTAACCAATAAAATTAATTTCATAACTGATAAAAAATATAACCCACACAAAAAAGCTGGTAGTGGACTGTCAAAACTACAAAACCCTTGCGACTATTATTAGTACAGATTCAATTGCTATAAATAAATGTTTTGAAATATATAATAGAAAGTCACCTATTAAGATCAATGAAAAATAGTTAATATTTAAAAGAGAGAAATAGAATTGTAGTAATATATGTAGAGGTCTGCACGGGCCCGTGGGCCTCTACCCGGCCCGACCCGTGGGCTGGTTTCGGGCGGGTTGAGACAATTGATATTCGGGCTCGGGCCAGGCCCGAGTAAGGGATTTGTTCTTAAGAAAAACATTTCGGACTATGTTCGGATCATGAGTACTCTTGATAACTAAATACTGTTGATAATAAAAAGGCAATAAATAAAATAATTTATCACGTTTTAAATAGCATTGGACACAATAAAGACTTTTATTTGATAAATACGGACACATCATTTTATATTTTGGTAACCTGAAACCAAGCTCATAAAATTGTTATTGATCCGTGAAACAATGCTTTGTTCGTTTAATCATCATCGATAGAAAGTTTAAATAGTTCGTAAATTAATAAAGTGTGAAATTATTCTGTATCTGCTTTCTATTCGTTTTAGATAGTCGACTGTTCCTTGTGCTGAAAAATTCATTATAAAAAAATACAAAAAATTCGTTAAAAATGAGTTTCAACGATATAAAGAAAATGTTGAAAAGTGGTGACTGTGGTGATGTGTGAAAATCATTCCGTGAAATAATAGATTTTTCTAGATGTGAAAATGTTGGGTAGGTATGTTAATCAATTTTATGCTCCTGTATTTTTTTTTAAATCGAGTTTTTTTCGGGCCGAGATATATAAATTTAGGCTTCGGGTCGGGCTCGGGTAACAAGTGTGGTATTAAGACTGGGGCTCGGTCCGGTTCGGGCCTGAGGTGAACGGGCTCGGGCCGGATAATTTCATCAAATATCGGCCCGTGCAGACCTCTAATATGTAGGTATACCATATTGAATGAATTTTTTAGAAGTGTGTTTGATTTTATCTTGTATTACACGTCT
Organism: Himalopsyche phryganea; assembly: GCA_022494535.1. NCBI lineage: Eukaryota > Metazoa > Arthropoda > Insecta > Trichoptera > Rhyacophilidae > Himalopsyche > Himalopsyche phryganea. The sequence goes on along the minus strand of JAGVSL010000002.1, from coordinate 9,696,222 downwards.
TTTTCAGTAGTTGTCAAAGAAGTGACCTGTGAACTTCTATTCTTCCACTATCAAATTGTCTCGTTGCCTACATTTATGACTTCAATAACGATATAGAATGGAAAATTTTATACCGCGAAACTTGATTTTAAACCAGTGAAACTACATAATTTAACCGTTCTATGCCATCGTCCAAATTGGACGATTATCATCTCAAAATTTGCGGTGATTTGAATTAATAATGAACAAAAACCGGTCCCCGTAGAAAGTTATATTACTCGAGTGAGTAGCGACACGTGTTTAGGAAATAGAAGTTACGGTTTATCATTCAAATTTTAAATAAGAAAACTGTATTTTATAATTATTTAAGTAAACTAAATATTCTATTATAATTCCAATATACATTATCAGTATTATAAAAGTACAGAGCGTAATAAAATCTTATATATAATAGCCCAGACCGCTCTGTAGACGTTTTATTATTATCACATATCACATGTTCGCGGTGTATAATAAAATAAAATGTTGTGCAATGGACACACAGTTATGACGTACTAGCTACTTTAGACATTCAGTATTTCGATTTCAATACCGTCATCTATGATGGGTACAGTTATATTAGTCAAAAATAATATTACATTTCATTGATGTTTACAATAATGAAAGGAAATAATTTAAATGCTTTGTTTTTTTTTAAATGGTCTTTGGGATATTTTTATAGTTATTAGCTTTTCCTAAAATATTAAAAAAACTTTGAAATAATTTCTCGATATACAATGTTTCTTAATCCTTGTTTATGCATATTCTATTTTGTAATAAAAAAGTAAGTAAGTTTTCTTTTGTTTTAAGCAGTGTCACAATACCTACATTTTATATATATATTATGACTATTTTAATTAAAAATACTATTGTTTATGTTTATAGCACCTGGATTTGTGTAACTATCTTTATTTTGATATACAATTAATATTTTAAAGTATCTTTTAATTATTTTTGGTATCCATTGTATACGATATTAAAAGTTAGCTTCTTTTACTATCAAATTAAAGAAAGCAAGCAGGAAAGATACTTCACAATTGAAATTTTCGATGATTCGAAACTTTAGCAATGTTTTATCGGAAATATTTAATCAAGGAAAAGAAGTTAAAAAAAACTGTCTTATTTATTGTCGGATTAACTATTTGGACAAATATTATGTCTCAAATAATTGAATATTTAACTAATCAATAAATTTGCATTAATCCTACGGAATTAATGCCTATTTGTTATACTACCAAAACATTAGTTTAAAATAATTATGACAACAGACGTTTTCATTGACAGTCAAATAGATTTTTTTTGTTCAAGGTATTTACTTAATGGATGCTTTATTGATTATTAACGAATTTAATTGCTAATGTTATAAGTTCTTATCATAATTATCAATTTGTAGGAATACACAGTAAAATAAAAAATATTTTACACTGAAATTGTCATTATTTGACATAAATCAAATAAAAATTTCCGATGTTTTGGTAAAATCTACTAAAACTATATTTTGAATAGCGATTTATTTCTTTTTACATTTTTAGCTTATTGTATTAGATTTTTGAATTATTCTGATATTTTGCGTTTAGTAAAGTTGGTTTACTAAACTATATTTAAATATTGCTATCTTCTTTTTAAGCATGATGCATCACATTATTATTCATCGATAAATCTACAGTGCTTCTAAAAATACTTGCGAACTCACATATATATTTACATATTTTTCTTGAAATAGATTTCATTTTTTTTTTAATAAAAATAAATTATGATCACCGGTTGCAATAAACCCTGATCTGTGTCACTCTTAAATTGAATACTAAATTTTATAGGCGCAAGAATGAGGCAGTATTATTTTTAGAATTGCACAAGTCTAAAAAAATCATTATGCTAATTAATAATAAATCAAATTAATTACAAGCATGTCAGACTAACGATAGCAGAAGTAACATTGTATATTAGTACCAAATTAATTATAGGCAATTAACTTACCATCTCCATCATATTAGCGGCTGGAGGCTGGCTTGATACTTGGCCGAGGGCGACTGACTGTCTAAGCCTATTGTGAGAATCAACGATCGCTTGCCTCTCCTGCTGGGTTATACCGCCAGATTCTGTTGAAAAGCAATTAAAATATTCACTTACTATGCTTATTTTATACAATAAATATAACATGAAATTAAAACTCATTTTGTAAAAAGATATGATAATGTTATTTATTTTAAGTAATTTTTAAATTATGAAAATGATAAATATAATTTTCATTCACTAAAATAAATAATGTACTCGCTGATAAAACTTACATTATATAATACATTCTGATACAAAATTATGTATATTTAAATAATAAAGAGAGATTATTTTTTTTGTGACGAATACAGTTCTCTGAAAGATGTTTTATATATTAAATAAAATGTATAAAAAATATACATATTGCCGATATAAAAGTAATACTCTTGGTCTTTATGACTTTGGTAAAGTGAAAATTTAAAAATCAAATAAAATTGATTTTCTTGTTTTTATATTCTCTATAACATCGTAATAAAAGAATTAGCTTAATCTAGAATACTTAAATTTTAATATCATTTATAAATATGGTAAGCTCTATTAAAAGAGTTTAAATGCTATCTGAAATCTTTCTGTCAAATTATAGGTGATGCAATAAATAATGTTATTTAATTATTTTTTTAATCTTTTTACTATTATGACAGAAAATATTTTGAGGTTCGGAAACGAGAAGTTTAAGGCTGATTGGCTTTGTAAGAAAGTCGCTCATAGCCTCTCATTCAATTGTAAAAGAAAACATATCTTTCCATTCAAGTTTATAATACGATAAATAGTAAAATATTTGCGATTTTGATATTTGAATTTCAGATGATTGAGCATTACCACTAGGCCACGTCGATTTGTATGTTTTATCAATTCATGAAATATTAACAAAAATAGTTTTGATATATTAACCAAAATTTTCGAATGTAATATTCTTAGTCAAAAAATTCTCAATTCAATTTATTTGTATGGTTTTGAAGATTGAGAAAATTCGTTTATATGTATAATTTTATTGTATATTTTGTGTGATTATATCTGTAGCACTTCAAAATGAATCTGTGTTTTTGAAACTTAATTATCTATCATTAATTCTAAAATTGCAAAATGAAACTCAGAGTCAAAAAAAGTATTTACAAAAGAATCAATTATATGTTTCCTCAATTACCTAATTTTGTTATAATTCTTGTTTTTTTGGGCTTTTTTACTATTATTATTATCAAGTAAGCACAGCAGGTAGCTATAATAAAACAGTGCCAATCATTAATGCAAATACGATATTTCAGGTCAAAAATTATTAATAATTAAAATGCTAATTTTATTACACAATTCGACAAAAATCGTTAAAAATCAAACGTGTTATGTATGTAAAAAAAAATAAAGTTTTTATTTCATCTGTTGTGTCCCCACCGACATGTCCAATATTTATTTTTATCACCACATGATTTTTGGCTTAGCCTGTTTCGTCAATTAGGAAATTTATTCTACAACTAGACTTGGAATATTATTATAATTTAAGATTTAAATAAATTTTTAACTTCAAGTGACATACAAATTTAATATATTTTATTTTCGACTCATAAATTGACACCCATAATTTAAATACTTTACATAATAAAGTTTTACCAAATACCAATACATATTTTACGTAAATATTTATAATATTATTACGTGTATATAAAAAAATCTTATTTTGATTATTAATTTAGAGTTTAAGATTTTATTAGTCAAAATATATGTATTAAGTTTTAAAAGGAAAAAAATGACACTTTGTTGAAACGAATAATTATTTTATTGTACATAAATTTTTATCATTTCAAATCATATATTGGATAAATTTTTGTAATGAAGCTTCAGGAATCTTTTTTATTGTAAGGGCTATAAAGATGTTTTTCGAATATTTGATTTTTATTGAATTTATTTCGTGTATTTGGAGAACTAAACGATTTTATAATGTAATTAAAAAAAAGATTTGAATATTATATTTTAAGTGAGTAATAATATAAAAAATACAATAAGAATTATCATAAATGACGTAAAAATCAATTTATTATTTTATAGATATCTTAAAATCGAAGCTTTCTCGTATATTCAAGCCAATTTTGTCATTTAACCTACTGTTATCATAGAAATAACGATCTTTACCATTTAATTTGAATACCATAAAATGCTAATTGTTAGAGCTCATTCAAAATTTATGAAGTCTTTTATGACAATTTTATTCAAATATACCTTGATACCATCGAATATTCATTTTTTAGATTGAAAATTTATGTTGCGTCAAAATTTGATGTATAATTATGATAATGCGACAATTTTATAAATCATTCAATATCGGTGATGTCAGCATTTAATTGAGAGAATACATCCAAGAGTTTCCTGAACAATTAATTATTCTATTAAAATCTTTGAACTTAAATATTATGAGGTTTATTTTAATTGTTAATTTAATATACTTACGTATCATTTGTTTTCCTACAGAACATCCTTTTGCTATCGCCACCAACATCCCGAGCACAATTAAATTCACAGTGTACATTATTAATATTTATACTAAACTTTGATAAAATATGAATTAAACACTATTTTAATGTCTGAGTCCCTTTATACGATGTCCTTTGTATTGAATATAGTTACTAAGTCACAGGTAATGTCTTTGCGTTTTGCCACTTTTTTCTCTAAATTAACAACTGGTCGGTTTTATTTTTGGGTAAATTTGATACGAATCGAGATACTTTGAAGCCCACTTCTTTGGAAATTGTTGAAAATTACCAAAAGAAAAGGTGCTTTGCAACTATCCGCTCGATATCACCGCCAGATCTTCAATGATTGTGCACCCGCCAAGGTGGTTCTTATATAGGCATTTTACGAAACACCGGCCTCCCCGGTCGTCATGGAGACTGATTCTGTATGAAAGATACAAACTTGCCTGACGCTTCGTAGTAAAAGCTTCATTCACGCAATGTGAACTACTATCGACATTACGGTACTAAAATATCTAGCCAAAAGTTAAACGAAATTATAAACCTTTTAATCATAATGTGACATCAGCTCAAACAGCCGAATGGTCAACTCTCTTAGACGCTCATACTTTACTGATACAGCTACCATGGGATTCACTCATTGCACGGACACTTTCGTAAATTGATTTTAAATTGTTATATGGATTTTTTTTAAAGACATCGATGCATGATATGTTTGCATTCCTCATTTGTATGGTGAAAGTAGTTGGCTTATTAAAAATCTTTAACTTAGCATTCTTCCTTTCTTCTATCTTTTCCATATTTAAGAAAGATAGATTCAGTGACTATTTCTCTTAAAAACATATGTTAAATTCACATTGGTGGAGAATATAATTGAAAAAGTGGAATATATCAGGTGGAAACACTTTTGATTTTAAATGGGAAAACACTTCACCTCACCAAAGAAAAGCATGCAAAAAAAATCACGATAATTGCTGTATCAATTTAAATTGAAGAGTTTATTCTCTTTTATATGTATATTGGCTAAGAATTCACGAAACATTAACGTAGCCTAATTTATTATAAAAGATTACATTATTTTTCAAAGGATTGTGCAGAGAGAAAACAATCCAAGAAGCCTGGAATCTCAGTGAACTATTTGGCTATATCCACAGGTGCAAAAAGAAGAATCATTTTAAATGCTTCTCTGTGTAACATTGAAAATTAAGTATACATTAACAGTATTGAAAAATTACGAAAGAATAATATTTGAGGAATATAAGGTCTTTTAAATACCAAGCACCCACAGTATGTCTCTTATATGTGGCTATAAAACATTTAGTATAATATATTCACATTAAAGTCATCTTTAATATAATATCAGTATGATTTATTCAGAAATAATTTGCAGACAATAATAATTAGAGTTGCATAAGAAACTAAGTGAAGAAAATTTAAAGGAGTGATATGTCAATCGTTGAAAATCATGATTTGAGCAATTTAAAAGAAAATGGACGATCATAATTGAATTTATCATTTTGTCGGTTAAAATTGAAATAAAATAATAATGTATCTTTGCTTGACTATAATTACATGAATAATAGAGGTTTCTACTAGAAGCCTTTAAAATTAAGCCTGCACTCTTTTTGAAACGGTAGGTAATTTTCACAAATCAAAACACGGTGTCATTCCCAATATAATATTTATACAAAAATAAAACCGTAGTACATTGAAATTTGTTTTTGTCAAATGTAGATATGTATTATAAGAGTTAACCAAAAAAAATCTAAGAACGATTTAAATAACAAGCATAAACTGCGGCAAAAGATTTCGTCGGTAAATTATGAAGTAGCAAATAAAAATACCTCACTTTTCTGAAATCAAATCACACCTGTTTCTTCGCGTATAGCGTCTAATTACTAATACACACACACTCACGCATGTTCACTAACATTTGCGCAGCCTTTGGTGGCAACCAGATATTCTGGCGCCTGCCACACAATCTGTGATCGGAGGCTTCGACGGCTGTTAACACATATCACCTTATACAACTTTATTTTATAATATTTTCTCGTAATATAAAGATTTGTCAGACGATATTTAGACTGAACGTTTTTGTCTTATATGTCAATATAAGCTATTTGATTAAGATGTTGTGTGAAATATATATATAAAATATTTGTTAATGATTCTATAATGGTATATTGGAACATTCAAAAACACGCAATAATCGTTTAATGAAATTTGTTTAAGGCTTTCATTTTTCTGGTCAAAACTTTAGTTGAGTTTCGGTCATAATTTTTAATACGTTGATCAGAATTACAGAGGGCAGAATAAACACTTAATAGTCAGTATTTATAACCTAACCTTTTATTCTGACCGTATAATAATTTTATTCCACCAAAAATTGATTTAAATTCTGATCATTTAATCTATTGCTTTAGTTTAATATATCCAAGACAATGTTTACCAAGAGCTGGTGGTTAGTACCAAGAATGTCATCGTAATAATTTCTGCATCGATTGGATAATACAAATGATACTCTTTTTGCACGGCTTAAATTGAACGTTTGGCTTGTTGATTTTAAGCTTTCAATAGAAAACAATTTAAATTTATACGCATGAAAATAAAAGTATGCATTAATAAAGTATAAATTATATTTATTGTTGAAAATAGTAAATTATGGAAGCTGTCTACGTTTTGGCTTTGAGTTATTATTAATTTTGCGAATGGCGTTCTGTCTTTAGATCAAATGTCAAATGATAAAGGTTTGACGTGAAAAATCAAAAGTTAAATAGTTGATTAACAAATTGCAAATAAACATATTGCGAATATGTTGTATACAATAGAAGGATTTTCATAGTCACTCGAGATTACTTTGTTGAGAAAGTTATCACAAAAAGCCATACCAAAGTTCTCAAATATTGTATTGAAACGAATCAGTATTTGATATTAATTTTGCCACTGTCTTCTCATGGCTAATTTAAGCTTTTACTGATAAGACATGGTGTGAGAAGTATAGTTGAGCTGGATAATAAATGGCAGTCACCATTTTTGTTCTTGTTGAAATCACTGCGTTTTCGTCAAAGTGGCTTAATAAATATTTTACAAAAACAATGCTTTAGCTCACCATGCTACTAGGCTAACTATATACGTTAGTATGCAAAATAATGTCCATAACCGAGTGGTAGAGCAATCATTAATTTGAGTAACATATGAGATTATGCATGCCGTGTTTTATCCACCGATTCAATAGTTTTTGACGGAAAATATGGATGGTAGCTATAAAATTTTCAGTATCAACGCGACATTTTTCATTCCTCTGCTCTTATTTTTACTGAATAGTCTTCCAAACGCTATTAATTCTACACGGTACATACGTACGAGTGGGCATGGTAAAAATACATTTGCACTGAAGTAAACTCAATATTGTTTTATAATAAGATAAAACGAAATATAAAAAAGTAAATCTTTATCACGTATACGATTCAAAGTTTATATTTAAATTCACTAATAAATCAACTTTTTCTCGTCGATATGAAATATAGATACTACATTTTATTTACTGGTCTGACATTCAATACAAACCTCGTTAATTTTGTTTTATTGACAGCTTAAAAATAAACCAATAAATATTTATATAGATGTGTAAAAAAAACTTATTTTCAATTATGATATAATTTATGTAAACTTGTGAATTCAGGAATATTTTTTAAATGTTTTTAAATGATTTATTACAAGAAAGTTTACATTAAATGCGAAGTTATAGTTTTCTATTAGCTGTTTTCGTTTTTATGCAACAGTATGCAAAAAAATTAACATTTTATGGGCATGCAGATCGTTAAAATAATACATCTCACATCGCATTTGAACTGTGGTGCTTGGAGGAGGATGTGGTGGTGGAGGAGGATCATATACCATGGTCGGCCAAAGGCACTGTCGCATCTATCCTGAACGAGCTATAAATCCAGAATAGACTACTCGAATTCTTTTGCCTGATCGCCCGTAAGCCTATGAACAATATTGACAGTCTCGTCGTCACAGGAAAGGTCGAAGGCAGAAGGGAACGCGGTAAGGCGCTAACACACTGGAGCGACCAAGTAAAGGACGCCACTTTCTACTTACCGATTGCCTTCAGAGCAGTAGAGTGCAGGAGCGAGTGGTGAAGGATCGTCAAAAGAAATGGAGTTGTTGCGAATAGGCATAGGTCGCGACCCTTACCAGTGAAGAAAACGACTTAAAAGAAAGTAGAATAAATAAATTTAAAAATAAATATGCTTTATGTTTCTATAATAACTCCAGTTATTGTAGATATGCGATAAACAAGTAATGGATATCATTATTTATTGAAAAAAAAAACAAAATCAAAAATAAAAATTTTGAAGAATGGCAGTTTTTAGCTATTGGGGGCCAAATTGGGGGCGGGGCGTACCACCCTCAATTTGAAACATATGAACTCTTAATAGAGTTTATCTAAACACAGAAAATTATTTTAAATAAACAGTTCGTTACTCAAATTTTCAACATCTCTTTTTTCGAAAAGTGTAAGGATAGAAGAACAATTCTGGGCAGGACTTCGTTAATCGGTCCTACTACATCCCCTTTTTTAGGATCAGATTGATGAGAAAAAATTTCAGACATCTCAGATATCCACGTCTTTAAACAAAAATCCATACATTTATGAAACTGTTCGTACTGCGATTCAAATCCGAGATAACGTTAGCCATACCATCGACGTGGACTACTCGGCTAAAGGCTTGACATAATAATATATGTTTTGGACATATGTGTTATTGTATTTTGTTAACCTCTATAATATATAATAACATATGATTATTAGCAAACGTTCTTAAATTGTATTTCAATTAGGTGTCATTAGGTAAATAAAATAGACAATTATTAAGAATATAAATTATGCTATTATATAAATAGCAATCATTTTGTTTGTTGTTTTCAAAATATTCGACTACTATTTAAGAATTTATAGTTTTCGATCTCATTATTAACAGATTTTTAATTAAATTTCGGTCAAATTCGATAAAAGTTTTAGCGTTTTATGGCGCGGTAATAGATAAATATCAAATTTCTTTAGGTCAAAAGCCTTTACATTATACATAAATAAAGAATTAAGATTATTATTATTAAGAAAAACTTGATTGCTATATAGGTTTTTGAAGAATAAACTTAATCAAGTTCATTGGCTGACCGCTGTGGTCTAGTGGCTAACACTCAGCGGGCCCCAAGTCTTAGTCAGAGATATTTTAAGTCTAAATTTTGCAGCCATTTACATTACGTTACATTTTTTTAGATTTATTGTACTTAGAATCCAGATTTACGTTTCGTTTCCGTGAAATTGACATGTTTTTACACGAGTGTTAATCGTCTATGTCAACATGTTTCGGCTCATGTGATATACTTATTCACTGCTGAAATTTCTTTTAATTTTTTTGTTAGTATTTCAAATATGTATACACGTTGTTCTCGACTTACAACCGAGATACGTTCCTGAACTGTGTTCGTAAGTAGAATCGGTCTTAAGTCAAATTCCTTACAAAATATCAAAATTTTAAATTGTTCGGTACAGGTAAGGTCAGTTTTAGCGATGCCAACTTCATTTGTGGAATCGAAGTAGCTGCAACCAAAAATGGTACGGATACATTTTAACATATCAGAACGCGCTTTTCAAATCTTATATAGTAGCTGTCAAACAACAATCATATTATAATCGCAAATTGGCGCACCAATCTTCTGATTTTAATAAATGAAAAAAAGAATTAAACGTTGTGAACGCAATTTTATTATCTGCCTTGTAAAACAAATGGTTGGAATAAGGTTTGGCTGCAAGAATTACGTTGAAAAGAATTTTTTTCTTTATTATGGATTAAATAAAGTTATGCCTACAGAAATTGCGCTAAAATTCTTTTCTGATTACAATATGTTTTACTTCAGGAAAAAATAAATTTAAAAAAACAGTCTTCGAAAATAAATTGCGTCATCCACCCTTTTTTGTTGAGGCGATTATGTAATAATATTTTTTTTAAATTTACCTGTATATTAATGCCATACGAATATAATTTTCTAGTATTTTGAGCTCAAAAGGTAAAACTAATAGAGATAATACTAAAAACTAAATGTAGCGAGAATGATTTTTTCAATACTAATTCTTATCAAAGTTGCATTCATCTATCCTCACTCTTGTACAAACAAGTGATTGACTAAAAAGTAACCAGTTGTTATGAAATGAACCTTTATTGACATGCCCAATTATGATTCCATAAGCTCCACATTGGGATCGGACATGGTTAAAAAATAATATCTACGCATTTCGTCGCTTAATATTCACCTTACTCATGTTTTAAAGCATATTTACTTTTTCATAGTGCACTTAAAAAGTTTTACTTTTTTGGGGTAAATATTGAAAACATTTGTAACGAGTCATCAATATGATGATGCAAATTTACATATAGTATGATATTCATCAAATATAACATTTATAAAAGTTAACGCACTTGCAATGCAGTCAGCGAAATCAATCGATGATTGATATATACGACGCCAATTCTACCAACGCAATGATAAAGTTGAATGCCCTGGAAACGGCAAGTCATGATGACTAAAGCAGAACACAGACAGCCAGCGACGGTATATATTATTTAAGGATATTCTGTCGTCGCGCCCGGAGCCGAAGACATCTCTCTGGAACTGCATAATCCTCACACGTCATCATCATCCTATACCTACAGTTAAATCTTGTCAATCGTACAAAAATTTGGAATTACATTCCTAAGCGTTCATAATGACTTCTTGATGCCTCGTTAAGTGCCCTGGCATAGTTACTTATCTTGCTAACATTATGTGTTCCTTTTTAGGATCTCAAACCACTTAATATTTACAATACTTAAGGAATGTTTATCAATCTGCTATCCAACCAGTTTTTTCAGAGAGTATAAGAATCCAAAAACAAGGTTAAAATGGGACTTGCTTAAGATAACCGAGAAATTAAAAGCTGTTTATCAAAGATTGGGAAAAACTAAATAAATGGCTTCTGATACAGATAACCGTTTTGAGAAAACAATATGGGCATGTCACTATTCGAGAATTTGAACTTTGTTTTGCCGAATGACATAGCATTGCCATTTAGTGACTGACGAAGGAGCGCGTAAAACACGTACTTATTAAATGATCTTTCTGGAGTCTCTATGCTTAACGTCGGAAATGGATGTGTTTAAAAATGAATTTTATTTCACAATATACAAAGTCTATATTTAGGTATCCAAAAATAATGTTGGTCATACTGTGATAAAATCAAAGGTTGGAAAGTTTGCCAACATGCTCAACATAAGGAGTCTTCTTCTTCTTAGTCGTATTATCCAAGTGTGAGGGTCGTGACCTCCGCCTACCGCAAAAACTCCATTGCCGTTGACGATTCTTCGTCACTTTCTTCTGCACTCCGCTGCTTGAGAGGCTTGTGGCGTCCTTCAAGTAATTGCTCCAGCGAGTTGAGGCTCTTCCACGACCCCTTCTTCGACCTTTCCTGTGATGTCAAGCCTCTTGAGATTGTCAGTAGGAGTTGGAAGAAGACATCAATTAAAAGAAAATTGTCCCCAAATTTAGAATTAATTAAAAAGTACTAACGATTTCAATTACATTAATAGTTATCGAATATGCGTTGTTTTAAAATATTAAAATTAGTGAAACAGTCCAATTAAGTAATTAAAAAAATAGAAATAGCACATTGAGCTACTTTTTATAATAATCGTTATAACTATTTGGTAATTACTAAGCACTAATGATGATGATAGTATATAAACAATACATCTGAGAAATTATTTAACTTTTATAATCGGTCACAAGAAATTACGATAAATTAATTATTCATACATGACGTTAATTGTTTATTTTGAACGTGTCTTCGCCTAAAGTAATAATGATTAATTATTATTGTAGATTGATTTCAATGGAAAAATTACAACAAAAATTAATTAGTTGCCACTGCAATTCTACGAAATGCACCATGCCGTAATTAATTATTGGTAATCTACATCAGTGTTCTTCAACCTTTTAGCATACGGGGCTAGGTTAAAACGGAAAAAATATTCTACGTACCGGCGTCAACCAGGCACACATACACGGTTCTCGATTTACGACGGAGTGTAAATTTGTAAAAAATATTTTTTTCTACAGTTTCTGTCAAATATTTTATGAAATAAAGAATTCCGTTTATTAGATCTAAGTGAGACATCTGTTGCTGGTTTTTTTGTAAGGAAATTTGATCATATTTTTTTTCACAAGGATCAAAAGCGCATGATTTTATGTCTTTCAAAAAAAAGAAAAATGGTTATCCAGAAGTATCTCTACCTGGATCTTTATTTTAACAACACAATACTAAAATAAAAATAGTACGCACGAGCGCGATAAAATAAATGTCCTCGATAGGCGAACTGACCCAATACTAGCATTTGGTGCCCGTGTTCTTGTCTACAAATAAGTACTGCCGGAGACCATCCAGTGTTTTTTTGTACATGGAGCACAACAGTAGGAATTTCCTGATTTCCTGTTGCGTTGTAGTCTGGTGAAAGTTTTCGCGGACTGGTGCCGGTCAGCGGACCATAGGTTGAAGAACACTGATCTACCTATCAATATTGAAATAAAGTTCATAGTCACAAGCTATAAAAATTAAATTAAATGCAAAAACGAATCAGTATTTGCTTAAAACATAGTTTTAGTGATATGTCGGAAATAATATTCCTGTTTTTACTGTTACATTATTTTGTATAGTTTTATTCAGCAATAATTGACGTGTTGCTATCCGTTTTTTAATCAAAATCATTATGTTGTAAAACTGAAATCATGTGTTCATTATAATAAATATTCTTTTTTTTTTAGAACAGTATAAAACGTGATCAAATTGTGATTTGATTTTAAAGATACCAGTTGAAAACAGCATGATTTTGTGTTTTATAGATATTATCATTTCGTATTAATCCAAATCATGGACACCTGCACAAGCAATATGTTTACACCATTTTAAACGACTTTTCTCACATTGTAAGATGCAGTTTTCATGGTACTTTTTAAATTTGCTTAGGTCAATTTCTTGATAGATTTTAATTTGATTAATGCACGATACAAGTCTTAAAATTGTTTTTCAAAGTTTGTTATCCGAACTCAAATTTAATAGGGGCTAATTATTATGTAACGGGTCCGTAGCGCAGTGTTCGTCGTCGTTGGCTTACGTTGGTTACGTATGTCTCAGGCTTAAATCCCGGTTTGTAATGTCTAGAAATTCTTCCTACACATAGCAATAAGGTAACCACTAGTTCTGTCATAGCCGTTTCTTTCTATCCCTACTCTCTTCGAAAAAGCGAAGTTGAGCAACTAAGTAACAAGCAGTTCTTTTAGAAAACTTCTTTTGAGATACCTTCACAATGAGGTTATTGACTCCTAAGGCAGGCTCCATATTAGGAGCGGATACGGTTTTTTTTTTGAATTTGTTTAACCTCTAGAGTACCATGAACGATTTAATTCATAAAAGCCTGTGTGTAGTGTCAGGCCATCGACGGGTTAACTCGCGAGCTCTTATCATTGTCATAACAACCCATCAAATATTTATTTTGACTTTTATAGAGTAAAATAGTCTTCTGAAAATATCTATAAAATTAAAATTGATAACTTAATTATTTCGTTACATTAATAACACAGCCAGCTGACAATTTCAACTTTATACCTTGAGAGTAGAGTAACATGTTGAGATACCTTCATTAGGAGTCCATATGTTCTACATTGCAAGAGAATATGGTAAAAAATGGCCACCAAGCGGTGCCTTCATGATTTCATGCCACCCGATCGTCACATTAGTGGGTGGTTATAATAAAATTCACCATATTCAATTCTCGATAAACAATCTATATTTTAAATGATTGCTGATGTCTCGAATCATTCCCGGGAAAAAGTTCAGACGCCATTTCTCAATGATGAATAATACGAAAAGAAAATCTTTTTGTAGCCAACTCCTCGCGGTTGACACTGATTTATATAAATTCGCGTCAGTAAATCATGAACAAAGCAGTCGAGTATCACGCGGCTCCTTTATGTAACAAGTATTGGTTGCTTTCAGTTTAATTATTTCAGATTTATGTCTGTGATATCATAAAATACGTTGCTTGTATTTCGCATAGTAAGTTTGAGTCATTGAAAGTTGCGCGCATGAATCAAAAATTTATGTCGCTTCTTAAATTTCAGTTATAATTTATTTTCCGTTTATTATACAGGTTTGTGCCAACTTTTAGGACGTTTTCTTGGATATCATGTTTTTAAGACTGTTTTAATTTTTAAAGAACAGTTATAAATACGCTGATATAAATATAATAAACAAAACATATTTGAGTCGTTAAACACGCTTTTGGCGACTTTTCACAAAATAAGTTCTTAATGTCTGTGTTCTTTTGAAAGATCTATCAATTTTTCCAATTGCAAGCTTAAAATTTCTCCCTATTTCGTTTCATGTTCTAAATTTACATTTTTTCAAACTTAATGTCGTTTTTTAACATCATCTCGATCTTCGTTTTACACGGTTGAAGTTGTCCGAAAAAACGACAGTGTAAAAGAATATATTTTTTTTTTTACGCTTAAAGATACAAAACAACTTAAATTATACTTAAAACTGTCATGATGTCCATAATAGTTTTCCGTGATTTACTCAAAACTCTAAAAACCTTCGAGACAGTTATTAGTGACTCAGTGACTCAGCGACTCATTTATGCTACATTTAAAAAAAATACAAACAATGGAGCAATTTTCGTTAAATTTAAGTAGATATGTGAAGATGTAAAGACAGACAATGCTTGTATAACACCATCATTGATAAAGGTCTGAAAACGAAGATAAACACAATCAATAGTGGTAGCCAAACTTTTTGAAAAACGGGACGGATTAAATTTTTTAAAAATTTGAGTGAGCCGGACGACGAAGTGTCAAAGTGTCATCCCGATTTCAATAGTTTAGAGATCACCATAAAAATCTTTGTCAAATATGTCACGTTTTTATAATAATTACTTTTTTTCAACTCGAAATGCTTCAAATTCATATGTATTGTTATGATTTCATAAGCGTAACATAAATTTTATATTCTATAAAACTACATTCATAACTCATTTTTTTAGAAATTGATCGATATAACCTCCTATAAGCAAAATGTTCTGCAGCATTGTACCCGCAACATTGACGCAGATGCCCCGCGTCCTGCGGCATGTTGGCTATTTTGTCCTCTAGTGCAGTGCTCCGAAACCTTTTCTAACCCACGGCACACTTAAGTACTCATAAATATTTCACGACACACTACAAGCCAAAATATGTAAATTTAAAAAACAAAATAAACAAAAATTTGTTAATTAGTTTTTATTTGATGAATTTGAAATAGTGGCTAATATATTTTTTTAATAAAAACCAATTAAATTATTTAACCCTTTCAAAGTGATGGGACATTTAATAATTAGAAAAAAAGCATTTGTAAAAGTATAACTAAAAAAAAATAACTTAACATCACCACTAAACATTATTTAACCTTAGTTGAGTGGATAAAAAAAGTATGGCCCATTTTTTGTTTGGTTGAATCCAAAATAGTCTTTCTGTTTTCAACAAGAGTCTCGTGCAGTGGCGTAGCTAGGGGTTGTGCCACCGGAGCGGTCCTTAAATTGGCCGCCCCCTTCAACTTTTCTTACAAAATATGTTAGCAATGACGACGCAGAAAATTGCACAGCAGGCAGAAATTTTTTATGTATAATATTAATATAAAAACAAGAAAATATTTATCTACAATCCGTAAATAGATATATATTGTGCATAAAAATGAATTGAAAATTGTAAATTAATTTATTTTTATCGCAAATTTCTCACTGTCTATATTAAACAGTTTTTTTTAAATAATTTCAACTTTAAAAACTCCTTCTAGAGCAACACAGTTGCAAAAGTTCAATCTTTACCATCCTCCCACACATTTGTTAAACAACATAATTTTGAATTCTTCGCGATCATCATCATTATGATCTTAATTTACTCGTAATTTTCACTCAAAAGATTTGATGGAGTAAGAAATGCATATTTCTCAGCAAGATTATAAAGCTATTGAAATCTCAGAGCTATTTTATTAGTCACTGTCCAGTGAAAAAAACATTTCTCTCCCCAATTCTGCTTTGAATGATAATTCAGCATCTTGTGATCGTTCACCAGACAACAATTTCTTCTTCCTCTCTCGACATCGAGGCTTCGTGATTATTCTTAGATCTTTCAGAAAGGAAATATAATATTTTGTCAGCGAATCACAAATCATAGCAATTCGAATTTGTTTGTTATCTACGGACTTTTTTCATTTCCAAAAATGTCACCCCCCCCCCTTGCTACGCCAGTGGTATTGTGCTTAAATTCTGTCCGAAACAACAAAAAAAAGTGCGTATTTAAGGGTCATAGTTTGACATGTGTATTATTCTGATACATTCGTTCATTGTTTGTAATAATTTCGTTAGGAAATTTTTCATTACCAATGTTTCCCAATTTATTCAGCAATGTGTAATTAATGTAATGCAGGAGTTTTCCGTTTCACCCACGAGACAACCGCCAATTTATTCCCCATCATTGAAATTACACTATCCGTGCAAACACTGGACAATTATTCTATTAAATATGAAAATAATGTAATATTTGTTTTAAGAAGAAAATTTTAAACGGAGATTTAACTAAGTGCTAACTAAGCACACCTGAGATTGTCTCGCGGTGCATCAGTGGGCCTAGTGTATCCGTGCCTTTAAGAGTGTGTGAATGTAACTGTTGAGAGAATTTCGGTAAAGCACATACAGACATTCTCTCTCTGTCTGCGCATCTTTAACATAAAACTGTTTATGTCATAATAATTTATATAGTTATAATGTCGTACACACGGAAATTAATCTGTCAAATGCAAATTTAATGATATAATTTTTATATTATCGCAAAGTCAAATTAACATATTTCAAACTACTTAATACTAGATATTTTTTGTACCAAAAACGACTTAAATATTACAGTCATTATTATATCCGACAGCTCTGGAAAAATTACAATCATTAAGTATATCAAAAATCTTCGTGGAAAAGTTTTACACTGATAAACAAATCAATACAATATTTTGTTAACTAACATTAATTACGAGTGTTTATTTGCATTGCCGCAAGCAGTTTGTATTGATTGAGATAACGCATAAGAATTGTTGAAAAAAAATCATTAGGTATTGTTAATTTTATCGCTTTTTAATTTGTTAAACTTTATATAATATTGTATTTACGGAATTTATTATTTATATTATTCATTTTTATTTATGCGGTATATTAATTGCATTGGTATATTTATTAGGAATTTGTATACTTGAGTGAATTTTGTTTCAAAAAAAAATATGCTGAAACATGAATTGTTTCCGAGTGAAACATTCGTTAAAGCCACGTGTAGTGGTCAATCTTGTCGTTCTTTAACCGAATGATACATTTTATGTAGTGATGTACAACCCGCGGACCGTGGGAGGTTAATTATTATTTATTTCGATGTTACCTCTGGTTACACTTTTCAGGAATAAAAAATATGTGCTTTCACTGGTGTCATTCTTTGGTTATTTTTCTCATATCAAGCTTTTTATCAATCACTTTTAAGGTGTTAACCGTACATTCTTGGTAGAGAGGCATCATATTTAAATAATAAGAACACAGTTTTATATTGATCAGTACCGGTTTTGCTCATCGCGAGCATTATCAACTGATAAAATACAAATCTAGCTAACTAGTTTAATTATAATTAATTGAGTGTTGATAATTACAAGGTATATAAAACAATTGGTTCAATGACCATGATAAGAATTTACGGATAATCAAACGAAATTAAATCTACAACCAAAGTGCTAGGGATCTCTTACAAATTATATAATTATTAATCTGAAATCGAAAATTAAACTACGTTGAAAGTAAATTATGTGAAAACGGTATGAGTTTTAAATTAATTCATGAATATTCATTAATAGCATTACCAAATGGGAAAAGGTTGAAGATAATATTAAAGACCTCTGTATTGAGATCATTTAAATTACCCAGCTCGGTCTCAAAATTATAATAAATAACAATAACTAATCATAAATAACTACAATTATATGTACAGAAATAGCAAATGGGAACATTTTAAATCAGAGTTGTGAACCACTTAAATAATTTAATAACAATTGATGACATATTATATAGGTCATATAAACATGATTAATTGGGAATGAAGAATTTTTCTGTCAAAAACATTCAAAAAATAACTGAAACCAAAATCAATTCTTACAAGCAAAATTTAAATAAATATTTAAGTTTTCTAATTTTGTGGAAAAACATTTTTAATATAAAAGTACAGTTCAAATATGATTTTAATCCAAATAATTCCTGAGTCAGGACTAAGTTATATTCAAGAGTTATTTTTTTAATGAATAAATATATAATTTCTAATGAAAAAATATTATATTTTGATGCGAAAAGGATTATTAAATGAAATTAAAAATACTAGAATATTTAGTTAAAAATAATTAGTTACTAACTTACCAGTACTTAATTAAAATAATATGACATATTAAATATAAATATGTCAGCTGGTTTGCTAAATAAAGACGCAATTTTGATGTGATAATAATGGTTTCATTAAAAAACCCATTTTCTGAATATTTTGAATATTTTTTCATAAATTTAAATTAAAACCATTAACGACATATTTTTATTGATATTTAAAATGTTAGCCTTCAATATATCATCAAACCTATCGCCACTCTGGTTAATCTGTCAACGTGATGTCATAATAAAATAAAAATTTCCGGTTAAATCAATACCAAAACAATGTTTTGTCGACAAACAATCGGGAACAGTCGTAAAGAAGAAAATTTTTTCCACCTTGACTTTTCAAAATACAAACATTAAAATTAAATCTACAACGAAACATTCTGCATAATTTGAGAATCGATTTTTAATGTTTTGTATTTAATTGCCGATTGTTTATAATTTGATGTGTGTGGCCGTTTAATTATTTATTGTTTTATAATACTAGTAAAAAGTAAGGAAAATTGTGCCCTAAATAAAATATGCCTCAGGCAGAGAATGAAATTTAATATAGTAATATTCAAAATTTGTGACGCATAGCTTAATAACTATTGACGATTTCATGTAACTTTTTACTAAATATTTTGTTTGGTTTAACCTTAACGAATAAATGGTAAACCAATATATTGTCGTTGTTCTGTAAGAATACACTTACTGAAAAATACTAGTGTTTAGTAATTGGACTTTGAAGTTTGTTAAATGTTTGAAATGTCATACCTTTTTCATTTTGTTTATTTATACAAAACTATTTTAAAGTAAAAATATAATTTATAAAAATCAGTTTGTTACTTCATACGATAGTTTGAAATAAGGAACATTTTGGTATAACTAACTCAATATGTCATTTTTTCGATTTAATGTTTTCTTCCAGAACACCGACGATATTATATGTATATAGTTTTTTTCCGTCCGTGTAACTGACTTGAAAGATGTCTGATATTTTTTTTTAATTGCATCATTAAATTAAGGACTTTTATCTTAATATTGGTATCAATGATAATCATAATGTATTAGCACCTGTTTAAGCTTTTCAGCATGTATTTTGTCAAACCTGAATAAAAAAAATATACTTTGAACTAACGTATTGTGAAATTAAATCCACAATGATACATTAATAAATACTAAACCCCGGTACTAAATTTAAACGGTTATATTTTGCTATATTTATTTTTCAGCCATGTCCGCTACCAATGTGAAGCATCAACAAACTTCTAATAACCATCTAAAAAGAAGATAATTTTTAACATAACTGTTTATATTGCCACTCAACCTTCCTTTTTTGAAGAAGGTAAAATATGATGGGGGTAGGATAAGACTAGCATGTAAACCTGCTGGGTTTATGGTGCAGTGATCAAAGTCATTGGCGTCGATTAGAGATCAAAAAATTCAAATCCCAGTACGGGCAATTTCTGTTAGAAAGAATGGATTTTTGTGATGTCTAAAAATTCCCACCCATCCAATCCTAATTACTAGTACTGTCATAGTCTTCTATTCCAACTTACTTCGAAAAAAGAGGTTGACAAACTCAGTATCAAGCAGTTCTCGCCGAACAACTTTTCACTTTTAAGGTGTTAACTGTCAATTCATACTGGAATAGCATTATATTTAAAAAAATAAAACACAATTAGTTCGTAATACTTCTACATGTTTATAATGAACAGGACCGGTTTCACTCATCACGGGCATTATCAACTGATGATAATACTCGTGATGAGCAAAACCGGTTCTGGTCATTATAAAAATGTGGAATTATTACAAAAAAAATTGTTATATTTTCTAAAATAGAAAAACTTCTGTTGAGATACCGCCATTAGGGGCCATATTTTTCACATTTTGAGCGGATATGGCTTAAAAAAATGTAAGCTTTCCCTACTTTTGAGGATAAGATGTACGAGAGTTAATGTTAAACTATAAGGTCATTAATTCATTCAAATAGGACAAATGCTCAAAACTATTTACCACCCGGCTATAAGACGAGTATTCCATCACTCATTGGCGTAACCTATTTAAAACTTCTCTCTTCTATATGCAAATTATACACATTAATCAAGTGCCTATGCCAGCTCCAACCGTTTCGTTGAAACTAATGATAAGTTATGACAACGTGTGAATTTTGTTTAATCTATAATTGAATATAAATAGGTGTTTTTCACTGATTTATACTTATAAGCCGACTCGCTAATTTCAAGGACTACCTGAATTTCCCATGCGTTATCGACTTTCAAGATGTCACACTTAGTAATCTCGGTTGTTTGTGTCGTATTGGAATATACGCGTTAAATTTTGGATCGACCAACTATTATCTCACTTCAATAAAGAGAGGGCATTTCGTTTCGATTTTTGGAAAAATAATGCATCAAAAGTCACTTCCCTTTTACTCAAAAGATTTCAAAAAAAAATTGCCCGCTAAAATTATCCCTGACAAAATAAAGTAATTTTGTACAAACATACATTTTTTTAAGCTGCGGTTTGATCCCCATGCAAAGCATTTTGACTTCTAATGGAAGTATCTCAACAGCATTTATCCGCTTGTTATCCAGTCTAGAGGCAGTAAAGATTTTAAATTAAATTAAATTACTGGTAAAAAAAATCAATCATCACTTCGATACATCAGTTGCAAAGTGTAACACGTCAAAAAATTTCAATTTTGACGTAAGTATGAAGAAATGCTTACAATACCTATATCCACCAATTCAAAAATGTAACAAATAGTAATATTTAGATTGAAAGTGTTTATTATTTTTTTAGACCCGAACTGTAACAACTACGAAAGTTCTATGAAAACTTCTGACAACTACCATTATTAATTTAAAAAAAAATAACTAATAAAATGTAATGTAGTATAGCTTTATTTTTGATTTCAGATTAGTGTTTATTGATATACAAGAGGTGCTTAAAATTTTGATGGTAGACTATTAATTTGACTTCGTTTATATATAATCCGTGTGACGACTTGTAAATTCTTATCTTAGTTCATGAACCAACTGTTTTATATACCTTGTAATTATTAATATACAATTTTACATAAATATTCCTGTTATGATAGTATTTTTTGAGTTGATATTGCTCGTGATGCCCGAAAACGGTTATGTGTTTTATTTTTAAAATATCGTTCCCTTACTTTGAAAAGGTTCTAACTGCCCTTGACCATGTTTTGAGATACGAGCGTTTGAAGTTTTGACTGATCATATTTTGTATTTCGAAGGAAAAAATGTATTTTTAATTTGTTAGTTGGCATATATTTATACATATTAATATTTTACTTGTTTTTCATATAATTAACTTCAACTGAAGCCCTTATATTAGAAAATAATGAGTATCTAAAGCTTTAATTAGAACTGACAACAACAGTTTGTTTAAAAGGGTTTTATCGGATATTTCAATTTTATCAAACAACGTGTTCTGATTTTTGAGATATTTATTAATATTATATACTATCATGACTTACTGAACCCTATAAGCCAACAAAAATATTCTAATACAACAGAATAATAACACATATATACTTTGAATGCTTGAACGAATTCAGTTAATTTTCGTCAATGACCACATCGATAGAACAATAGAAGTAAAGGGTAAAAAACACACCAACCATCGAGCGAAGAGTCTTCAACATGACGTTAAAACCTTTACAAAAATACTATGATGTGTATGTTTTCTCTGTGAGATTACAATAATTAGTTATATCGATTCATAGAACCGTATAAAACAAATTTATGAAAAAAAATCTGCGGATAAAACTCCGAAATACTGCTAACTCTCTCATTGAAAAATATATGACTCTAAAATCATTGCATATGGTAGAATGTGGCTATTACAACATTTTCCAATCAAAAGGTCATTTTAGGCCAAAATGTCAGTTAGAACCTTTTCAAAGTAAGGTAACGATATAATGCCTTTCCACCAAGAATTGAAAGTGAACATCTTATAATTGAAATTTTGTTTACATGCAAACTCACCAGTGTCCAATACAAAATTATTAAATTTAGAATCTTGGAGTATGAATATATATTCTATAACAGTTCACTTACAGCTCACGTATTACCGCAGCATCGGTTTTATTTGATTTCTAACGTTTTAACTTTAAAGGACAGCGCCGTTTTTGCTTTTATACAACTCAATACACCAAGAAATCGTCGAAAGTATTTATTTGGTAGCATCAGCACACTATTTGGGTATTTTAACCTTTTAAGTATTTATAATGAAAAGAAGAAAGAAGACCCGACATGTGGTTGCAGTATTTTCAAATATGTATGAATAGAGAAAAAAATGAATAAAAACTTTATATTTTGAATTGGAGATACACGGTAATTGATTAAATTATTGTGAAAATTAAAGCGAATACTAATAATAAAAAAAAACGTTTACTCGTAAAAAAATATTTTTTGAGTACTTTGTTTCAATTGCTTAAAGTGAAATTGGTACTCGAAACTGTAATTTATAAGTCATTAAATTTTTTGTATACTACAAATAATAAAAAATTGTTAACCGCAAATATCTGGAAAAATTCAGCGCTTCTAAGTATTAAAAATAATGATTTTTTTATTCTTAGAATAGTGAAAATTCACTATTTTGATGAGACACTTACTTTAAAAATACATTGGTGAACAGCAAGATGCTGTTGAGTCACCGCAATGGAAGAAGTAAATAGTAATATCGTAAAAAATTCAAAATATTAAATTCTACAAGCGAATTAATAATTTGAAGGCGAAAATAGCTACCAATTATATCGATGGCCTAGTTCCATAGTGATACAACTGAAGTCAACCGCAAATTGCAATAAATATGAGCGAAATAGAATTTGACATAAATATCGGCAATGGATTATAACTATTAAACTCATCAGATTCTGCATGTCAGGTTTTGTAAGTTATATTTGTCATTAAATATTTTGCGAAATGACTATATTTTTTGTTACATTTTGACAAAATGCGGACAGTTTTTGATTTTCATAGTCTTATATCTCATAATTTTAGTAAAAATAAATATTTTTTCTATAATTCAAGACATCAACTGAGGGTGCTTGATGGAATTTCAATAGGTAATTTGAATTATTGAGATTTTGTACACTTTCATGTATTTTGTCACTAACGACCCGGGTTTCGCCTTTCGACATCTTCAGGCATTCGAGCGCACGAATGGACTCGAATTGACAGACACTCGTAAATAATATTTGTCGTATTTGTATATTCTATATAAACGTTAGACACTGTTTACTGTCTGTCAATTCGAGTCCATTTGTGCGCTCAAACGCCTGAAGATGCAGAAAGGCGAAACCCGGGTAGTTAGTGACAAAATACACGAAAGTGTACAAAATCTCAATAATTCAAACGATTAAATAATTTTTCCTTGTTACAGTGGAGTTTTACGTAAGTAAATGCCGACTCAATCAATGACATAAATAAGATAATGTACACAACAAATCAGAACATCTGGTATTAAAGTTGACAGCCAATGCGCCAAATATTTTGAAAACAAGAAAATCATTCGAGATAAACTCGATGAGAATTTTGAAAAGTTATTCATGTCCAACATCACAAATTTAAATTGAAAAAATCTAAATTTGATGTTGACCTTGCTGGGAATTGAACCAGGACCTACCAGATTGCTAAGGCAAACATTTACCACTAGACCACAGAGGCCGACTATCTTATTTGACTGTTGATATCCTTGATTCAATGTAATTGAAAGAACCTTTCTTTTCATATACATTTATTTATACATCGTTACTGACTGTTGTGCTGGTAGCTTCTGAAACCTCAAACCACATTGAAGCCTTTCATACTACATACAAAAAATACTTACTCATTACTGAATAGTCACTCATTTTTAAGATCCACATTGTATCTTACAGTCCTGCTTATCAAATTCAGAAATAATAAGCGAAAGAAACTGGTCCTAATTGCAAGACATTTACATTATTTGTGTGGAGAAATCCTTCATATTCCCGTAGTAATTACTGTCGGCGTTCGTGGTGCAGTTGCTAGCTTCGCTGGCTACGGTAACGGATGTATCGGGTTCGATTCCCGGTGCGGACGGTTTTCATAGATTGATCTTTCAATCGATTTATGGAT
Source organism: Himalopsyche phryganea (assembly GCA_022494535.1). Taxonomy (NCBI): domain Eukaryota; kingdom Metazoa; phylum Arthropoda; class Insecta; order Trichoptera; family Rhyacophilidae; genus Himalopsyche; species Himalopsyche phryganea. The sequence continues at coordinate 9,670,998 of JAGVSL010000002.1, read as the reverse complement.
TTCTGTTCGCAGTCTGAGTCCTCCCTCCCACCCATCCCATTCTCACGGGGCGTAGCGAGAGCGATTCGCTAACCACTAGCCCTATCCTTCTATCCCTACTCTCTTCGATAAAAGAAAGGTTGAGCAACTGAGTAACAAGCAGTTTTCGTAGAAAAATTCTGTTAAGTTACCTGCATTAGGAGACCATATGCTCCACATTGGGAACGGACATGGAAAAAAAAATACTGTAAAAAAGGAATCGTATGAGCCAATGAGAAATGAAATTAAGTGAGCCAACTAATATTTTCGAAAAAAATTGAGTTAGGTGCGTTTTGGTATTCTACGTGTCATAAAGTATCATAAAGTGACGTGATTAAGTCACTACAGGCTGCAAAAGCATTTTTTTCGGTAAAAAGTATAAATAAATAAAGTCGAAATTAATGTTCATGGAGTTCATTAACCAAAAAGTTTCACCGTTTTATGACACGACGCATTTCATTTTGAAGGGATCATTATTATTTTTCACAAACTGAAAAATAGTGAGAAAAATATTCGTAGAAGGGTGTTATTGCTGATATTCATAAATGTTTGATTCTTCTTATTCATTTACATAAAGCAAAGCGAGTTAAGAAATGTTAAATGCCCTGTAAATATACGTTTAAATTTGATTATTTGTTCGTGGGGGCCACTTGCAGAATTGATATGTCACTAAAATTTTAATGAACGACTTTATTTCTTTGTCAAGAAAAATGCTAAGCGTGCATTTACGAAACCAGATTTTGTAATCTATATTAACAGGTTTATAGATTAATTATTTTAAATCGGCAATAAAGTTAAAATAAAGGAAATCTTTAAAAGTGTTCACACGTCGTAAAACAGAACGGTATAATTAAAGAAATCCTAATTTAGCGACATCTCATTTGTGGCATGTGTATTTTAAATTACTCTTCATGAATATTCAGAATCAGCACAAATGTTGTTTCCTAAAAAATAAACAAGCTACGTAAGAATATGCGTTTTAAAAAATTATCATCAATTATCAATTATATGAACCAATTCGCATAAAAAAAATATATGTTTTAATTGAAGTTCATGTAAGATTGAATATTGCATAGACAGAATTATCGGAATATCAAGAGCTGAATTAATTATTACTATCTTGCTTTGTTAATCTTAACTCAACAACCAGAAAAAATATATTCAATTTAGTGTCGATGTAAGCTCATAAAAAGTACAATAATATATAATGCATTTAATTGTATTGACATGTCAAACCTACATCAAACATAAATTACAAAGAAATATTATCTATGCTTCTGAAGTTAAGACAGTATTTTTTTTTAATTGTTTTTTAATCTACGCCATATAGATTTACAATTTTTACTACACTGATACGCTTTTTGTATAATATACAGAACTTGACAGTGTGTATCAGTATGGATCTTAGAGCCGTGTATGGATCTCGTGATCCTAAATCCGAGAGCTGAACCTTAGAGTCAGATTGTAAAGTTATACTTTATTAATTAAATTCGTAAATTTCATCATACGTCAAGCGTGTTGATAGGATTTTGAAGAATAATTTATTATTAATAGATTTTAATAATAACACTGCACAAATAGTAAGATCACAGTCGGTGAAGTGGTAGAAATAAACTGTAGTTGATGGGCATATGAAATTAAGCACAGCTGCAGTTGAAAGAGGATTGTCTCTTCCGTGAGTAGGGTTTTCTCATATATTAATCAGCCTTTAGTCACCAGGTCCAGTTCCAAAGAAAACGATTCCCGATTTAATAAGTTACAATATTTAAGAACGCATAAAGATAGGAATAAAAATGTATACTAATGTGCTGTTTAACCCTTCCGTATTCATGGTGTAACAATGAGTTACACCGGACTTTGAACCTTTAAATTATTTGTGAAATAGGTTATACAAAAAATTAAAAATTTTGATATTTATAAATAAAATAGCTCTACATTTAATTAAAAATTAAAAATACATTACAGTTTAGATCTTCTTTGTATAATTAATCATAATTTGAAAACTTCGTCAATTTTACCATCGAAAATACAAAACAATCCGAGATGCATGACTTACCGTATATTACCATTTTATTTCAAACGACACCGAGACACTCGAGCTTGTTCTGCTGTGAATAATTGCAATTCTTGCGTCTTTCAATAATTTCGCATGGTTTAATATGTATTTCAGGCTTTACAGACAAAATATGACGTAAAATAATTACTTAATTCTCCATTAAACAATACTTCACATTTTAAAATTGTCATTTCGGTTTATAAATGCGTTTATATGACAAAACTCAGACGGTAATGCAATGTGACTGCATGAGATCAGAAAGGATATTTTTAGCATGAAAACGGGAAGGTTAATAAGGTGTTTGAAAAGTTAATCTGAATAATCTAGAGTTATCTAGGCAAAGTAATAAAGGTATGTTATATTAAGCGATACATCGCGCTATAGTAACGTCCATTTATTCAAAAATATGTTAGAAATTTTAATAACAAATAAAATACATTTTTTACGAATAAAACAACTTAGATGATTTAAACTTTTATGTTAGACAAAACAAAAAACTTCGACTCAATAAAATATTAAATTATGCGTCTGTAGACAACATTTAAAAACAATATTTAGATGTTGTAGTATCACTTGTGTGTCACAAAAATACTCGTATATTTCGATATGTCCCTCAATTTATTGTAATTGGACGCATTAGTATAAAATATATGACACTTGTGGAATCATCTTAACCGATGACAACAGGTCAGACAATGTCGTTATTTTATATTTAATCACATTCATTCAAATATGTAGACTAATTAATTTAATTTAAAAAATAATTAAGTCTGCAGTGTTTTTAGTCTCAATTAAGTTCATACAGATTGTCAAGACACTCAGGACTAGCATGTTTCAGGATTTATTAACCTTAAAGAAAAAACAATTTTATTTTATATTTATTATAATTAAAATCTGAAATGAATTCATTACACTGACTACATAAACTGTAGCTAATTTTAAATTAAGCCAAAAGATTTTCCAAATTAAAATTAATGAGTGGCAACCGTCACAATAACATTAATTAATTGAAACAAATGTAGCCTTCCTACAAGGGAAGCGAGGTAATTTCGAGCTACGAACACAGTACGCTGAGATATATTATATCTCAAAGCATCGCTTATCGCACCGCTTGACGCTGGTGCCTACGTGAAGACAGTGTATCTATAGTAAGTGTTTGTGTCATAGCCTCTCTTATTTCAACTAAAACCTTTTTAAACATGAAATTCAACATAAATTTTAATGTGACCATTAGTGTAGCTGTTACGCCAAATGTGTGAAATTGCTAACTACTGGCGACTAAGTCAAATGCCATTGATTATAAAGAAATATAACAATCAATAACAATAATGGCGATTATTTATATTTTCTATACCCAAAAAATCTAGCAATATAATATGACGATGTGCAAATTTTATTAAAAGGTATTTTCACGATTTGCATCGTGCATAAGGTTAGGTTGGGTTAGATATAACTAGTGCAGATTTACTTAAATGACACCAGATTCAGCAAATTTACTAAAACTGTTCATGTCTAATCAATCGCACAACCTAAATCCGGGACTGTTCCGCATCTTAATAATAATCTTAATAAATCAAGCTAAATTTGACATTCGTATTAATAATACCTTTTCTATTGTTATGTTGACAGTTTAAAAATTCTATACCTTGCTGAATTAGTTAGAATAATTTGCCTAACTCATGGCTTGCATTTTTCATGAATTATGCTAAATTTTGCCCATTTCATGTAATAAGCAATTGCACACATTCGGCGTAACATTTTTCAGTTGGTATCTTCTTTAGAACTACGTCATTATGGTACAATGCAAGACACATAATTAATTGTAGCATTGATATTCATTAATGAAACCATTAATAAGTGCTTTCCGTAATCACAAATGAATTTATTTAAACTGAAAAAGAAATCTGAATATTGATGTATTAAACTAATTGAGTAATTATTACTTTAATTTACGACGTGATTCGTCTTGAGAAAGATAAACTTCTTGAAGACTTTAAACGAGCCGTTTGCACATATTAAAATTTTTATTTTCTGAATTGTGACGTTTTGTTGCTCAAGTTGGTGTCAGTGGAAACACGCATCGCGTTGATAAAGCGTATCTATTGTACAAATCTTTGTTGCACTAATAAATAAACCAAAATAATTTGATTTTTATTTCAATCGGCGTGTCAAAATGGCTGTTTCTGAATGTTAATTCATTTTTTTATTATGTAGTGAAATCTAATATCTTGTATTTCCTGAAATAGTATAATGTTACCATTATTCTATTTTGGACACGATATCGTTTTGCTTTTGTACTTTTGAGTTCTTTCTGCAATACGTTTTTTATTATTTAAATAAGCAGAGTTTAACAAACATAAATTACATCATTGACAGAAAGACATGTAAAATTTACGAAAGATTGTCAATTTAATACTAATAATAATTGATTTCATGTCTAATGTCGATGGTGTTTTTTCCAATTGATGTAACCCTCAAAATTTAAATTGTTCAGAAGAGAGAAAACACTGTTTTTTATCGAAAACATTATAATGGTGAGATACGTTATGAAATGTAAATTCTCTACACACCTGTAAATTCTCATGTTTGCAGATACGGAATTATACGCCGGGAGTAAGGCATCTAATCCCGGAGCCTTTTTCTGATCCCGGGATTTCGGGATTGACTTATTTCAATCCTGGGATTGAAAAAAAACAGGTTTTCATTTGAAATTGCCAAAAAAAATTTTGTAGATACTATGTACCACGATGAACCGTGTAAATGAAGCCACGGAAAATATAAAAACACCCATAAAAAATAAAAATAAAATGCATTGAAAAGAGTTTTGCAGTTTATACAAAACAGGAGGATAGGTAGGTATGTTCCTAAAAACGCATAAAAGAACATTATACCTAGGTAGGTATACGATGATTTTATTTATTTAATATCAGAATATAAAATAATAATTATGAACACGTGTAAGCACATAAGAAATGTTTGTAAAATATGTAGGTACCTAGGTATCTTCATAATTATACAAAAAGCAGAATATTCGCATTTGCGCGTTTATTTTCTTTAGTAATTGAAGACATGTTAAGTGACAGTTAAATGACAAATGCTTCACAAGTGCGTATCTTAAAATGGAATAGTGGTCAACTGTTTTTTGTAGATAATGATGCATAAAAACAACAAATTGTCTGTTCCTGTTCACTCGCGAAATATGAGTGTGAGAGAGAAGACAACACATATATCAATTATGTTTAAAATATATAAATTGAACATACCTAGTCACTCCGGCCGCCGGAAACGTTGTTCGTATAGTTAATCGGGTAATAATTTGCATGTTACATTTTATGGTTTATCGGATAAGAATTTGCATTTTAATATAATTAAATTTTCCAATTTTATAGCGAACCCGAGATCCCGGTATTGGTATTAAGTCAATCCCGGGATTACGCGATTGACTAACTTCTCGGGATTCCGGGATGTCGGGATCCCTGATCCCAGGATTGTAAGCTCTAGTAGGGAGTGTCGATATAATAGTGGCTGACATCATGTGGTCGGGTCAGAATAGAAAATTTAAAACCAATGTTAAATAATGTTTTTATTTTTCTAATTCACATCATTTGACTGAAACCTGCTCTGTCGTCATTTTTCATGAGATTCTATCATTAACTCATTTTTGTATTTTTTTAGGGTTACATCAATTGACCAAAACACCCACGATATTTTAAAAATAATACATTTTTGTAATTCAAACGCAGTGTTGAATATTATTTAGAAATTTATATTGATACTTAAATAAATCTTAAGGTGTCATTATGAAATTAATGTTATTAGAAAACTGTCATTCATATATTTTTTTAAAGGTTTTAATGGGTATTAATTTAGCTAAAAAAAATTGCTGCATTACTTTTGTGAACTGTCATTCAATGGTTAATAATTAACTGAAATCTCGTTCTTGGTCGAACATTTCTTTTCCACCTCATCAAGTTGCAGAAAATCAATAAATCAACAATTACAACACGGAGGTTTTGGCCGTCAATTTACTCAAACGCGCCAGAAAGGTCTTGCAAAGAATAGAATATGCTTTCAATACTCTATATTTTTTTTGCTAGACTCCAAATACAACAATAATGATTTTTACAAAAAAATAAATAAGGAAAAACATTGTTTCAATCGACAATCGAAAGGTTTATCAAAATATTTTCCCAATATTTTAATTTGAATTTTAGAAATCTTTGCCATCGAAATATTCCTTTGCGAAAATAAACATTTCAAACAAACACTGCGTATTCAAGATTTTGGATGAAATATGTATGCAATATGATGTTTTAATCAAATAATTTTAAATTAAAAAATAATAAAACACCTTACTTTGACAAATTAGATGGATATTAAAACATGCATTTATTTCATTTTAACAATTATGCAAAGTTGATTAAAAATACGTTTCAAAATTCATTTATTCAATTTGCTGTCATGTGGCTGTGATTGAACCGCGTAAAATTGCGAGGAGTTATTATCCAGTCGAATATGAATATTTTTCTAGCAGTTTAATAATACCGATGACACCATCTTCGAAGAAAATAAAGCGTAGATTGAAAAAATAGTGTTTTATAAAAATTAAATGTACAAATTTTAAAACTTAATTAAAACTAAAATAATAATATAATAAATTTCGACAAAGCTACTGCTACGAGAATTGAAAAAAATCGACCGATGAAAATAATAGCCGTGACAGGTCAATTTAAAGCTATATTTTTGAAGATAAAAAAATACGTAAAGATACAAGAATTAGCTAGAGTATTTTATCACATAAAGTCATTATTTACATGCATGATTTATGATCGAGATTGCTATTGGTATATTTAATATTTTATCAGTTCTATTATCCACATGCCTAGTAGGTTTCAGAAATCGTTACATACGGGTAGTTGACCTTTTTCAATAAAAGTACCCAAAATAAAAAACGTATACGCGGGATTGCACTAAATTGTAGAGTTCAGACAAGTGAAACTATCTTTTGTGGGATGGGGAGCTAGCACATCACCAAACATGTCATTTGGGTGTCATAGTGGCCATTTAAAAACAACACCTCGTGCAGTAAGTATTTTATTTTGAATCTCTTAAAAGAATTATTAAGGATATCAGTGAATGTAAGCATATGCTAATTGATTCAACCAAGAGTGGTCTTACAGGAAGCTCTTATGAAGGGTTGTCATGAAACCCTCTGATTAGGCATGGTCAACTACTGAAAAAAAGAGTCCACTACGGGAACTTTCAATTTTTTAGATGGTCAACTACTGACACAAAAACAGGTTCGTTAAAAATTGAACACATTTTTTTTATAACTCATCCTTTTCTAATTTTTGTCTTATCATATTAATGAGGGCATTTGATCAATTATGAATACAATTGCTTTGTCATCAATCGGTTTATTGCCAAACGTTAATCGTTATTTTTGTTGAATTTTTCTCTTAAACGGTCAACTACTGGTCATTTAATTTACGTTTTAATAATATTTTTTTTATTTCATATAAAAACCAGTAAGTTCACTTCATATTAAAAAACTGATTCGTTAAACATACTTATAAATGCATATTTATGTGAATATTTTCATCAGTTCTAATTGGTCCCAATTTTTCTCATTTCATTCTGAAATCTACAGACTAGTCAGTATACCCTAAGTAAAGTAAATTTTAAAATTGAATCAAAAAAATTGCCATTAACCTTCCCGTTTTCATACTAATCAAATCCCTTCGGATCCCATGCAGTCACTTTTCGTTACCGTATCGGTTTTGTCGTATAAACGCATTTACTTCAAAAAGTGAAATATGGTTTTTAGTAGTATTAAGTAATTACTTGACGCCAAATTTTGTGTTTAGAACCTGAAATACATATCGAAAGACGCCGTTCTAGCCGTTTTGTTTCAAAAGGCACCGAGACACGTCTCGAGCTTGTTCTGATATGAAGAATTTTGATTCTTGCGTCTTTCAATAATTTCACATAGTTCGATATGTATTTCAGGCTTAACACACAGAAAATGATGTTAGATAATTACTTTTTACTACATAATACCATATTTTACTTTACAAATGCGTTTAGATGACAAAACTCACACGGTAACGAAATGTGACTGGATGAGATCGGAAGGGATTTTTTTAGCATGAGAACGGGAAGGTAAGAAAGGCATTATATTTATAAAAATTTATCTACTGCAAATTCTTGCAATTACAAAAATCGGTCTTTATCATTTCATAATATTTTGCTTTGTTAAATAAAATTGTGTTCTATGTACAAAAACTCATCGAGATTGGAAAAAAAGCACGAAGGAAAATAAATCTTGCTTAACAAAAAGGATATCGAATTACCCTGAGATCCTGCCTATTGTGTAGCACTATTTTAAAAATAAAAACATGACTACTTTATAGCATCACGTTTCTATTGAAATCTTTTACCGCTAAGTAGCTCATTATAAATAAGGGGACATTGGACACGACAAAATTGATTTGACTGTATGAGGCAGAAGAAATCATAAATATCAATTTTATTTCTTTTCACAGCATGCAATGGTATTGACTGGTAATTGATGAGTCAGGATATGAAGTATTGTTGGCTTATTTTTTTATCAAAGACGAAATGACTACTTCTTACAAATTTTGCGTAGAATTTTCAAGAATAATATTTTATCAGCATTTGTCAAATGTTTGTCAAGTTTTTTTTAACAACTTAGCTACTATTTAAGCGGAAGTAGTAAGGTTTTTTCCCACTTCAGTAAAAATCGTTAATAATTTACCATCGCCTAAATCTCATGGACGGTCGAAAAAAAAATATTTTTTTTATAATTGCATTCTCGGAGTATTTGTTTACACTACTGCATGTTTTTTCATGGAAATAGTAAAGTATGTCTATCAAAGACTTGACATCTTTTTATCATATGTTTTTTTAACTGCTTTATGCCATGACTTCTTGAGGGTTCATTGTAAGTTACCGAGATTTTATATTTAAGAAAATATCACAAAAAACGTTTGTTTAATATAGTGACTTGAGTTAAAAAATTTCTATTGATTATTCTTGAAACAAAGCTTTCTCAAGTATTACTAGCTACATACAAATTAGCGCAAGTATTTTAGTACAATGTCAAATATAAACAATATAATTTTAAAAGCAGCAGAAGAATATAATTTTATTCCAACAGGCAAGTAACGGAAATATCCATAAAATAACTAGCACACGTAGACATGAAAATATTTAAGGAATCGTAGGTTATAAATATAATCGGCTCCGTGGTTCAGTGGTTAATGTTGTTGGATATGGTTACGGATGTCTCGGGTTCAATTCCCGGTGCGGACAGTTTCATAAATTGATTTTTCAATTAATTAATGGATTTCTGTTCTTAGGCATGAACTTTTGTGATGTCTGAAACTCTCTATCTCCCTACCACTAGTCTTGTCCTAGCCCAATCCTGATATACCTACTCTCTTCGAAGAAAAATAGGTGGAGCAACTGAATAACAAACAGTTCTCGTAGAAAAAATTCTGTTGAGATACTTCCATTAGGAAGACATATGCTCCACGTTGGGAGCAGACATAGTAAAAAAATATATTGAACTAAATATTTTTCTATTTTTCACTTCTGCATAATGGATTTCTACCAAGTAAATGCTAAACAATCAATTATTAAAGAGTATGATCAGCCTATAGGAGCAGTTGACTCAATGGATTTTTATATTGGAAGACATGAAATATTTATTTTTATTATTTTATACAAGGTAAACATAAAACTAGCACTTAACAGTTATAAAATGTCAACATTATTTAATTTTATTATAATTGTAATCTCCTAAAAGTACTGTGTAAGTATCATATTTTATGTCGCTAATGCACGATGGCGTTTATAAAGCACAAAGAGTTTTTGCACGGGTTGGAAGCCCTAGCTAGTAAGTTGGAACTGTGTGTCCATTGCACTGCAAACGGTTAGTTAATGAGAAAATTTCATACCTACTTGTGATATGTGATAATAATAAAACGTCTACAGAGTGGCCTAGGGTATATAAAATTTTCGTTAAATACTATTTTGGGTACCTACAAAATATTTAATACTAACATTTAATACTACTTTAATAATAAAGTCAGTGGGAGCTTTTTCTTGGTAAACATGATTATTTTATTTGATAATAAATGCGGCATTTTTCTTTATTGAACGTTCGCAGTCAGTATTCGTCAGGAGTTTGTCAAAGTTTTTAGTATAGAACATGCCCAGAATCAACTGGAGAAAGGCTTCAAATAAATTCGTTTAGAAACAGAAAGTTTTCTTGGCACGGTTCACATAAATTCTGTAGGAAGAACTACTCTGCATGTCAAGGTGACAAATATAAATTTTTATTATACATTCTTTATTTATTTTAATGAATTGGTAGATATTTTGACATCTTTGTTCCAAAATAGGAAAAGATTATTAAAATTCTCTTGCATAATTAATTAATTGTTATTTTTTACCAAATCATATTCGGATTTTTACAATGAAATGGTGACTTAATCAATTGAGAAATATTTATTCTTAACTGTGCTGTTTAACATGAATTTTTGGTCATTATTCGAATATTTCAACAGTAGATTGATTGACTACGTATGATAATAATGTTTGTAATATTAATGAAAATGTTAATTTATTTTTTACACAATTAAGTTTTCCTAAATTTTTAGGTTGCAATAAAATCATTATTTCTTTTAAGACAATAAAAGTTATAAAATGACAGAAAAATAATAATTTTAAGTAAGTATAATAATATATCGGTAGAAAATAATGTGAACCTTAAGACCTCACAATAAAGTTTTATCAACCAAATGCCTATCCATTCAACTATTTTCGTGTATTACACATAATACATCAGTGCTCTGCAACCTTTTCTCACTCACGGCACACCTAAGCATTCGTTAATATTTTGCGGCACACTACGAGTCAAAATATTAGTAAATTTCATAAACAAAACTAATTTTTCTTTTGGTTAATTTGATAAATTTGAAATAGCAGCTAATGTTTTTTTTAATAAAAGCAAATTAAACCCTTTTCAACACAACACTTTTTTTTGAAAAATAAAAATTATGAAAAAATAATTTGTAAAAGTTGCAGCTAAAAAGATGAACTAAGCACTGCTAAAAATTAGCCAAGCGAAGTTGAGTGCATAAAAGTATTGCCCATTTTTTTGTTTGATCAAATCCGCCAATGTTTGAATTTCAGTTAGGATCTTTCAGAGTATGTCAATAACTTTTCGTTTCAACCTTTACTTATTACTTTAATGCGTCCTAATATATGCAGGAATGTGTTATTTTTACTGTAAGATTTTTTTTCGTTTTTCAATTGAGACAACCCTCATTTTATTCCCCATCAGTTGGGCGTGAAAAAAATAATTCCAGGATGATAATTTAATCAGAGATATTAAACAAGCAAATGGCCTTAATTTTGTCTAAAATGAAATACTCAATTTTTTCTCATTTTGGATGCACTGCGTCGCGGCACACCTGCTGCGCGCCAGTGTGCCACGGCTCACCGGTTGTGGATCACTATAATACATAATACAAATTTTTTGATAATATCAAATAAGAAGCATTTGGGTAAGTATAATAACTAACTAACGAATAATATAATTATTATATTGAATATATCACACCATTCTTTCAAAAGTAACATTTTTTTTTAATATTTTATATTCATATATTATTATATCTCACAGAGCAGGTATTTTCTCGTCGACACGTTTACTGTATTATAATTTAAGCTTTGGATAAGATATTATCGTTTTTTTAGTAGCAATATAACAAACGAAAAGATTTTCAATCAACATGGCGTCATCGTGCGTGAAAATTATCATAATCACTTAGGATTATTTGAGATTAATTATTATGTATAACCTGATATTAAATGGTGACAACATTCGAAGTTTTGTTTTTAGTCAAGAGACAATACAATCTTTTAACTTGCACGAAATTTTTAGGTTTGAAAATATTATGTTTTGTTTAAAAAAAATGAGATTTTTTAAGCGAGCAATTTAAGGGTTGTATCCGAGTGGTCAACGTTATCAAATGCCTTCACGGTAGCGGATCATGACAATGAGCAAAGACTCTCCTATGGATTTTCCACGTAAAGAATCTCTCGTCTTAGAGGAGACATTGCTCGGTGTACACATCCTGGAAGATGGTAACACACAGAAAGAGTTCTCTATTTGCTTAGGTATTATAGCTATAGGCGAACGTCGGGTACCATCCACAGGATGTACTCGATGAAGCTGAGGGACTCTCGCATTTCATGGGAGGACACTAAGCGATTGGTAGGTGACAGGGAATCATGGTGGTGCTGATTACCACCCATATGATGTACTAGGTGGAGCTAAGGAACGATGGGATAACCTGGAAGGAAGCATGAAGACTGTTGGACAAATCCCGGTACGGGCAGTTCCAGATTAGCATTAGTGGATTTTTGTTCGTAGGCATGAATGTTTGTGATGTCTAGAATTACCTCCCACTTATCCGACCCTAAAAACGGGACGTAGCGAAAGCGATTAGCTAACCACTATTCCTTTCCTAGTTCTATCTTTATATCCCTACTGTCTTTGAAAAAGAGAGGTTGTGCAACTGAGTAACAAGAAGTTTCCGTAGAAAAACTTCTTTTGGGATACCTCCATTAGGAGTCCATATGCTTCACATTGGTAGTAGACATGGAAATAAAAAATAACAGCATAGTGCAGTAAGATTGACAGGCACTAAGGTGGCATTTTCAGTAAAGAAATTAAACGTACATTATTTATTAGAAAGTCTTATTCACAACCGCCGAAGGTTACACTACTGGTATTCGAGAAATAAATTCATTCACAAGTGAGTAATCGCAATTATAATATATTTCATATACGTACGACTTTTGTTAACATAAAGTTGTTTCATTCACACCAGTTTGAAGCAGCATTTTGAAATTTATATCCAAGATAATTTTTCTGCGATGAAACCTTTTGACTTTGTATCGTCCGACTTGCTCTCACGGCAACCCCTTTACGGCCGGAGTGTTGGATTATATTTTAAATGAAAATTTACCCCATTGTCGGATCGTACAATTATTTCTTTGTTAAATAAATAAAAAGATCCCTCCTTTACGTTCTGCACTCTCTCTCGAATTTTTGTACTGGAACAATCTATGTAAAAATGAAAATCCCAACAATTCAAATTTGATATTGAAACTATTCCGAATTAGTCGATATCTTAAATTAAGGAAAACGGTATTATTAAATAATAAAATAAACATCGACATCTCAGTTCCAAAGTGAAGCTACTAAAAATTTTATAGTTTGAAGGTAAGTATGAGAAAATGCTTAGAATATCGATATCTAGCAGTTCCCGAATGATTTTTTTTCCATGTCCGCTCCTAATGTGGAGCATAGAGTCTTCTAATGGAGGTGTCTTAATAGAATTTTTCTATGAGAACTGCTTGTTACTCAGTTGCTCAACCTCTCTTTTTTTTTTTTGAAGAGAGTAGGGATAGAAGGATACGGCTAGGACAGGATTAGTGGTTAGCCAATCGCTCTCCCTACGCCCCGTGAGCATTGGTCAGGTGGGAAGGAGTTTTAGACATCACAAACACTAGGAACAGAAATCCATAAATCGATTGAAAAATCAATTTATGAAAAACCGTCCGCACCGGGAATTGAACCCGAGACATCCGTAACCGTAACCAACGACGCTACCAACTCCGCCTCGGACGCCAACATTAGTTCCAAAATGTTAAAAGTGATAATCTGTGATTCTTTTAGAATAACATTCTAAAAGAACATATTATAATTTTAGATCGAAACCTCTGAAAACTCCTATTATTGATACCTACTAAAAAAATAAAATTATGTGTATAATATTATAAATATGTTTTTTAGATAATCCTATAATTTTATGTAAGTCTACAATCAACAACAATTAAATGAACAGTAGAAATTCAAACCTGCCCACAATTTAGTTACCTCATTATCTGAAACCTGAGATTGTTGAGTTGTTACACTTTGTAACTGAGGTATCGACATAATCATCAAGTTATTTGGTATCAATATTATCTAATTACTGGGCTTTTAGTTGAGTCGTCAACATCGCTGGCTTTGGTTACGATATTAACGGGTTTCAATCTCAATACAGTTTCACAAATTGATCTTTCAAATATCCAACAGTTAACACTTCTTGCTCTCATAGTAATCTTTGATTAATATGAGCTGCATTAGTAACTAATATGCTCAATATTGGGGTCGGAGATATTGAAAAAAATACATTGAGTAAATGAAGTACTAAATTTAGCGTTCAAAAAAAGTGATTTACCAAGAACTGGTTGAAAACCAGTTGTTTATCTTTCATTTTGAAAAGGGGTAAGGCTTATAGGATGGTGTTAGGAAAACGCTATCCTATTCAGCTAAGTGCTTTTTCTAATTCTCGTTTTAATGTTCGGATAGGATATGAGATAAAGGATGAAAACACCACAGATATTCATGAAAAATTACGTGAATGTTTCCAATCTGGAATCAGAGCTATTGACCACGCAATCGAATATTACAAACACCCAGTACATACAAGTATATTCAGTCGTTATTCAGAGGGATATTTTTTTCAGTTAATTTGCTTTGATACTTCTGTAGTATTAATTTAAGTAGCTAAGCAATAAATGTAAGTAAACATAATCAATAAAAAGTATCATGACTAGGAAGTTGTCAAGAATTTGTGGTGGATATACAACATCACCAAGAATTACTCAACAGAATCATAAAATTGGCTGTTTGTGTAATCTTCATTATTATCGCTTTAAGAATTCAGTTCAAGTTTTGTATAATTAACGAGATTTAACTATATGTATAAGATTGTAATTTAAAGTGACAATTATGTGGATCTGGAGAGATGTCTCCAGTTCAGGGCGCGACGACAGAATATCGGTCCTTTATTATGGTTGTCTATTTACATCGTTGTCGAGTTTATATTATCTGCTTTAGTCAATTGCATTGATGACTTGATTTTTCAGGGCGTTCACCTTTATCATTACGTATGCAGAATTGACGTCGTCTATACAGTCAGCGCTTGAATTTTCTGACTTTATAATCATCGACGTTAACCTTTTTAAATAATATGCTTGATAAATATTATTTGTAAATTTGCATCGTCTATATTGATAACTTGGATCTGTTTTATAATCTATGACGTATTCTTTACTTACCATCTCAAGACTTTTTACCAATTTAAATTTATTACGCTTAATTGTATTAGAAGTATTAACTTAAGAAGTACTTAAAAGTATTAGTTATTTACTTGAGAGAAAATAGATAAAACTGTGAATTAGGTACGTACTCATGATTACGGCATGATCAAAATTGAGAAATATACCATATTATAAGAAAAAATATAAAATTATTTACTAATACAATAATTATTATAAAAAAAATTGATTGGTATTTTTAGTGCATGCTATTGTCAGAACTAAGTTATGTGTTTTGTAGTATTATAGTTCTGACGATTGAATCCTAGATATATCTTGTACAACTTAAAACTTTGTTATGTGTATTATATTACAGTGGGGATCTACCAAGAAAATGCTAGTTGAATATACAAGTAAGCCAGTTCTGTATTAAATATTAAAACAAGTATAATGCTCTATTCGTTTTTTCATCCAGAATTAACAGTGATCAAAACTGAATTCATCTATGTTATTATTACTAATTTAAAAATAATGTTTGAACCAAAGGCTGTGTATAATTTAAAAAAACTGCAATATTTCACCAATAAAAAACATAATTTACGACCAAATATATGTTAAATGTACAGACCCGAAAAAAAGGTTTTACAGCGTTTTGAGGAAAAAAATAGCAAATTGGTGGCAATTAATAATTTGTTTTATTTGATTGAAGGGGTTAAATACAAAATTTGCAGGTGTTTCTATAATTAACATACACACGATTTTAAAGCTGACTAAACCTACATTTATATTTTAAAACAAGGTTTTGCGCTTTACAGATATTAAATCGTACCAGTAATCTCAGCTTATTTGGCTTCGTTTCAGGTTTCTGAATAGCGAGAAATTTACCAGTTTGGCTACTTCTTACCTGGGGACATTCAATTTGAATTTTCCTAAGAAATATGTTAATTTTTTATACGACTACATGACGTATATATTTATTTTAATTTCAAGTATAATTATTTATTTTCTTTAGTAGCGATCAGCAAAAATCAATATATTCTAAATCCAATACAATACAAATATTTTAATTATCTATTATTCTTGATAAAACGATATGCATCGAGTATTGGAATATTTTTTATATGGCAAGCTCGTTTTTGCATATATTTTTTTTTAAGTCACATTGTTCAACTTTTATTTATTAGTTGATAATAAACTTATAAATTATCACGCAATATAAGAGATTAAGTCAATGTGTGATATTTCGTATAATAAACTATTTTGGTTTATTTAGGATTATGACTCACTCTTTGAGAAAAAAATTAATAAATTGTATTTAACCTTCCAAAGACGAGCGTGACCATATGGTCACAGTAAACAACATCACCCATCTATTCCAATATTAGCTCCATTTCTTGCTGAATATCGTTGCCTTTACTCAATTTAGGTTAAACAAGATTTTTACGTTAGTTTTCCACCACTTGTTTTCGCGCTGATATCTATTAAAAATTACACAAGTTTTCGTTGAAATTTCACGATTTTTAAAAGTAAATTTAAAAAATCGTGCGTGCTTTTAGTAGTATCAGTGCGAAAACAGGTGGTGTAAAACACACGTAAATTTCCTTTTTAACCGAAATTAAGTGAAGGCAACGATATTCAGCAAGAGATGGGGAGAATATTGGGATAGATGGGCGATGGTGTTAATGTGACCAAACAATCACGCTTGTCACTGTAGGGTTAATAAAAAAGTACAATGGAATTCAAAAATACTGATATACTGACACAAGGAGATTATTTGATAGTATTATACATTTATAATTTAAGACATCGACTGAGGGTGCTTGATGGAATTTCAATATCAAATTTGGATTATTAAGATTTTGTACACTTCCATGTATTTTGTCACTAACAACCCGGGTTTCGCCTTTCGGCATCTTCAGGTATTCGAGCACACGAACGTCAGTTCGAGTCGATTCGTGTACTCGAATGCCTGAAGATGCCGAAAGGCGAAACCCGGGTCGTTAGTGACAAAATACATGGAAGTGTACAAAATCTTAATAATCCAAATTTATTATACATTTAGTTAAGACAATTTTTTTTTGTAAATGTTATTGTGAAAATATTCAATAAATTAAATATCTGAAATACAAGTCGACGATGGACCTGACAGCGGATGCTCCAGAGAAACCTGAGTCCTGTCTTTATCTTCTACTAACTGGGTAGCTTCCGTTGCGCTTGAAGTCCACTGATGACTATCCATATACTATCTACGAGAAGCTGGATGACCCGAGATGAAGCAAGAATACTAGCGGGGGACAGAGAATCTTGGATGAACCGTATGATTACCATATTCTATGAGTAGGAAGCGGAAATGATTTCAAAAAAAGTATAGTGTTGAAGAAATAATGTAGGTAATTAGTTTTTCAAGGATTGAAAATGAATTATTGAAAACTATTTCAACAACACGTCATTTTAAAACGTCTTAACTATTTCGTTAGAATTATTATTTACACCAACTTAATGTCAAAATATTCACTAGGAATGCCTTAGAATTTTTTCTAGAACTATGAACATGATTTTATTAACCCTGTTTCTTACAGTAAACTGCCGATTGTCCGTGTGCAGATTAACTGTGTATGAATTCAGTACATTTATCAGGTGTAGAAAGAGAGTTTTTTATTTCTAGCGAATCTGAGACAAGTAGTAAAGAATGTGAGTTTATGGTAAGTTTACAAGGTTTTGATGCAAATATCGAAAATGAACTCGTTAAAAAATAATTAGAATACGATTGCATGTGATTTTTAACGTATTATTTGCAAGGTCAGCCAACCATAAGAGAAAAAGAACGATGTAAATAGAGAACAATAAATTATAATCGCATTTGTCACAACACTACACTGACATCTATTGACACCTTAAACCTTCATTGGAATATATCGACCAAAAGGGATTTTAGTTTCTTATATTATAATAGCCCATAAAGCTCTGTAAACGTTTTATTATTATCACATATCACATGCAGGTATGAAATTTTCTCATAACGTAAGCGTTCGCGGTTTAAACAATTCACACACAGTTCCGACGTGCTAGCTACTTTAGACATTGAGTATTTCAATTTCAATACTGTCATCTATGACGGCTACGATTATAATGATATAATTTCTCTTCGGATATATGTGAACTGATATTAGAAAATCGTTAAAAGATTCCTGTTAAGGCACCAAAATCACAGATTTTCTTAATACATAATAAGTATGCAGTATTTTAAATAGAAATTAAAATTCTTAAAAGAAATAGATCTGGTTATCTGTGCCTTCTTAATGTTAGACCGGAGATCGGGAGTATAGTGTATATCAATAAGTTTTTCATACTGAAAGATGCTGTTTTAAAAGAAAGATCGTGTCTAAAAACAATATTGTTAAAAGAAAAAATAAAATGTTTTGACGCAAAAGGAACTATTTTTTATGTTTTTTTGCTAAATAATATAATATGGTTATATTTATAATCTTTTTATAATAAAAATACTGTTTCGCTGGACTTATGTGTCAAAGTCGAAGCGATCTATTGAAATATTTTTTAAATTAAGAACGACTAATTATTGTTGCCTATGAATAAGTAAGTGTTACCATCAAAATAGCTCTTTTTTCGCGGTATTGCAAACCTGAATAAAGATCTACTAGCCTACCTGGCGGCCGGTGACGTCATGGTTTGATTATCATGTGACCAAATTTATACACCTGCAAGAGGCAATGTGTCATATGGTCACCTCGAACTGTGTCTCAAATTTCAAACTTATCGCAATGTCCCAATCGTCTCGACAAAGTCGCGCACTTTTAATGGGAAAATCATTGAACTTGACAGTGAAACGGATCGAAGCGTTCGGTTTTAGTGCGAACAGGGTGCTTTGTGACAATGAAAATTTGAATAATTGATTCTTCAATTGGTTGTTTGTAAATACTACATTAAGAAATTTCTATAAATATGCATGCATATTATGATGAGATAAAATTGTCTCTGCCTAATCAAAAAATGTAGAAATAACATTCTAAATGTGACTTTGTTTTAAGAAAAGTGAATTTCCATCATAAGCTTCGAATTTTCATGCTAAAAAATCCGCTCGGATCTCATGCAGTCACATTTCGTTACCGTGTGGGTTTTGTCATATAAATGCATTTATAAAGCCAAAAGAATATTTCAAAAAGTGAAATATGGTTTTATGTAGTATTAAGTAATTATTTTACACCATATTTTGTGTGTAAAACCTGAAATACATGCAAAATTATCGAAAGACGCAAGAATCAAAATTTTCCATAGCAGAATAAGCTCAAGACGCATCAGTTGCCGTTTGAAAAAAAATTGTTATTATACTTTACTATGCTATAATTTTACATTTTTCGATGGTAAAGTTGACGAGGTTTTCAAATTATGATTAACTACAGAAAGAGAACGTAAACCATAATGTATTTCTAATTATATATAGAACTATTTTATTTACAAATAGCGAAATTTTCAATATTTTGTATGACCTATTTCACAGGTAATTTAAAGCTTGAAGTAACTCATTGTTACACCATTAATACGGAATGGGTAAGGTTACCTCAAACATAATTTTTGTTATTCAAGAACCTCTTGTTAATCACTTGCTCAAAATCTCTCTTTTCGGATAGAGTAAAGATATGAAGATGAGACTAGGGAAGGAAATTTTCAATTTTTTGTATGACCTATTTCACGGATAATTTAAAGGTTTAAAAGCCGAAGTAATTTATTGTTACACCGTAAGTACCGAAGGGTTAATCTCAAGTAAAAACGTTGTATGTCATTGAATCACTGGTTTCATTGAATTAAATGAATTCAGACGGAATAACTGAGCTTAGTACTTAGAAAGGCATATTTTAAATATTGCTTTGACCAGATGACTTTATCTCATATTTCAGGTCAAACAAGAAGGAAACACTTGTGAATATATGCTTTAAAAATAGTTCAAACCTTTAGGTACGGAAATTAGGAAACAGATCATGAAAATGTCAAGTAAAACACAAGGAAATATATTTTTGAAAAGAGTTCGTGATATTAGGTCTTTTGAATTTCAGCTTTGAACAGTCGATAAGCAGAATTAATCGTCAGCCCTGTGTATTTCACATACTTATGCGGCTACGCGCTTGCTTGTGTGCGCGTTGGCGGTGTATATGAAGACTGGCCGCAGCAATTTTACTTGCAAAGTCATAGATTAAATATTTTTCAGCATTATCATTTTCTTTGATTTATTTTAGCGAGCATGCGAGAGTTTAGTTTACTTCTTGATGTGTTTGGGATAACTAATATATGTTTCAGATGATTCTTCATTTTTTACTATTGTTTTTAGCCATATTGAGCGTTTTAACAGATCATTTGACTGAAAATAAATTCTCTCGCGCTGTAAAGATTAATTTATACAATATGTAATAAACGTACGATTTTTCTTCAGCAAAACTGAGGTATACATCAATTATTATGAAATAATCTCTTTATCTATTTATTTATTTTATACGTAAATTATGAGTTTGTGACTTTTACAACGTAAAAAACGTTTAAGAAATAGTAAAAAGTAAACATTGAAAATTTGTCAAATATGCAATAAAAAATAGGAAATCTTTTTCAAGGTGATTAGAGAAACCCGTTGTTTCTCATAGTCAATGTTAATGTATAACACTTTAAACTGTATTTTATCGTTGAATTTTTTAATTTATAAAGCGTTTTATTTAATACCAATTCTCTGAACACTCTATATTTCTGCATATAAATATAAAAAGTTGAAGTTGTCTAAATTGATTTGGTGATATAAATATATATTTTCAACATTTTTTTTTCAACTGTTGTGATTTATATAAATTGATTCAAACTATATGGCACATTATTAATGTTGCCCAAATGAACTAGGTATCAAATTCTGAGTATTGATATAAATAATCAAAACTTTGTCATAAATTTGTCTAAATTTGGTGGACACATAAAATTTTAAGTGTCTCATTTGTTAGTGAAAATAAATACACGACCTCATTGTGATCGTATATATTTCATGTGAGTTTCGTAATCTAATAAATAAAAAGGCACGCAAAAAAAATTGATTGTTGTAAAAAACACCACCGGATATGGAAATCACGACGGCATAATCCATTTTCGTTTTACAACATACTAATAACATGTAATTAAATAATAAATAATTCTTTGATTTATTTTTGGTTTAAATACAAATATTATTTTGAACGGTCAGTTCAATTGGGTTTACGTCCGTGTCCGATTTCCCCAATGAACATATATATGATCAAAAGGTGTGAAAAATTGTAATGTTTTCATTTCCCTCTACACAACCCTATACTATACAAACAGGGCGTATTATTGAGAGCTACTATTTTAACAATAAACATTTCTCAATACTAGCCGTCTTTCCTCATCTTCTCTCAAGAGAGAATTGCTATAAATGATTTACCATATTAATCTTATTGTTATGATTTTCATGACAAGTAGGCAAGGCGTAAAGAAAGTTAGAGAAAACAAATTTTAAGTTCCATGAACACAAAGTTTTTCTTGAGCTGTTACACACCATAATTCTAACATGGTTGCCAAGAAAGATAATATGAATATGCTCAAGGTTTCTCTTTATGTTGGTGTAATGAAGACTTTGACGTTTACGTTGAGTTTTCATAAATTTAATATCTTTGCGTTGGCCATGTTTTTGTTTACGATAAGGCAATAAGTTGAAGATATTACTACCGTATCAAAATGTCAAATTTAGCTGAAGATCGAAAACGTTAGGATAACTGAAAGTTATCAGTACTCACATACGAATCAAATTATATATGAACGTTAACCAATAGTAAAACACTGTAGCGATACATGACGCAGCAGATTTACGAAACCATTATAATTGTCATTATTTGTGTCGGTATATAATATTTTATATTTTTAATGCAGTCAGCGAAATCAAGCAGTGACCGTTATACGAAACAGATTCTGTATACTTTGCAATAAAGGTGAACGCTATGAAAAGGCGAGTCGTGATGACTAAAGCAGAGCACAGGCAGCTGACGACAGTATATATATGAAAGGAAGGATGACAATGAAGAAAGAACTGGATTCATTTTGACATCGCCTGTCGAACTGGATAATCAGAAGCATCATCCGTCGAACTGGTATCCTTATGTCACCCCTCATCATCATCGTCATTCTATACCTACGGGTTAATCGCGTCAAGCATAAAACAGTTAAAATCATATTCCTAAAACACTTTGATCATTTTCTCATTTCTTTTAAAACTATGGTTCTTCTATTATTAACGGTGCTTAGTATTTATTTTTCGGGTTCGTGGTGCAGCGTTCAGCGGCTTTGTCTTCGGTTACGAATTTCCGGGTTCAAGTTCCTCTACAGACAATTTCATCGATTGATTTATGGATTTCTTTTCGTAGGCATGGATGTTTGTGATGTCTATAATTCCCCTCCCAACCATTCGAATACAGAGAAAAAGAGAATAGCTAACCAATAGTCCTGTCATAGCACTATCCTTCTATCTCGACTCTTTTCGAAAAAGAGAGGTTGAGCAACTTTTTAAGTAAGAAGCAGTTTTTGTAGAAAAAATTCTGTTGAGATTCCTTCATTAAGAGACCACACCCTCATTGGGAGTGGATATGGTAATAAATAAGTGTTTCTTTAATAATTAAATTAAAATCTTCTGCCATAGACAACCCACTGTTGCAATAGTGAACGTAATAAGTAAAGTGTAGTTGTGAAGGTGTTAAAAAAATAATATGCTATAGTTGCTGATTGTTGATTAATCAATTTTAATTGGTTGAGCTCGTATTGTTCAGTAATACAACAATTAACAGCCAAATTTATGCTAATTATAATCTTCTTGAGTGTAATTTTATAAGCACGGTGGTAAAAAAAATAAAGTTGTGACAAGAAACGTCAAAATGTGTTTCAAAACTTGATCGTAAATTAACCGAAATGTTTCATTTATTTTATTAACCTGTCTTTTGTGGGCGAATTGTGATACCGATCGCCTACACGAGCCATAAAATAAACGACAAATCCAACGTCTAAGTATCAAGTTTTTGTAGATAAAAAATCAAACGTAACAATTCAAATGTATGTTTGCCCATTTTTTTGTTGTTCGCAGCAAGTAACACACCCTGGTTTTCGTTAAGTTTAAGTTTTATTAAGGTTCATAACTGAAAACGCACAGCGTTAATGACAATGATTCCTAGAAATCGGCCCGAGTCTTGTCGTGAAGGGCGCTCGGCCAATTGCTGGAGGACACGTTCGCTGAACGAATCCATTTTTGACGGAAAGGGGTGGCTCCGACGGTGCGGGAGTCCTTTTTGATTTTATGTGTGAGAGTCGATTGCCAGCCTTCGAGCCGGGAGAGTCACCGGCCGCCGTGGCCGGAACCGTTGACGTTGTGGATTGTTTGTGTTTGTTTTGTAATCGGATTTACTTCAAAATCGTTTTGTCGTGTCACTTGCATTATAACTTAAAAGTAAATTCAAGTGTTAAGTTAATGTAAATGTTGACTCAATTTTATGCGTTAATAATAATTTTTGTGTATTTGCCATTGCATCTTCGATTAAAAATAAATAAGAGTTGAACCGGATTTGAAATGGTGTTTGTTTGAGATCCAAGACCTTCTAGGACGTCGATAACCGACCATTCGCCTCTCTTCGATTCGGGTCTTTTCACAAGTTACCATAATTTTTTAACTGGACGTATTGGTAATCTTATACATGGTCGAAAAGCTTGTACAGAATAAATGACTGGATAAGTAATTAGAATGAAGACAAGAACATTTAAACTATGCATAAATTGAAAAGCGTCTTGAGCGATATGCTAAGCTACTACTTACCACTTACTTGCACTATTCTACCCGCCACTGATTTATTTTCAGTTATTTTTCTTAAATTGAGAATGTCTAAAAAGCAACCGCCCAAGACTTATCGGCGTACGACGCAACATTTTTAAAAGTCTGGTAATTGGCATTATTCTCCATCAAGTCAGCATGGTCGATCGGTCCAATATAACTCTATCCTTTTTTCATGAATTAAATGACATTTCAATAGGATGTGTTCAGTATCCTGTTTTATAGCATCATATTTGCATGTTGGCATATCCACTAACCAGCTTAGCTCAAAAAGCTTGCCAGAAAACCACCGTGGAAAGTAATGCATTTGCTCGTCCAGTAATTTGGAGTCGAGACTTTAATTATTTCCATTAGCCACTTTATATTCATGATATTAAGTAGGTTTTGCGAACCCTGACGGAGGTGTTCCACCGTCCTTGCTAGACACGCAAAGCAATTACCTACCACTGTGGTATCATAACAGATCCTATTTTACCTGATGCGTACCTGGTACCTTATGATTATTTTCACAATAGTTTTGTGTTAATAAGATGAGGCCAAAGAATTTCTCAAGATGAAAAAACTAATACAACGGGAACACAATCATTTTTCTCCAACATAACGTTTTAAAGGTTTGAAATTTACACTTGTTCATTGATTTAAGTTTATGTTTCATGAGAATACATATAGACATTGGGAGAATTATTATACTACAGTTGTTATCGACAAAAAAATTAAATCATATACTCCAAGCGCCTACTATGAAGATGTATTAATTTTCCTTACGACATGTTCATTTCTTCAGATCTTATGTGCGTTTGTAAGATATTTTTTTTGGAATCAATGACAGCGTTTTAAAATACATTAGTTATTATAGAAAATTGAGAACCAGTCAGACATCTTTGAATTTAAGATCATTTGAGACAACGAAATTAAACAAATTTACTCGTTAGAAGAAAATTTATTAAACATAACTTTAGGAATCGTTTACTGCGTAACTGTATTATTGTAGAGATTTCATTTGAGAATAATTCGTCCATCGACTAGTCCAGAAGCACGGGCTGACCCATGCAGCCGACGGCCAGTAAAGTAGTATTGTTGTCGGTCCGTGATGAGGTAGTCCGGCTTCTCTGACGATGTTGCGCTTTCAGCCCGTTTCTATGCTCCTTGCCAGTGTTGGCACCTCGTTGCCATTCATATTCATTTGCTCCCCACACAACTTGGCCTTCATATTAAAAAAATAATTATAAATTTAGATTGAAATTTTCTGATCGCTTATCTGGGCTTTTTCTTTAACATTATAGAGTCCGATAACTGCCAATGAGAGATTTTATCCTGGTGCCAATTATCCTTTGATATCGAGGACACGATTTATATGATCAAATCATTGCCACATAAATAAATAACAGATCGATTTTGCAAAATTGTAAAAAATTAAAAACATCGACACTAAAAGTCACTGCTTGTATATAATTATTTTTTCCAATTTCAAACGGTATTTTACAAAAATTTCCATGATGCATCGTTATCCTTCATTCAGAGTTATTGATATTTTAACGATGTTTGATATAGCGATATTGTTTGATTTCAAATGTTTTGTTATAATAAATATCCTTTGAACAGTGTGTTGCGCAACTACCTGCTTTGTGCAACTAACTCACTTTATTATGATGAGCCTTAGCGGAAAACTGCGTAGAATCTTGGATGGAGAAACTATTATGGTAATAAAAATCTCTTTTAATAACGTCAAGAGAGGGTGTGTCACGCGAGTTTCATCTAGAAGAAAATGTTTACAAAAATTATTCATTTTACAATCGTAAAATATGTGTCATTTTTCGTATAATTTAAACAGAATAATGTAATGGTTATATTAATACAATTAAAGCTACAATGTTTGATGGGAAAACATACAAAAAAGCAGAGAATATTAGTTAGTCTTGTACAATTCAATAAAATATCTCTGCTGCTATAATTCCTCTGAGACGAGAGGTTCGCTGCGTGGAAAATCTAAAGACTGCAAAGGCCAAAGCAACAAATGAGCGGCACAGTTTTAACCTTTTTGTGTTTTTCTAAGTAATTGAAATAATTTCATTTATTTATACTATTAGGTATACAGAACACTTTTGTTTTACTTTTAACATTTTTATACGCATCGCATAGGTATAAAACAGAGTCGGTAAACCTTTCCCCGACGGAATGGCGCATTCATCTATTTTAAAATCAAATAGGACCGCATTTAAAAAATATACATATAAAATTATTTACATTATTTTGTAAACGAAGGAAAACAATAAAATAAATTTATTTGTTTATTTCAGTCAAAAGGCAGCACCTGAGACTCTAAAAGGCCACAGGTTCATCACCCCTTTGCACAGAGTTTCAAAAACTGCTGCGCGGCCCCATTGCATGCAACTTAGAGGGAACATTGGTCTGCTGTAATATTTGCAATTTAAATTCACTTAGACATTAATTAACGTATGTTTGTATTACAATATCTGTTAATTTTAAAATATATAATAAAAAGTTTTCGATTGTCATCGAATATCGTATCAACATCAAAATCAAGCTCAAAGCAAAACAGTAAATTTATTAAATTTGGATTATTGAAATTCCATCAAGCACCCTCTGTCGATGTCTTAAAGTAAATTTATTAATTCAACCGGCTAGATTATAATGATACTTTTAATGACCTTTTTCAGTGGTATTACTGTCTGTCACATACTTTTCTTTGTTAGACAATTAGGAAATCTTCTTACTGCCCATCGTCTTATCGTACTGCCAATTACGAACATTTATAATAAATTACTCTGGAGAACTTTCAGGAGAATGATATTTTTAATACCGCGCTTAGAATCAGAGATTTTGTTTATATATTTGTTACACAATGATAATAACAATAATTGTTACACGAAAATCTTATTTGGCTATATCGTATTTTAATTTTACGGTACCCTCATTCTCAATAGTGTCTCATAAATCAGCATATTTCACAAGAAACTCTATGTTTGTATGTTATATAATACTTTGCGAGTTTTTGGCGATTCAAGCCGCTATTTCGAAAGCCCATTTTTTATAGCTAGACGCAATGACAGTTGGACCAAGTTAGAAATCAAAGTTATTAGTCATCTTCCAATTTAAACATGTTTCTCATTTTCACATATTATCAAGAGATATTTCTTACGTAGGTATTATATAAATAAAATGGTAATGCTTTAGGAGAAGATTAAGCAGACACATCGTCTCCATACAATAGTGACTAACTCAAATCGGCTAATATATTCCGAAGATGGTGGGCCAAGTTTTTTCGAATAAGTGTCAACTGAATACGTTAAGAAATATTTAAAAATAGATATGAGTACCCTGCCCAATTTTTATTGCGAACATATTTAAAGAAGTCGATAAAACGAAGTGTATGATAATTTTTAGCCGTATTTTAACGGTCGTTAAATGAAAATTATTAGAAGTGTCAAGTCAGGGGTTAAAATACTTGGTCGTATTTAATGAAGTGACGTAACTATTAATTTTGGATCGTAAGATTTTAGCATTTATGGATTCGCGAAAAAGTCGCGTTTTATTTCATTAATGACACTTAAAGATTCTATAAACCAAATATATCCCATCAAATAATGAAAAAAAAAATATTTGGCAAAAATATTGATTTCTACAAAATGAAATAAAAAAAGATGTGCAACACATTCTCCCTAGAAGATCGTTAATTACCATTAGGTATTCCAACTTGAATATTCGATATCCGAATTTATTCGACCATTTTCTAACTATTGGATATTCGAATATTTGGGTAACAGTTCGTTATAAAATTTGGATTATTGAGATTTTGTACACTTCCATGTATTTTGTCACTAACGACCCGGGTTTCGCCTTTCGGCATCTTCAGGCATTCGAGCACACGAATGCCTGAAGATGCCGAAAGGCGAAACCCGGGTCGTTAGTGACAAAATACATGGAAGTGTACAAAATCTCAATAATCCAAATTTGATATCGAAATTCCATCAAGCACCCTCAGTCGATGTCTTAAATTCGTTATAACTTTTAATAATGTGGAGTATATGGTCTCCTAATGGAAGTATCTTAACAGAATTTTTCTATGAGAACTGCTTGTTACTCAGTTGCTCAACCTCTATTTTTTTTCGAAGAGAGTAGGGATAGAAGGATAGGACTAGGTAAGCTTATCGCTCCCGCTACTCCCCGTGAGGATCGGATGGGTGGGAGGGGGGTTTTAGCCATCAAAAACACTCAGACTACGAACAGAAATCCATAAATCGATTGAAAGATCAATTTATGAAAACCGTCCGCACCGGGAATTGACTCCGAGACATACGTAACCGTAGGCAACGACGCTACCAACTGCGTCACGGACGCCAACGATTAGATCACAATTTTTCAAGATTTATAGAACAATATTGAATACCCCAGGTAGTTTAAGACATCGACTGAGGGTGCTTGATGGAATTTCGATATCAAATTTGAATTGTTGAGATTTTGTATATTTCCATGCATTTTGTCACTAATGACCCGGGTTTCGCATTTCGGCATCTTCAGCCATTCGAGCACCCGAATGGACTCGAACTGACAAATGATGTCATGATGATAGATGTCAGTTCCAAAAGGCGAAACCCGGATCGTTAGTGACAAAATATATGGAAATGTACAAAATCTCAGCAATTCAAACCCCAGGTAGTGTTTTTTTTTGTCTTCACCGAACTCGGACGCTTTCAGTATCTTATCTTAAATCGTAATACTTGAGTTTAAATAATGAATGGGGGCTAAAAACAACCCTTTAAAGATGCCTATTGTCGTCTCCGTGGTGTAGTGGTCAACGTCGTTGGCTATGATTACCGATGTCTCGGGTTCGAGTCCCAATACGGACAGTTTCATAAATTGATTTTTCAATCAATACAAGTAGCTTGTGACATTGGGAGCGGACATGTGAGTATGATTTCTCGCGTCTCTTGACTTCGTGAATTTATAATCGATTACGTGAATGAAATATATAATTATTTTTAAAATAACGAAATGCAACAGTTTCTTAATTAACAAATTAAAAACTTATTTGGTATCACAATCATGGCTAGACTGACTATGTATTCATTTTTGGGCCTCGTTTGTTAATGGCTCATGTCTCAGGTGCATACGTGAACATTGTCAAGTACACGCTTTACTCTTTAGGCGTAATAAGAGGTGAATAGATAACATATTTAGATGCACCGTTAAAAGTTGCATGCAGATTATAACGCGACAGAATCGAAAATGAAAGAAGCATATAATGAAAAAAAATGCTTCAAAACAATTATCTTGTTTTTTAAATTAAATGATTTAAGAAATAGTGACTAAGAAAAACATAAATAACGTAAAATATTCTACATATAAATACCATGATGCTTGAAAAATAAGAACTAATCAACAAGCACAATCAAAATATTCAATCCACTATACATGTGTTTTGATATCAAATAAATCAGTATTCGTTAAGGGTTTTTCTTAACCTTCCATATTCATGGTGTAACAATGAGTTTCTTCGTCTTTTAAAACTTTAAATGGCCTGTGAAACAGGTCATAAATATAACTAAAATAAATAATACAGTATAGTTTAAGTTTTATTTGTATAATTAATCATAATTTGAAAACCTCGTCGATTTTGCCAACGAAAAATATAAAATTATAGTATAGTACAGTAACAATCCAAGATGCATGACGAACCATATGCAACCGTTTTGTTTCAAACGGCACCGACATACTTCTCGAGCTTGTTCTGCTATGAAGAATTTTGATTCTTGCACCTTTAATATATATATCTATATCTATCTAATATATTATATATATATGTATTTCAGGTTTTACACACAAAATATGATGCAAAATAATTACTTAATACAACGTAAAATCATATTTCACTTTTTTAAATTATCATTTCGCTTTATAAATGTGTTTATATAACAAAAATCACACGGTAACGAAATGTGACCGCATGAGATTCGAAGGGATTTTTTAGCATGAAAACGGGAAGGTTTATTATTTTCTTCGTTCAAAGTTTAAAACTTTCAGAATTTTTAATAGAACTGTACTTACATATACGCGGAAAAGATATATAAAAACTAATCCTGCTTGGAAGACTCAATACAGTTTCGATTGCATCATCGAACAATGTGTGAATTTTTTAAAAACCGTTATTAAAATATAATAATTGGAACCTTGTTAATATGATTAATAAATTTAAATTAATAAATGAATATAACGGTTAAACGAAACGATTCCAGAATTTTAAATATTTTTTTTAATTGTAAGTGATTTCATAACATATGTGCATAAATAATTTTCAATACGGTGGCTCGATTTTTTTATTAATACTATATTTATGCATTCTCAAGATATAATTTCACTTTATATAACATGCAAGTTCAAAATTCGTTGATATATGTGATTAAATAATAAGCGTTATTTTTTGTAAAATGTTAGGACTGGTTATATGTTTTTAATTTATGCACATCGACGTAATTGCGTTTTCACTATTTATTTTATGTTATTTCGAAATAAAGATCACACTTTTTCCTCGTGTTTTTGTTTTTCATGTATACAAATGAAATTGTAATTGTTTCAGATGTGAGGAAAGTTTTTCCAATCACGGCGCCCAATTGTTATCACATTGATACATTTTATATCAAAACCGTTGCAAGTGATAAAGCATGCATAGTTCACTACGTTAAAATACCACAACATCCACTTTAATATTATCGTTCTTCTGGTCAAAAACAACTCATGTGTGGTCAACAATGTGTTGAATTTCATACAGTTATAAGAATATGATTACCATATTGATTGCTGGACGTGATTAAGACAGTAAGACGGCTTCGGTAGGCGAGTGACGACAGATATCACGTTCAGATGCGGCTATTGAATTACGTTCAAAATTAATCCAGTTGTTCTTTGTTTGTCTATTTATACTGTCACGTTGACTCTTTGTGACCTTATTTCGTCAGATATTGATGAGTGTCTACCTGTTGCGCATGACCAGCAGAATATCGAATATTGTTTAAGTATTATTTGCCAATTAATTCTTAGTCAATAACGTTGACGAAACTGATAAGCATAATGTTTCGGCACAGGCAAGTATTTACATTTCTTAATCCACAGCGTCCTGTCTCGCCACGCAACTAATAACACACTGAATTACATGATTCAATTCAAAGGTTTTTTTTAATTCACTCAGATTAATGTTTTTTTTAGACTATCTTAATATCAATTAATTTTTGTGTATCGCTAGATGACAAATTTCAAAAGAATGAATCTTTTTGGTACAGATAATTCACTCAAATATTTTTCGGCTTACTTGACACTTTTTCAGTTTGATTTTAATGAATTTCTTTATTTGTATTAACTGGAGTCATGAAATTATTAAAAAAAATGACAATATGTAAAATGCAATACAATTTTAAGACGTCAATAAATACATTAATAAGGCAAGATTAAGGGTATAGGGAAAACGACTAATATATAAGTAAATATAAGACTAGAGTTTATAACTTTGTTATTCCACTGGCTGTGTTACTTACTGTGACACGTGTTTTGCTCGTTTAAGAAGCATCACATTGACACTTTCAGTTACACAACCGGTGGAATAATAAAGATATCAACTTTGATTTTATATTAAAAATGCGACTTATTATTTGGTAAGTAACTAATTCGATAAATGGTCAGTAAGAAATAATAAATGGTCGGTTAATCATTGTGTTTGGTCAGTAAATAATAGTCAAATAAATAAAGGTCAAGTTAGGTTAGATTAGACTTAATTAAAGAAACTGACCGTTTGATATAAATATCTGACCTAATCTTACCTAACCTAACTTAGTCTTAATTAAAAAGCCGAACGTTTATTTTATTAACTGACTACGTCTATACTCACAATTTCACAAAGTTACAGCCAAATCAATCGAAAATATTAAATACAGAAGCTATTTTTTCTCATCAAAAAGTCAGCAATGATAAATAATTATTAAAAGTTCTTTAAAAGAATTAAATAACAATATATATATTTTTTTAAGTTATTTGAATTTTTATGAAAAGTCATTATAAACATGTCACTTACGATTGTCAATGACGCAAAGCATTTGGAACAGTTTTAGGAAATCTTCCAAGTATAAAAATAGAACATTCACCGATAAAGTGATCTATCCATATGACTGAAAACACTGGATATCATTTGGCATCTCACACACGTATAAATGCGACTAAGAATAAGATGAAATATTTATTCCTATATGGGTGTTATACATGAATATTGAAACAAGTATTCAAAATTGTGAATAATTCATACTAAAATCTGAACCCAATGTGTGGGTTGTTATATTTGGAGACACAGGTATCGTACGCAGCACGAAATCAGAGCATGTGTTCTGTGAATTAAAAGCCGCCTAAATTAATTGATTTGTTTACGATAGCCATTGTTGGTCATAATGTATCAATAATCGATGGCCTTATCGAATAGCAAAGAAGAGGAAAATTTATAATGAAATCGTAATAACGGCTACAAATAATGTAACATATCTTGGTGATTCGAATACAATAATAAACAAATTTGCAGCTGTCGGCTTGAATTTCATAATGAGTATATTTGAGATAGGGTTATTAATGTTATGACTTTGCATATCTTCAAAAATTTCCTTAGCCTTTATTGCTTTTTTGTTTGATGATGTCTACAACCGTTTTCCCCTTTAGCGTTTTGTTGTTTATAATTTAACTAGTATTTTTTATCCTGGTTTGCCCAAGATGAAGAACACTAATATTAGGTTATTCAATTAAGACGTTGGCTAAATAATGTTAAAATTTGAAAACATCACTCATTTGTCACACCCACAAAATAAACTCCACCAATTAATAATAATGTTAAGAGTTGAAACCAGCTAAAATAAAAGATTACAATTTTTCCACCTGCAGTCTTGTTATGGCGCCGCAGAACTTCCCGATATACAGCTTGTTGATTTGCATTTAATAATGGCCACAAATTAAATATACGATCAGAGTCATACACTAATTCTCGATGACGATTCCAGATGCACACCACGTTGTTCGAATTTACCAAACTCATTTTTTACCGAATCACAAACATGAAACTCAATATTTAACACAAAAATCTACGCTCGCGTTACTATCTCAACTGTCACTTGCAGAATATATTACGCATTGAAACGTCGAAAATATCGCGTTTTCAGTTTTAGGTTAAAAGTTAAACATTGAGAGTTGAAAATTGAGCTGTTGAACTAACAATTGCAGCCAGAATGACATGTGAAAATTTCACGTCGCTAATGTACTCTGTTTGGGAATATTTTTGGGAAGAGTTGTTGTGACCGACAGACATAAAAAAATACAGATTTTTACATGTATTTTGTACTATATAGTAGAGATTATCCTTCTATATAATCTACATATTTCATGATTCTTAATAACTCGTGATAACATAATATTTAATGTTGCTATTTTTATTTTTTTGGAACTAAATGTAATTGTGAAGAAAAATATATTTGTTCAGTTAGACTGACCACTGGAATTGTGTAAAAATTATAGATTCAACCATGGATCCCTAATTTTTGTCTAATTGAGGCCAAAGAGTGTAATAAAACGATGTGACAAGTATCTAGAAATGTACTATACACACCACCACCCACCACAGTCGTTTTAGCAGACGTTTCTCGTGACATTATTCGGTTTTGTATTGTCTAGGTAGCACTTAGCCAAGAGTTGGCAGTGAGTTGAGTTGGAATTAACCGTTTTAGTGCCAATATCTTTTATTCATATAAACTTAAAAATGCCAAAGAAATCTTCGTTTTTATGTCATTTACCTTTGTTTTATAAAAAACTGTATCTCTTCCAAAAATTGACCAATTTTAATAATTTTTTCGGTGTTTCCTTTATAAAGACTTGTACAAGGGAAATAAAACACAAATAAAAATTTGGAAATATATATTGTGAACCATAATTGAAACAAAAACTGGAATCAAATAAAAAGTTAACATGTGTGGTTTTTCGCACAAACTCCATGAAGCCCCTTCTTACAGCGGGCACAAATCAAGTTGCTCCTCTTCACAGCGCTGTAATCCTTGCTGCTGCATACTACACAGCGCCGTAAACTACGCCCAGGTAACTTTTCTAATCCAAAACTTCGAGGGGGAGATGTCGTCTTAGTAGCAGGTTCTGGTCTATTTTCGTTGAGCAACCATTTCTCCTCCAAATCTTTAATTATACTCGATGTAAATTTAAATCTTGTCATTTTTTTGACACTTTTCTCACTATACAACACATATGCATTCAGGACCATCCTTCCAAATATATTGAATACAACCCTTTTCCAATATTTGAGAGTTCTTCGTTCATCTAAATAGGTGTATAGCATTTTGTCGCTTTTGTCTACTCCGTCATCAGCAAAATAATTGTTATTGTCACTATTATCAATGTCACTCAAAATTTGCATTACGCGGCGTGAGCGGACTACAACATCACTTCCACTGTCACTTTCTATACAACTTGAACTATTTTCGTATTCCGACATTTTGGGTTAGTAAAAATCTTTTCACAAATCCTTTTTATATTATAATCAATGATAATATTATAATTTGAACTTTATGTAACACGTAGAAAGATTAAAAATTGTCGATGCGTGCGAACGTTCTCTCTCACGGCACGCCAAATAGTAACTGATTTTGCGAGCGCTATAGCGCTCGCGGCACTTTTGAAAATTACGCGCACGAGCGCGATGGCGCTCGTTGGCACCTTAACGGTTAAACTAAATTGTCTTCATAAAACACCAGAGATTTTGAGAGTGCCTGTTTTTGTATTTTTCTTCGTAAGATGACAAAAATTTGCAAAAGACTGTGTAGTTTGCTCTATTTACTTCCAAGTCGGTGTGGTTAGGGGGTCAAGGATTATGGTTCAAGTCTGAAATTACAGACATTTGTATCCTAAGTCATTGATAGCACTGGTGAAAGCATCATCAGTACTAGTTAGGCTGGTTACTAACAGATGATAACAAAAAGGCAATAGAACAACATTTTATATTTTAATCAATATGGAGCACAACCGTGAGATGAACTGCAATTCGGCCATTTAGCTTTGATTAAACATATTAATTACCATGAGAGGATTTTTTAAGTTACTTTTATCGCTAATTCTTTCAGTACTTTAAACGAATGTATGATTTTGGTTATCAATTAAAAAATATTTGCCACATAGTAACAGAATCTATTAGCTATTATCATCACCACACTAGCCGTAAAATTCTGTCGGACTTGGTTTGGAAATTTTCTGTTGATACCTCAGGACTCAGGAGTTAATTAATCTGGTATATCTCTTCTTTGATCAGAAAGAATTTGCTTACTTTTAATACAGCATACTCATAATTATTTTACTGTGTTGGATTTTATATTTTAATGAGAGATCAGGACACCTACAGTGACCAGCAACAATCGTTTATCTCAGGTTATGCCAGTATCCACCAAATACAGCCTGTTAGGTATCGTCGTTTTTGTTACATGTAATCAATATTAAATATATATTACAATAATAACTAGATGTTATTTTTGTTTTAATTCAATATCAGCAGCGATTTTTATTCTCAAGTTATGCCAGTATCTCTAGTTCCACTAAATATACCCTATTTTAGTTTAGGTTGCAAAATTGCATATCTGCCAAATGTCAAATGCCAATAACTTTATCGAATTAAAACAAATATAAAAAAACACATAATCAGTATGATTATATTTATTTAATACAGAGTACATGTTTTTTATTATTGTTTTAATTTGACAGAGTTATTTTTACGTTCTCCTTAAAAACTGTCATTTTGCAGATACGTAATTTTGCAACCTAAACTAAAATAGGGTATATTTAGTGGAACTAGAGATACTGGCTTAATTTGAGAATAACAATAGCTGTTGGTATTGAATTAAAACAAAAATAATACGTAGTTAGTATTGTAACATATATTTAATATTGATTACATGTAACAAAAACGACGATACATAACAGGCTGTATTTGGTGGATACTGGCATAACCTGAGATAAACGATTGTTGCTGGTCACTGTAGGTGTCGTGATCTCTCATTAAAATATGAAATCCAACACAGTAAAATAATTATGAGTATGCTGTATTAAAAGTAAGCAAATTCTTACCACCCATTCTAATACCTCGGTTAAGTTTCTATCGCAAATGAGTGGCATTTTAAGAATACAAGCTTAATAAGAATGTTGAGGAAAACTTATTGAAAGAATATAATATTGCCATTGCAAGATTAATAAAGATGACATCAATTGTTCCTTAGAGTCACGTTGACAATCATGATGAATACGAATTGCTTCCTTTTCATAGTTACAAAAGACGTTTTATTTCTTATATTACTTTGTTTATATTTGTGATGACACAATGAATGTTTTCTATATGTTTAGTATGCTATTGAATTCGTCTTCAGTTTAATTGATACGATAATCAGCATAATTTCCATAACAGGACAAACAGAAGCTTGTTATTGCAATCATTTAAAATTCTCCATGTGTTAACATTTTTATTTCATGAAAAGGTTTTTTGAAAGTCATCGTACTTTAAAGAGTTGATTTATTTATTATAACTCTCCAGAGTTATTCACTAATATTTTCTATTCGATAAAGTACGAGTTATTTTGTAATAGGAAAATAGCCCAGACCAATCTGTAGGCTTAGACGTAGACGTTTTATTATTATCACATACACATGTAGGTATGAAATTTTCTTATGACCAAAGCGTCCACGGTGTATATAAAAAAATACACACACAAACAACAACCAGTCCGTCAGTATAGAAACAAAAGAACAACTACTTTAGGCGTTGTTTCAATTTCAATACAGTCATCTATGACGGACGTTCCTACTAGTTTTATTATAGGAATTCATTAGTTTTAGTCTGCTTCGAGTCTGTAGCGATACATGAAGGTGCAGATCCGATTTTTAAAACCGGGCAAAGCGGGAGCGACTAGTTACCCACTTGTCCTGCCCTAGTCCCATCCTCATATCCTTTCTCTCTTCAAAAAAAGAGATTTTGAGAGACTAATTAGCAAGATTTTCTTCAGTAACAAAATTTCTGTTTGAGGTAGTCTTAAATAAGAGTCCATATTCTTCACATAAGGAGTAAAAATGGTTACTAAACAATGATACTGTATATTTTATTCTAATATTTTCGATTGATTCAGCGGTATCTTTAATAAAATTGAAAACTTAGCACTAATAGCTGACTGGTGGATCACCACTATTAAATTTATTTCCCTTGAAATTTTCACCTTCAAACACTTTTAATTGTAATTTGTGGTGTTATGGTAATTAGTACTATTATCGTTTGTGTCTTACCGCACCCCACGTCCAGTAGAAGGAAATAATTCAACCACACCCTTCATTTATAAGTTGAGAATTAGAATGATTGACGTAGTTAGCCTGAAGATGTTTCTTAAAGAAGCGAAAAACTTGTCACATTTATTAACACAACCAGTGAAATAACTAAGTTAAAAATTTTAACTAAATATTGTATTCTATTTTAACGTAACCTCTACATATTTTTTTGAAATTTCAGCCGTGAGACAATAAATTGAGTTTGGCAGCTGGGTAAGTAAAGGGTTAAAAGTGCTTTGTTAATTTTGATAAAATCAAAGTTATTTCCAATGACTGTATTACTCATTAACGATTTTGGAATGCTTTAACAGTGCTGAATATTTTAATCTGAAGAAATAAAATAAATAAACACTGACTGCTCACATATCAGAATAATTTCCGACTGCATTCAACACCAGCCAAATAATTGGCGATAGGTCATCGGTCATTTTATGAATTTGGCTCATCGATTTAAGATGTCAGGAAATTAGGAAGCTGACGGTCGTAAACAGAACGGGCTGACGTATATCAAATGGCTATTTAACCAGTTGCTACCAACACCTATACAGAAGACTCACCATTAAAATGGACGTTTTTATATTGCATTTGTCTCACAGCAAATTATTAAGTTTGATGTCATCTCGTTCAACAGACAATAAAAGTGTCTCTGGGAATAAATTTAAAGAACGGTTTTTATTTTTTTTATTGTTAATTATTATTTTATTATACAGGTAAAAATATTTTTATCCATTACGATATTTTACGTTCTGTACACTGATTTATTTGTAAATAACAAAAAATGTCCGACGATATCATTTTCTTACTGTTTTTATTTATTAATCTTATATGTAATAGCCCAAACCGCTCTGTAGACGTTTTATTATTATCACATATCACATATAGGTATGAAAATATTTCATGACCTAAGCGTCCGCGGTGTATATAATATAAAATGGACATACTAGCTACTTTAGAGATTCAGTATTTCAATTTCAATACCGTCATATATGACGGGTACGGATATACCAGTAATATAATATTTCAGAATAAAGTCTGTCGCTGATCGCCTTGATCCCGTGATATCGGATGTAGGGCAGAGTTTTTCAAGAGGTGAGTTGTGGAATCTTGAGGCCGTTTTCAGGTTTTTATATTTAGAGGACGCTGCTGAAATCCTAGTTAGCGACGACATCATTGTATATTGCAATGACGCTTTTAGTTATCTCTGTTAACCATAGTGAAAAAAAACGCATTCATTTATTTGCGCCAGTTTGTCCGAGTGCTTCTGCATTAAAATCAGTTTAATATGTGTCAAAGTGAAGTGACTCCACTAATATTTAAAACAAGTTATGTGCCTTCTGGTATTGTACGTGTCAAAAAGTATCATAAAAGTGAAGTGAGTTAACGAAATACAGCGCGCAAAAGTATTTTATATATTCTGTAAGAAGTTAAATAAAAAGTGTGTAAAATATTGTAACAATGTCATTTAACTAAAAGTTTCAATAAACGAGTTTCACCATTTTATCACTTCGTCCACTTCACCTCTCGATGACTCATAGAAAATTGACCGGGGGTGAATATAGCAATATAATTGAGCCCCCGAGAAATGAACTGAGACAAGTTATAAAATGGTAAAATTTATTTATTAAAAGTTTTAGCTAAATCATCTTCGTACATCATTATTTAATTTTATGATATGTAGAATACCAAAAAGCACCTAACTGACTAAACTCATTTTTTTCGAAAATATGAGTTGACTCACTTTCACCTCTCACTGGCTCAATTGTATTGATTGTTTTTGGCATTCATTTGGTAGAACTACATTATACCATGGTAAAAATATCAGAGTATTTAGTTATACAAGAGCTATATCAATTAGACGTCACGCCATCGTCACAAATATTATTCTTATAGAACTAAATACGTTGATATTTTAACCATACCGTTAAACTGACCGTCAGGGTAACCACTTTAAAAATATGAGCTTCCGATGTTGAATGTTGACGTGATTAAACCGCAGGATGGATGATGATGATGACGAGGTCGGTAATGTAGTCCGAAGTGGATTTTACACGGTCAGAGAGTGGCGAGAGACTCATGATCCGTTTTCTATATTCTTCACTCGTTGTATTGCGTTTTCCAAAAATGGCATTTGATGATTCTCACGCTAGCAGACAGTCTCCTTTTACAATTTATCTTTGCACTAAGTAATATCACATTTCGTAACTGTTGTGTGAAATGATGACTTGATAAAAGTGTCATTTAACGGACAAATTTTCTCTTTACAAACAATTATAATTTTCACTGACCAAAGACAACGGCGTCATGTATCCCTACAATTTAATTGTGAATTGATGAGAAACGGTTTGTTTGAAGATTCGATAGTTTTATTAATCATATTATTAACAAATAACTAAATTTTAAATAGTCAAAATATTTTGTATTTTTCTCAATGCAAGGGTTAAAACTTGCCAAGTCTATTTCAAAATCTGACCGAAACTAATGGGAATGCTACTTTATGTGAATATAAATGAAAACTTCGATAAGATAATGAAATTCAGCTTTTGTTATATTTTTTCTTGTTTTAATCATTTAGTGAACATATTTATGTGTTGGCTCATATCTTTATCGAAAAAGGGAGGGGAGGAGGTTATCAATTTATATTAATATATTAAAATATTCACGTTCATTCATTCATTTAAGAGTCTCTCTATACAATATTGATAAATTTATTTTATGTCTTTCGATTGATTAAAACACATTATTGAATTATACTTTAATTAGTTTTTTCTTAATTGGTTGATGATTCAATATTCTGATGACGATGAATATTTTTCAATTGTGACAATAGATTTTTTAAAATAAAATTCGTTTCAAAAAAATTTAAAGAATTGCATTCGAAAACGTTCATACTCAGAAATTTTTAAATTATCATATTTGTATAAATATTTGGAACTTTCATTAATATTATTAATAAGAAAACACTTCACACATCGAAAACATGACATATTGACTTGGTTATATGAAAATATTTCTTACTTTACTTAACTTTACCATATGAAAGAACTTTACTTTAAGTCATTCAGCGATTTTGCAGACAAAAATTTGTCTCACTTTCAAGACTAAAATTTCAGACATTTAATATAAGGCATTAGTATCAATATAGTTTCTAAGCATCTGTTCATGGTCGACCATAAATTAATGAATCGGCAAACAACCGAGGGACTTCAGCTGACGTAATTGCAATCTCTGATATGTATACGATAGAAAAGATAGTTAAAAATGACCCAAACGTTTTTATTATTTATAATAAACTACCGAGTACCCAGCATGCGTTGCAATACCACTCAAAAAAAGGAAGTTTTTGCGATTTAATTCTGTTTATTAAAGTGCTTTTGGATACACAATATTTTTTGTTGATGCGAGGCAGCAGTACATCTTCCCATTTAAATTTTCCATTTAAGACCGGCAATTGGAATTTAACAATTAACCCCACTTGTTATGTCAAACACGAACTGAAATGTCGCGTTTTGTATCTATTTGATTCTTTTTTAGGTTTAACCTTTCTCGGGCATGGGTACAACGACACCAAATTTTCATCACCATCGGTTGAATAGTATAGGAACGCATATGGGAAAAACAAACAAACATTATTTATATATATATATATATATATATAATAAGACTTACTGTTAGTTAATTGTACTATGCCTATAACATTCGCGCAAGTGCAAGCAATAACTTTTATCGGATACGGATGAACGGTACGGCAGTGCACAAGATACGAACAAACAAACATTGATTTTTTTATAGAATATACAGAAACGCTCGACCCATTTCCAAAGATACAAGTATAAATATTTTTTCCTAATAGCAACAAACGATTCGACACTAATTCAGTAGGTATAATAAACACGAGTTTGTATGAAAATTTAAACCAATTTAAAGCGACATTAAATTTTATGAATATTTTATTGGTGGATCTGATAAAAACCATTTAGCACAAATCATTTCTTATTAAACCAGTTTTTATTTAAGTAATTCAAATTTTATAAAAAAATTTCGGAAATTTTCGTGATTTTATTCGAAATTAAAATAATGTTATTATTCTATAAATACTAATTTTACAAAAGTGTTTTCTTTAAGAATGTCTAAAAATACTTCTGCTTATTCTTACTTTTATTCTGGTTTTTTCCGTACAAATCTTTTATATTTATTTGCTTTACTGCATAGGAAACAATTCATAGATAATTGATCTTAAGACATTCTTGGCTATGATTTAAAAAACACTTAATGCTGATCTGTCATAATGCTGTCGGCGTTCATGGCGCAGTTGGTAGCATCGTTGGCTACGGTTACGGATGTCTCGTGTTCAAACCCCGGTGCGGACGGTTTTCATAGGTTGATCTTTCAATCGATTTATGGACTTCTGTTCGTAGTCTGAATGTTTGGGTCTAATAAATTCCCTCCCATCCATCCGATCCTCGCGGGGCGTAGCGACAGCGATTAGCTAACACTAGTCCTGTCCTAGCCCTATCATTCTATCCCTACTCTCTTCGAAAAAAAAGAGAGGTTGAGCAACTGAGTAACAAGCAGTTCTCATGGAAAATTTATGTTGTTATGTTATTCCATATGCTCCATGTTGGGAGCGGACATGGATAAAAAAAAATGTTGATCTATTAAATAATACCACCAGTCAGGACTGCAATGTGGATGTTGTGGTTGTTGATGAATTCAACGTGGAACAAAAGAGATTTAGTAGAAAAAAGCAACTCGGCACAATTATGTTTATGATCGAAATTAGACCTTAGTTAACCTTCCCGTTTTCATGCTAAAAAATCCCTTCGGATCTTATGCAGTCATATATCGTTATTGTGTGTGTTTTGTCATATAAACGCTATAATAAAGCGAAATGACAATGTCAAAAGTGAAATATGGTTTTATGTAGTATCAATTAATTATTTTGTGTGTAAAGCGTGAAATATATATAAAACTGTGCGAAATTATCGAAAAACCAAAGAATCGGAATTCTTCATAGCAAACAAGCTTGAGACGTGTCTCGTTGCCGTTTGAAACCAAACGGTTGTAAACGGTACGGTCATGCATCTCGAATTGTTATTATACTTTACTAATTGTTACTATAATTTTGTATTTTTCGATGGTAAAATTGACAAGATTTTCAAATTATAATGTATTTTTATTATATATGCAGAACTGTTTTATTTACAAATAGCAAAATTTACAATTTTTTGCATGACCTGTTTCACCGATAATTTGAAGGCTTAATGGCCGAAGTAACTCATTGTTACACCATGGATACGGATGGTTTAAGAACACCTGGTCCGCAAGGGTGGCAGAAAAATTATTTTAATAAAATAAAATCCAATTTTACGCTCAAGGCGAGCATTACCGAATGAAACTAGTCCTAATCATTCATAAATTAGTTCATTTACACTACAAACATTTAATTCCTTTCTGTCGAGAGCAATTTTGAGATAGTTGACATCTTTTATAAATATGTATAACGTCATTTCCATTGAAAAATTGTATATGTGCGTTTATTTATTATTAATGCTGAAAAAAATCGCAATTAAGTGCATGAAAAATAGCACAACTGATTTTGGTGTTAATTTGAAAAAGTTGTTTTTTTACAGTTTTTATGTTCGCCTGAAAAATTTTAATTTTGCAGACATGCAATCTTGCCATGAAAACGATGATAAGGGAGTCGTGATTATTTAATTCTAAACAAACACATGTTTTTATTACGCAAAATTTCAAGGTTTTGCTGCATTCTGCAATGCCAATTTATTCTTATTTATTTAATAAATCGGA
Organism: Himalopsyche phryganea; assembly: GCA_022494535.1. Classification (NCBI taxonomy): domain Eukaryota; kingdom Metazoa; phylum Arthropoda; class Insecta; order Trichoptera; family Rhyacophilidae; genus Himalopsyche; species Himalopsyche phryganea. Next base: position 9,627,661 of record JAGVSL010000002.1, on the reverse strand, counting down.
TAAAATATGCTTTTGCCCATGATTATTTAATGAGCTGTCCATGTTGTAAGTTTTATTGACTTGATCGAACACTTATCATATTATCACTCTTCATTTAAATGTGTTTTAAATTAAGCCCCATCAACGCTTAGTAAATAAATAAAGAGTCTTTAACACGCACATGTGTTTTTTTTTTATTCAATTTAAAATTTTATTTCGATATTAGCGTATTAAAATAATTAGATTAACAATATCGATAACAAAAATAAATTATCACTACCATCAATTTGGGTAAGTTTGCCCATCGGTCTAAGATTGTCCCACTACATGAAAAAGGTGCCGTTATGATAATACTAATGGCATATAAATATTTTTTAGCTAAGCAAATGTATTGATTAGCACCTGGTGGTAAAATATGAATTAAAGTGCAACATAATTTTGAATTTGTAAGCTGTCAGCTTTGAATTATAAAACACAATTTAAAAACTTTGTATTAATAATCTGTAAAACGAATGAGCCGAGGTTGAGTAACTGAGTAACAAGCGGTTGTCATAAAAAAATTCTTTTGAGATACCTCTATTAGGAGGATATATGCTCCACGTTGGGAGCGGACATGGATTAAAAAAAAACCGAATGTTGAGTATTTTTTCCCATCTCAATTATTCTGTACAGAATATGTCAAAGTTTTTTTTGTCGTGGGACAAAGTTACCTGATTCGGATGAAAATTTTGTACACCTTGTTTTATCTATATTTACATACCAATTATAAAAAATGGGCAAATTTAAAGGTGCTACCTTGCACTGTTTGGAAGAAGATCTTGTAACAGACATGCAAACAGACATACATATCTATTTTCTGTTTTATAGTGCAGAAACTCGTACATCGACTGAACGATCAATTTATGAAACTGTTCGTACTAGGGCTTCCAATCCCAGGTTCCCGATCAATTATTCAATCCCGTAATCTCAGGATTGATACTTATATAATCCCGGGATTTTGGGATTCACTGTAAATGCTAAAAAAATAATTCATATACTTATTTTTTATAGTATAAATGTTTTGTGGTCTTCCTCTTTTTCATATTTTGAAACAGACGTTTTTAATCAATTTAAAATGTAGGACAAACGAGGACCGCTTCTTAAATGGATACAATAATTAAAATAAAATATAAAATAATTTGGATTGGTTTTTTTAATTTTTTGTAAATGACGATTTTAAATCAACGAAAACAACCACTCCAATGACCAAAAAAAATTATCATATTTACAAGCATTATAATTGAAGCAATAGTGCGCAAAAAATAAATTTTAAATTTACAATTTAGGGATTGGATGCCTTAGTCCTGGCTTTCGAGGCTGTGAGATCCGCAACCGAAGCCAACGGCGTTAATCACTTCAGCACGCACCCAACGTGTGTCAGGAAAGCAAGGAAATAATCTTATTATAAAAAAGGAGTTTTCAAAAATGTTAAGAAACACTGATTTAATGCATCATTTAATAGTGAATATAAAAAAAAAACAATTTATCCTTTGTTGTTTTCTTACAAACGCCTTGTCATACTCAAGAAAAGATTGAATACTTAAAAGCTTCTCTTACACGCAGTTTACTAAAAATAACTTAATTGCAAAAGGCTATTGGCTTTGTGAATGAGTTTTTAACAATGGCGCTGTCTAAAAAACGATTAATTTCGCAATAAATTTAACGATCATTTTATTTATGGCTGTCGATGGTCAATCATCCTTAGTAGTATCAGTAACATCTTGTTCCTCGTGAATGAGCCGTATTTTATTTATTATTGTGAAGCTGCCACAACAATTTATATCGCGTCGTTATTTATAAGAATCATAAATCGAGAGATTACAAGGTAAAATGATAAGCCCGTCAATATTCTACCCGACGTGAATAAATGAGTTCCGCCTGAATGAAAAAAAAAATATGATGTTTGATTATTACACGCCAGGAAAAATACAGTTTTGTGGTCAATGGTAACCACACAGGTCATTGCCTAAAAATAATATAACACTAACCACCAGGGCTGTGAAGTCGCTTAAATAAAAGTGACAACGATTTCAAATTAAAACAAGAAACGGACTCCGAATTGTTAAAAAGTAAAATTGATTTGTTTTACTCTCTCGGAATAGCGTTCAATTTAAAAACTTCATTATAACAGAGTAAAAATAGGAAAGTATTCAGTTGTACAAGCATTTTATTAGTTTGTTGACAGCTATTTCACCTTTACGCCATCGTCAGAACTACGCTTGTTTAATTTAGCTTAACTACCTTGCCCTCCTCCACCCACCACTGCTTTCTGATCCGTTAATTTTATACGGCAGTATCCAGTGGCGTAACAAACGTAAAGCGTATTAAAGGTTTTTTACCCTTAATAATTGGGAGTGTCTTTGCAGCAAATGCCCAAGACTTTGTGGCGTGCGCTTAAGTGTGTAGAAAATCAATCTCTCCAGATAAATGAAAAGCTGAAATTCTGAGTTGAGGTCTGATTGCTCTCTGTATGACGCCGCAAATTTTTTAAAGGCCTGGTATTTTGCCTTATTCGGCATACGTAGCCAATCGGTAGCTTAGCTATATAAATATATAAGGTTAGGGTAAAATATCAAAGTTTTGTGTTCTACATAATTTTATTGGTTATCGATAGTTCTGACGATTGCATTAGGCCGAAATAACTATTTACTAAGAAATAAAGTTTTGTTGAGCTAAAGACTTTGTTATTGTATCCTATTATAATGTAGTTCTACAAACTAAATGCAAATTCAATCAATATATATTATACTGCTTAAGAAGCGGTATGCAGTAATATATATATTATCATCTCATTTATTTCAATATCATAACTATTTTTTTAATTGAAATATTCGATGTAAAAATTGTGTTTTTGAGTTCTTACTCTTTCTACGGTATTATTAATTAATCGTTAAAGTAATGCATTGAAATCATTAATGACCCAACAAACGTTAATTCATCACCCTTATTTAAAAGGTTACAAAAAGCTCACGTATTTAGGCAAAATTAATAAAATTTCAATGCATTTACCAACAACCCTGCTAAGCATTATTTTTTCTGTCATTTTTATGCAAAAGTCTTTGAAAATACACTTGATTTAGTTATCGATACTTGAATCTCCTATTAAAAACTAAATCAAGGTAATATGTTTTAATTAAAATGAGTGTTGTATAAAGTCATTATATTTTAAATTGCTAATTGCCGCAGGCCAGTTGATAGTGACTTGTGCTTCCTACATCCAGGACTTGAATCCCTAGCTCAATATTAATGTTTATCTCCTCATCCCTAATCGCTAGTACAGTATTAATTTCTCTAATTGGGACATTATGTCGACAGTGTTTTGGCCAATTGATGTAATCCTTAAAATTGTTCAGGAGATAGTAAAAACTACTTTTATCAAAAACATTATATGGTGAGTTGCGTCATGAATCTTTGAAATGCACCCCTGTAAATTCTCATGTTTGCAGATACGGAATTATACGTAGGGAGTGTAGATATAATAGTGACTTACATCAAGTGGGGGGTCGGAATTTTTAATACTGAAACCAATGTAAAATAACTTTTCCCTTCCAAAGATCGGTCAATTTATTTTTATATCATTTAGCTGAGATTGGCTCTGTCATCTTTAAAATTAAATCCAATCGTTAACTCATTTTCGTATTTTTAAAAGGGTTTCATCAAATGGCCAAAACGATATTAAAACCCACATTATTAAAACGTTTCTAGCAATTTCAAATTGTATTATTAAAGCTAATTATTGCTAAAGAAAAAAATATTTTGAAATTTTGAAACATACGAATATATACTTGATGAGAATTTTTAAAGTTCCTCAAGATAAACTCGAGGAAAAATGACACGAAAAACACCCATGTCCAGGATCTATCGTTTGATATAAAATTAAAATAGATAATTAGTTATTCCACTGGATGTGTTATTAAATTAATGTAACGCGTTTCGCTTCTAGAAGCATCTTCAGACTAACTATATCGCAAGGTTATTTATTTCTAAGGTAAACAATAATTCAAATTCTTAAATTAAAAATCAAGGGTAGTGTGACTATCTACTGGACGTGGGGATCGGAGTAATGATTACCATAACATTACTATTTACTAGCGTTTGGAGGTAAAAATCCCAAGGGAATTAATTTGAATAGTGGTGAGCTAACTGTCTTATTTAAAATGCTATTTACTAATTAAGTATCATGCTGGGGCTTAAAATCAGACCCATTTGATTGCCAGGGTGAATTCTCTTACCACTGGACCACAGGAGCCAACATACAATGACAATTTTCAATGCTTTCAAGGGTTTTTCATGTGAAACTTATTTGCTGAAAATCAATTCTTTTACAATAAATTAGCGAGCTAGATTATTTTACGATTCAAGCTGCCATTTCATACACATTTTTCACAAAATAACTTGTATTTTATATTTTATTAATATTTAACACGTTTGATATCCATTATTTCCTCGATTAAAACCAAATCGCGTGTGATCCTATCATTTAATATTGGCGTTGACTGTTAAAATATGGAATTTATGTGTTATTTTAAATTATTGAACAATCGATAAGCGAAACAACTTCCTCAATGAAAGTGGCAGAAAATACTTAAATGCCATTTTTTTTCGTTGTTAATTGCCAACATAAATTTGTGTATTTAATGTTTTCAACGTGAAAAGTTCTAAAAATGTATTGTTTACTATTTATACTTGCTAAGTTAAGTGTGTAGGTAATGATAGCATCGAGTATGCATGTCATCTTTCAATATAAATGTTAAAGTATTACTCTATTAAGCGTAAATGTCTCTAGAAAGATACTCAACATTCGATACCAGCCCATATTATGTCAGCTGGATAATAAATGTTCATTTTTTTATTTGTTGATGTCATTGCGTGATTATTGAATTACATTGTACTGTTAAAAACAATGTTTTGGTGACAACAACAACACACAAGAAGTTGGTTACCCACCTCGACCCGTTATGTGTATGCAGTCGCTGTTTCAACGCCGCCTTCCATTACGCAATAACGATAAATAAACTGCAATAGAGCTTAATCTCCTCCTTGTTGAATCTAAAGAGGAACCGAGAATATTCCGATCACCATTTACAAATTTATCGAATGCCTCAAGTCGGTATGAGAACGGACTAAAGCAAACAACTCTGCTAGTGGTGACAATAAAAATTTGGTTCCTCAAATTGTCGTCGCATATTTTACAAAAAAAACACTCCAGCTTACCTACACTTCTTAGACCATGGCTTTAGCTGATTTACAGTCACCATAACTGGTCGAACTCGAAGATAAGGAACGGACCAGGCAGCGCCTAGTAGAGACGTTGGTACAAGCTGGGTCATATGCTGGGGATACCTTCGGAGATCCTCAACCTGCTTGCATTAATGTCATAAAAGCATTAAAATCTAAAGGAATTGATTATTAGGTAACGCAAATGATCGAACTGGCAGCCAATCTCGCAAATAATCTGAATGCAAAAGTTATTTTTATGTATATAGAGGAATCCTAACAAATATACAAATATTGGATGTGGATTAGAGATTCCAACTATCCGTCATTATCAACTATTCAAATATCGAATAGTAAAAAAGAAAACATTTGAATAGTTTTTGAAGTATAAAAATAATATTAAAAACCCAATTTGAATAACAATATTCATACTAAAATAATATAATTTGAGACATCGACTGAAGGTACTTGATGGAACTTCAATGTCAAATTAAAATTGTTGAGATTTTGTACATTTCCATGTATTTTGTCAATATCGGGTATCACCTTTCGACATCTTCAGGTATTCGAGAGCACGAATGAGCTCTAATGGCTGAAGATGCCGAAAAGCGAAACCCGGGTCGTTAGTGACTAAATACATAGAAATGTACAAAATTTAAACTGAAATAATAATTTAATGGTACATAAAAAGTTTTAAGAACACGAGCTCATTTACAATAAAAGTCACGTTTATTCAAACTTTAAATCACTGAAAAAATATTTTCTTAAGCATGAGATATCTACATTTTATAATAGTTTACAACTAAAACTTTTTCCACTTCTGTCACATCCCAAATAAAGACAATGCGTATTCCAATATCGTTCCATTGAAATAAAATATTTTAAATTTGTCATTTGTCACACTCAAGTATTATGGTAAGATATTGAAAGCGTCCGAGTTGGGTGAAGACAAAAAAACCATTACTCGTGGTGATATTCATTATTGTTCTTGAAACCTGAAGAAACTGTGATGTGATCTTTCGACGTTTTTGCAAAATATTTCATTAAAAATACTACGAATACTATTCGAATAGTTGCCCAAATATTAGAACATCGAATAGTTAAAAAAGTGCTGAATATATTCGGATGATGAATATTCCAGTATTCGTGTTGGTATCCTTAATGCTATCTATTTACACAGAGGGCTGTGAAACCAGGAAGAAGTATTTAAATATGGTGTAGTTAACCTTTTGTGAGATGACATATAATTATTTTTAATGGTAACGAACTGACCACTAAAAATGATTGAAAAGCTATCCTTACTTTGCGGTTTTATCAAGAAACGGCAAATAAAAATACACTTGAATTATTGATCAATGTTTTTGCAATTAATCACTTATGGAAGGCCAACGTAAAAATTACATTGAAATATTATTTATTACTAATTATACCACTTGAAAAGTCGGTTTCACTTCCCAGAAAGCATCATCACTTAGCAATCATTTCTTGGAATAATTTATTGGTGGCAGTATTTAAAATGTCATTGAGAAAACCTCATACATTTCCGATAAAAATTGGTATAAATTTTTTTAGACTTTTACTTAATTATTTGTTCCTTCTTAATAATTGCGTTTTGGTTGTTTCGTTAAAAGTTTTTTTCACCCACAATTGTTACGTTCACATTTATTAGGGTTCCAAGAATTTTAACTTCACATGGCTTCACCTAAACATTGTAAATTTGACATACATTGAAGGTTAAGATAACTTGATCAATTCGTCTTATTATGGCTTGATATTAATTGTACAAAGTATGAAAGGTTAACGGCACAATACACTTTTGTGTTTTCAATACATATATCTACATATTTTAAAGCCATTATTATTATTCACATCAGTGCTTCTCAACCCTCTTATACATGCAGAGCACTAACAATAGAAGGGATATTTTGAAGACCAAAAACGCAAGAACATAATGTATTATTTATATAGCAGGAGCTGGATTTCCCGACGTTGATCGGATGGATAAAAGAAAACAATTGAAAAAGATATTGAGGTAATCTTCAAGTTCAAGGGAAACAAAAATCTTTAGTTGATTTAAATAATCAGAAATCAATCAGTATAAACTTTTAATAATAAGTCTTCTAGAATTTTTAAAAAACATTATCCATTCTGTTTCTCTATTTTGTTTGGACTTGGTTGAAAAGTCTTCTCATATGAAAATGTTGTCAAAAATGTGGAAAATCATTTAATGACTTTGTAATTCAGAGATAGATATTCTTCTCTCAGTGATATCCGAAATTGACTATAAACCAAAACAATAAAGAAGTGTAATTGACCGTGGTCTGATGACTAATTGACTGTTTAAATTGTTTTTAATAATGATTACAGCTTGGAATGTTTGCATTTTAAAAACGATGCCAACTATTTGCGCACGCAGAAAATTACTTCGGACAACCAGAAAAATTCTGCAGGCCACCGGTTTAGAAACACTGATTTAAATCACAGCGTCAAAACAATACATTTCATATGCAGGAGCTAGTTTGAGCCAGCCTTCACTCTACCTTTGAGTTAAAAGGACTGCGAGGGGTTAACAGTTTCGATCGTTAGAATAGATAAACAACTTTTGTCGATAAACTAATAAAAATACATCGATGATCATTAAACCGTAGAAAAAGTAGAATTTTGCAACCGGATAATTAATTACTGTTTAAAACGTTGAATATTTTTCATAAAATATCCATGAACTTGTTCAAACCAATCGATTATTATTATGTCTTATAATAAATTTTATCTAAAAATTAAAAGACAGCGAGACATTCTAAATATAACTTCGCAAAAAAATACTTCCTACTTTTAAAGTAATGAATATTAATTTTTTTTGGAAATGTGTAAATCACTTATAATAGAGTTGAATTTTGAATATTACTCCATCTGTTTAAGACTGTATTGAAAATAAGTGTAAATATTTTAAGAAGCAACGTGGGAAAAAAATGATTTTGTCTGAACAATATATCCTTGGATGAAATTAATGCAATTTCATTCCGTAAGTAGTTTACCTTACCCATACTCATTATTATGACCTGTGTGTCGGAATACATAATATTCATGGTTCATCACTTTGAATAATTGCTTTTAATTAATAAATGAGATTAATTGCATGCTATTTGAGGTTAACATTAAGACGGTCGTAAAAACGTAAGCGTTCGTTGATTGCTTTCACACGCGCTTCTAATTTATAGGCATTTAAATATCAGTAAATTGGAATTAAATTATGGAGATAACGATTTCTAAATCAATTAATATTTTCTACTAATCTAACATGAAGTGAGCGGAATCGCACGCAGAATAATCATTTCCAATTCATGAATCTCAAAATCATTTTAACTGTATAGCAGAAAAATTCTACTATATAGCTCAAAATACGTGTAGAAATCTGTATGTTTGTATGCCTGTGAGAAGCGACAACTCCTCCCCAACCGTTTTCAGTAGCGATGTGAAATTTTCACATGTAATTCTGGCTGCCATTTTTAGTTCAACTGTGCTATTTTCAACTCGCAACTGTCAACATTTAACTTTTATCCATTATATATTCCGTGACTGTCATCGTCATCGTCATCGTCATGTTGCTTAGCAAATGTTAATTTGTTACACTATGAATTTCATAAATCACAAGATTGACGGTAAAACTATCCATTATTTAAAATAATAAAACTTAAAACAGCGAAATCCTCATTTCGTGATCTTAAAAAGCAGTACGTCAAAACAAAGAGAAAATTGAATGAATTAATATAAGCGACCTTTATCTTGGACGAAGCTGGGGAAACAATTGTATAAATCTGTCTGTCTGACACAAAAACTCCTCCCGAACGGCGTACAGTAGTGACGTGAAATTTTCACATGTCATTCAAGCATCCATTTCTAGGTAAACGGTGCTATTTTCAACTTTTAACATTAATATCTTTTGATGGCTATATTTTATTGGTGTTACATGAAGTACGGTACATCGTCAACTTCTAAAATTTGTACTAATTAATGACTATATTTTGTGTGTTACTTGAGGGACGTCCACGTGAATATTATCGCCTTTCAATATTATTATAAATTGATAAACCATATTTTGTAGGTGTAGTAACATATGGTACGGTCCATGGTGATATTGGAAATAGAGCACCCTCTATGCCGGGCGAAGATTGGTAATAAATACTAATAAATTTGTACATAAATACTTCATTCACTTTTGTAGTCTTAGTTGTGTCTAATGCTTCACACTTTTATGAACAGGGTGTATTCCAAATCATAAAACGTACATAGTAATCGACAATATTAAGTAGTACAATTTAATTAAAATGATCATGTAATAAACGAAAAAATTACGTGAAATTGTGAATGTTTAATAAATTCCCCCAGATGCCACCAACACGTGATGTATATAATATATATATATTTTTTTACTATCTGTATTTGTACGCAAATAATATTTTTTATATTAAATTCTAAAAAATGATTTTATTTATTTTGTTATATTATGTAGTCTTCATTATATTTGTCAAACACATGGCACATTGGCGTCAACTGACATGTCATGTATAATCATTTTCATTTTACAAATAAGTAATATTCAGTAGAATGAATAAATATTTTGCTGTTTTTTTTATAACATGTCTACTACCCAATTAGGCATACTATATGGATGTAGTAATATTATACAAGGTTGTCCCCAATGTGGATCATATAGGATCCTCATAAAGCTTATATCAATATAAGTTTTTTCTACAAGAAATGACTGCTTCTCAGTTACACATACTCATTTTTTCAAAAAGAGTAGGGATAGAAGGATATGACAAGGGCAGGACTAGTGGTACGCTAATCGCTTTCGGTAATTCCCGTTTATAGGATTGAATGGGTGGGAGGGAATATTAGACATCGCGGACATACATGCCTTCGAACAGAAGTCAATAAATCGGTTGTGAAAACAATTAATGAATCTGTCCGTACTATCACAATCAGCACAACATGACATATGGCACCGGTTCCATCGGGAATTTTATCTTTGAAAGAATGCCGGAGGACCTGTCGCCGACAACACACCGAGAGATCACGACTCAGTCTGAAGGGCATAGAAAAGACCTTTCAAAAATTCCACGACTCTAAATGGCGACATGGTTCACCCGAAGTACCAAGAGTAACATCCACTTCACACGATGTTTGATTAAGCCATTGTAGGTACTCGACCTAAAGGCCACTACTGAAAGGTTGTATGAGGATGTTACCGAGACTCTGGCTAGGGATGATTCGAATGAGACAAACAATTGTGAACTAAGCCATTGGTTTAAATTTACCGAGGACCGTAGCGTCAGCCAAACACAACAAATATTCTAGAGTGTGACGTGGCACTACTTTATTGAGTGAAAAGAGACAGTCCACACAAACCACTTATTGTATTTTGTGAAATAAATAGTGTGTAAATAATTAAACGCAAAAACAGCGAAAACAATCTATCTATTTTTTCGTAGAATTCATTTTTAATGATTATTAAGTAGTTTGATTACCCATTCGGTTATCTGTGACATCTTCGTAAGACATTTATGTAGAAGGTAGAACCAAATTGTTTGATAATTTTAGGCAGGTTGATTCTTTGGCAGATGCTCGATTCCGTTATAGCAATGAAACTGAAGATTTGAAACGTTTAGGGTCCGATGAATTCAACGGTTGCAGGTAAAAACCGAAGAGTAAACATTTTTCCAAAATCCTATAAAAATGCTCACATATACTAGTAGTCGTTCATGTAATTTTTTATTACTAGTGGGAACGCCCGTCATAGATGACTTTATTGTAGTTTGTTTGCCTCGGCGTTTAGGTCGCTTCGGAACTGTGTGTATTGTTTATATACACTGCGGACGCTTAGGTCATGGAAAAATTTCATACCTACATGTGTATGTGATAATAATAAAACGTTCATATCTAAGCCTATATACCGACCTGGACTATTATATATAAGATAAATTACTTGAAAAACTGACAAAAACTTATAAAAAAAATATTTAAAGCCTTAATGCAGAGCCTGATGAATTCAACAGTTACAAGCAAATGCAATAAGCGATTGTCTGTCTAATTACAAAAGGCATGGTATTTTTGATCGAAAACACAATACGATTAAATAATTAATTATTGTTAACCACTAGAGTGTCAGGTTATCGACAAGTTAACTCACGAGCTCTTATCATCGTCACAGCAAGCCACCAAATATTTATTTTGTCTTTTGTAGTGTAAAATTGTGTAGTTACTCTCTATTGAGTTTTTTTTCTTCAGGTTAAATATTCATATTATTGACATAATCTGTAATCTTCCAGTGTTCCAGCTTGACGCTTGTAGATGCCACAGGGCTATCACAAGTTTTTTCTTTTTTTTACCATATCCGCTTTCTACTTGGAACACTCATGTTTGCGGATACGGGATTATAAGTAGGGAGTGTTGATATAATAGTGACTTACATCAAGTGGCCTGGTCAGAATTTTTGAACATGAAACCAATGTAAAATGTTGTTTCCCTTCCAAAAAATGATGAATTTAATTTTCTAATTTACACCAGTTGGCCGGGACCTGCTTTGTCATCTTTAAAATGAAATCCAGTCGTTCACTCATTTTCGTATTTTTTTGAAGGTTACATCAATTCGCCAAAACACCCTTGAATTGTTAGACGTTTCTTGTTGGAATTATCTGTTTGGTTTTCACCATGTGAACACATATTTTGACTTATTCACTATCATACCAATGTAAATATGAATAAATCTCAAAATTGGAGTGTTTGCACAACTTTTAAACTTTAAAACCAAGTCATTTGACCAACAAAGTGTTCCGGTCATTTCATTAAGTGTGATGTTTTTAGTAAAAACCCGGTTTACTATTATTGTTTACACAGATTATTTACTTAGTAATATTATTCAACAGTGAAGCATAATTGCTTTTAAGTGTTGGGCGTAGTAATGTTTGTTCTTTTCAGTTTTTTAGAATCAATATTTTTATTTTTTATTGATTTTTTTAGGAAAAAAATCCTTTTATACTGCACCACTATGTAATATGTAGGTTTTTATATAAGTCGCTGAGTCACTAAACACGCTCCCGAAGGTTTTTAGGGTTTTGAGTAAATCACGAAAAACTGTTATCGATTTATAGATCTGTGTTCGATTCCTCTGACCTGTCTGCAATTTCCTCTTATCGATTCGATCCTAAAAACGTGATCTATTCAAAGCAATACCTACTAGCCTTGTTCTAGACTCTAGACTCAAATGATGAAAGAAGTGTGGTTAATAGGTTAATCTCTTCAACTTCTGTTGAGATGACTTTATAAGAAATTCATATAAGTCGTTAGTATGATAGTTTAATGAATACTTTAAGTAGTTTTGTGTCTTCAGTTGTATAAGGAAAAGTGAACTATTCTTTTACATTGACGAAGGACGCAATAGAAAGAAATTTTTGACTTAACGTACGTTAAAACTAATTTCATTGAAAAATACCCAGAAGCTTGTTTAGTGACTCATATATATTAACTATATAACAGCAGATATGCCATGAAATAATAAACTATTTGGTGAATGGAAAAAAATGTACTCAACTGTCAATTTTTTTCTCAAAAACTTTATATCTACTTTAATATTGTATCCTATTATAATGAAGTTCTTCCAAGTTAATGCCAATTCAATCAATAAATATGTTATTCACAATTGATGATACACCGATCGACTAGAATACATTTGGATTATAAAATCGATATTTATTTGTTTTTAGTTTTTATGTTTTTTTCTCTGATAACTGCGTCAAATTAATATGTACCATCACTTGAAAGTTAACATACATGTTTTGGAAAAAGTTCCTGACCTCAACGTTAAAATTGAAATAAGGGTGTGACATATATAATCCTAAGATTATAAGAGTTATAGTATAAAATAATCACTAAGATTTTAATTAAAATGATGTTTAACCCTAAGGTGATATTCGTAGTTTTAAATTATTTATAAAACACATCATTAGCATAAAATATACACTTTTCAAATGCGCTTCAACCTATCATTATACAAACTAAAATTTAAATTATTGAAATTCAATTTAATGGCAGCGAAAGTTTCACGAAATTTAATTAAGTATAAATAAACGCCCCATACAATATCAAGTTTTTCAACGTCGCGTCACATACGTTATGGTCTTTTTGCCGAATTCAATAAAAATATTCATGAATCGATTCGATATCGCCAAAAGATATGACAAAAGCAGTCTGGCAGAATTTGACAGTTATCTTAGTATTTATTTGATTATATTTCTCGAAAATTTTGCTTGATTTTCGCCTCGTAAATTATTCAAAGATAAGTGGGCTGTGTAATGGACCACCCATCTTGCTCAGGTGTATGCGAAATTATCTGCCAACACTTGATTATACACCTGAAATTAGTATTTAAAACTATTTTCCTTTTGTTTATTTACTTTTCGCAAACCTAGAAAGTAAATATAGCTTCTTTTAGATCGTATCACCTATTTGGATAATAATTTTGAATCGTTTTTAAATTCACATTTTATATGCAGATATTCTGTTCAAAAAGGACGAACTCAAATTTTTAGCAAAAAAATTAGTCAGATTTATACTGAAATTATTACTCATTGCATTTCAAAATTCCCTTTCACCCATTCGATCCTAAAAATGAGGCAACGAGAGCGATTAGTTAAACTTCAGTTGTGTGAAAAAAAAATTAACCAACAAGTTTTTTTCATATTCAAACTTATGTTAAGATAAGCTCCATTAAGAGTCCACATGCACTAAATTGGGAGCAGATACGATTTAAAAAAATCAAAGACATGCAATCAGGTATCCCACATACAGTTTTCCAGCCATTTGACCAGAAGAAATGATGTAAAACTGGACAAACTTATGTCCTATCTTCATCATCCCTGTTAAATTAGTTGAGCGTCTTTCGTGGAACATCTTCTATTTAAATTCTTCATCGAAATATCTACATCTCCATATCTATATATATATATATAAACTAATGTTTGTTTGTTTTCCCTTATGCGTTCCTATACCGTTTATCCGATTTCGATGAAACTTTGGGTAGTTGTTGTGCGCACAAAAAAGAATCAAATATGTACCAACAGCGACATCTCGGAAAACCTTCTGATTTATTCGTGTACGCACCAGATGGTAAACAAAAAACATTTTGTATCCAAAATCACTCCAATAAACAGAATTAAAGCTCTTTCTTTCTTAGAGTGGCAACACATGCCGGTTACTAGCTAGTTAATCGTAAAAAAAATAGTAATGAGATTTGTCCTATGACTTTTTCGAATGCAAAAAAAAATATTGGCCTACTATAAAAAATCATTGCAATAAGCTCTGTATCAATACATTTGAATTATTATTCATTGGATTTCGTGATTGAAGTCTTAGTAAGTATGCTTACCGTTTAATTAATTCTTGTCTAGTTGGATGAATATTTAACACATTTAAATAATACAAACAAGCTCCTAGACAACTAGATCCCAATAAGTAACGGGTTGAAAATATATTCACACTCAAAACAAAAAAAGGAATGAAGCCACAACATTTTTATTTTCATAAATTTAAACATATATATATTACTTGGGATAAATTAATATATTGAGACAATAATTTATTGAAAATAAGATTATTATGGGATCCGATGATTTTGTAAACCACTTTGTGAATACTTGTTTAAACAATAAATCAATCACTACAATATCATGCAGTATCTAAATTATAGTACTTTAAAGTTTCCGTGGGTAGATCCATTTGTATTTAATTCACACTATCAACGAATATATTTATATTGAAAACGCTGGCGTCAACTTGTCTCAAATAAAAACATTTTTTTCAAAATTAACCAACGATTTCTCAGAAAAAGTTTCAATGACAACAGTCAAATAATGTTGCAGTTTTTCAGATCGATGTATTGATAAATACATCGTAAAGAATAATTTAGTTTGTATGTGTAGATTAATACTTTTTTTTTTGCAAGTAGAAAATTGAGGACGAAGGATTGTATTGGTGATATAACGACGAGTGAAAAAAGACTCACTGCTCGCTTTAATACATTTTTTAGCTGTTTCATCCTTGTCCAATCAATTGGATAATATGTAATTTTAATAGAACATTCTAACACTGTTTTTATTCAGCTGCTTGATAGTTTCTTTTATGAGACGGTAAGCGTAATAATGCACAACGTATGGCATTATGACAAGTACTTCAACACCAAGGGTTTCTTTGAACAATAAAAAAATCTATGTTTGATTAGTGAATAAATTTAGCAGTAGTAAAGGAATATAATATGAATCGTTACTAAACAGAGTGAAGATATTTAACTATGTATTCAATTTAAAACAATTAATTCTATGTATAGACCTATCATTGTGTTTAAATTCTTTTATCCACTGTGACCCGTAATAAATATTAATAAATATTAAAAAATGGATAAATTGGCTTTTCTATCAAATAGGTTGTGCACAACTTGTACAGAACGATAGGAGTTGCAGGAAAGGATTATTATTTTTCTAATAACATTCCCTTTGCTCCTTTTGAAGATCGTATCAGTCACTAATAAGTATAAAGCAACGTAAAGTTCATTTTTTTTTTTAAATAGATTGAACAATCAATTTTTAGAAATGTCCATTTGGGAATTTGAAGCAGTGGCTACCTCAACTGAACAGGTCAAACGTCTAAGATCGTGGACAACTCGACTACATGATAAGCAATAAATACTTGTGAAAAAACGTTTTGAATCGTTCGTTTGATTCATATAAACTATCAATCTTAGTGGAAAGACGTAGGGTGACTGTTATAGTAATTGGACATTTAAGGAAGTACTTCCCTTTAACAGTGTATAAGTCAAAAAAATAAGTATGTAGGAAAGATGTAAGATTTATAGAGATGAGGAATTTAATGAGCTACAAGAAAATGAACACAACAGTAATGAAAACAAAAGTTTTTTTTGATATTTGTATTAGACTGAAAAATATGGAAAAACATAGTTTTTGGACACACTTACTTTTTAGGTTAGTTGTTGTACCATTAATTTAATCTCAATGAATATTGACAGTTTGTAGTCTATCACGGTTTCCTGAGAAGTTTCGTTATGAAATTCACGAAACTTTTAAAATGTAAATGTCACTAAAATATCACTGTTTCTTAAAGGGTCTGCTAACACAAACACGTTTTTTCATGATTTCAACCTGACATCACATACAAATGAAGTTTTGTCAGTATTGTCATCTAGTAGTGAATAATTAAAGCTGCAGTTACATATATCTAGAAACACTAGATATATTTGTCTCCTTCACACCAACAAGAATGCTTAGTTACTCTTATTTTGGACGTTTAAAGTTGAAGTGTCCAATAACTATCGCCGACCAATTACTATAGCAGTCACCCTATAATATATTTATAAAAAAAAACATGTGCTATTTATAAACATTAATATTCAAATTAAAAATAGAATCTTACATTAATTTATAAGGTGGTTTTATTTAACATTCACATAAGCTTTGTATTTTTTTCTGTTGATCGTGCATTCTCTCACGAATTTTGCAAAAACTATTATAAAGTTCTCTCCATTTATCTAATCACATGAGCATGTGATAAAAACGCTTTTGCTTTAACTAAGTAGGAATAAATTTATTTGTCAGGAGTGTTATGTAACATTCAAAAATCAATTATTTGAACTTGAAGAAATATTTGTTGTTATGTAACACTAGCAGTTGCATAGAATACTAAGTACTTATATAGATAGATAGATTTTTCAGTGTATTATTACAAATATAGCACCACGTTTGTATTTTACATTTTACTTGAATTAAATAGTGTTGCTAATTATTGTTAGATTGTTAAATATTAATATTGAATTGCTTTGTTAATCATTTATGTACGTAATTATTTGTATGCATGTAAGTCAATATATCCACTAAAGCGAGAGATTCTCTGCGCAAAAAATTCATAGGCTGAGCAGACCAAACGTACAAATGCGTGGCAAAATTTTAACCTTTTTATAAATATCATTATGTCAAATGAATATTTTTTTTACACAAATTAGTATTTTTTGTTTTGCTTTACAGAATTAAAACTATTTTTATTTATTCATCATGTATTTAATTTAAGCTGCATCAATTTTTAATGCATGCAGCTTAAATTCGAATAAGCGCCAACCCAAAATGAGGGGGGCTCAAAAACTACTGGGCGGCGCATAGGGGAACATTGGTGTCGATCTGAATATAGACTAAAATAATAATTTAATAGTACATTAAGAATTTTAAGAAAGCGAGCTCATTCAAAAGGAAAATCACATTTATTGAAATCTCTGAACCAGACGGAAAAACAAAAACTACTACATATTCAAAATAGAGGTCTGTGCAGGCCAGGGCTTGGCCCGTGGACGTTTACCCGGCCCGGATGGTGGGCGGATACAGACCATTCAGATTCGGGCTCGGGCCTGGCCCGGGTAAAAAATTCAAATTTAAGAAAAACAAATCGTACTATGTTCGTGTTATGGCTCAGCCATAAGGCAATAGTTTTCATAACTTAAATAATTTATTTTACATGTGCTATGGATGTCGTTGGAAATATAGAAACAATAACATATATTGTTCGAAAAGTATAAATGAATACTATATTAAAAAATAAATCCGGGCTTCGGGTCGGGTTCAGGAAACAAGTATGATATTGAGACTCGGGCTCGTGCCGGGCCGGGCCTGAAGATGACGGGTTTGGACCGGGTAATTTTATGAAATTTCGGCCTATGCATCTCATCATACTTCTAATCCAAAAGCACTTCAATAAACAGAATTAAAACACAAACGCTTTCTTTTTTCGCATGCCCGGTACTCACTAGTATAATAAAAAATTATGCTATTAATATTGAATGGCTTATTGTGCAACAAAAATGTAAATGAAGAGGGATTCTTCGTAAGTCAGACTTATTCAATTAAAGATTTGATAAAGATTGATAGATTCAACCATTAATTAAAAAACTTTTTTAAGGACAAATTTGTTTCGTAATACTTGGCATATTCTTCCGGTATTGCAATTTGTAAGTCTAATCAAATGCTTCTTGTTTTACTATCTTCTTTAGAAGTTGATGGATTGATCTACAACTACTGATATTTCAATAATTTCTGATGAAATTATACATTGTATAAACTGTATATTTCGTATTAGTATATATGAGTACATTGGTATCAAAAACGGAAATAAGCCATGTGTGAAAATGTACAAATGGGGTGATTTTTAATTTTATATATATTCCACACTTCATCAAGCCCAGCAGCTTTGACACATTAAAGTAAATTCTAGCTCTGTGATTGGTCAATGTGTGGATCGAAATTGGATGCTCTGCGTCCGCTTTTTAAACTATATACGAACTTTAAACACAAAATTATATATGAAACCATTGGATTCTGATATTTTTTTGTAAAGATCATCACTTGCACTACCACAAACAATAAAAATATGACTTTCTAGGGATGTGGCGTTTGTCCGACTTTGATACCAAGGTACTCATATATAGATACGATAAAAAAGAAAAATTTAAAATTATTAACTACCGTAAATATTTATTATGTTCGAAATGAATTTTATATTAATTAGTAAATAATAAAAAACTGTAGATTTATCATTATGATTTTGTAATCTTTGAAACCATAACATTAAGACTGACTTAATATTCAGTTCAGCGATCATAAAAATAGTCGCACGTCTTCTTCCGCCTAAATGAAGAGTAGACCATTGACTTTTTTGACATTGATTCTAAAATAAATACACATATATTTGGAATAATCCGAGACTTAAATAATTCAACAGGTATTATTATAGGATGTGACTGAATTCGCAATGATTTTCAATCAACGCTTATAATCTTCGCTGGTGGGTCTTTTGAATTCAAATCGAAATGAAGTACATATTGTGAATTTTAAATAAACTATAAATATGTATGATAATAAAATTATGTGCACATGTTTGCATGAATATAAAGACGACTCATAAAACAACTATAAAAGGTTCGATACTCTTAAGTAGTAATAATGGATTCCAACTTTTCGTCATTTTCAAGTATTCGGATATCAAATAGTAAAACTGAAACTTTTCTAAAAGTTTCTGCAGTATGAAAATAATATTAAAAATTTGATTTGAATAACAATATATATCTTAAATTTGGATTATTGAGATTTTGTACACTTCCATGTATTTTGTCACTAACGACCCGGGTTTCGCCTTTCGGCATTCGTCGAATTGCATCCCGTCAAAACCCACAATGCTATTATAATTGTAAAATCACTGGTAATTCTAAAAGAAGTTGAAAAGCTGCAATTTGCCACTCTGTTAATGTGTTGTTTACAAAATAAGGATTAAGGCGATTCTCGAAATGTTAACTCAGGTATCAGTGTGGCTCTCAGACGTAATATTTTACCTCATAAATAATATTTGTCGTATTTGTATCTTCTATGTATCGCCTGAAGATGCCGAAAGGCGAAACCCGGGTTGTTAGTGACAAAATACATGGAAGTGTACAAAATCTCAATAATCCAAATTTGATATTGAAATTCCATCAAGCACCCTCAGTCGATGTCTTAAATTATATATATCTTATATAAAATAGCCTAGACCACTCTGTAGACGCATTATTATTATCATAAATCACATGTAGGTATGAAATTTTCTCATAACGTAAACGATATACACATAATATTTTCTTAAGATACCTAAATACATCTCAATATAAAAACGACCAAATCTTTTCCTACTTCTGTCAAATCTTAGATAGAGACAACATAAATACACATTCCAATTCCAATAACAAATTAAAATATTTAAAAATTTTCAACTGTGTCGGATTACTCCAACGATATTTTTTTTCAATATGAAAATACGGTATGTTTAACGGTTTTTTTAGCGCTGAGTTATTCGTCAAACTCAAGTATTATGATTTATGGTAAAATACTGAAAGAACCCGAGTTGGGTGGAAACAAAAATATAGTACCTGGGGTATTCGTTATTGTTATTGAAATCTGGAGAAATTGTGCCGTGATCTTTCGTCAATTTTGTAAAATAAGTAATTAAAAGATATAACCAATATTATTCGAATATCGAGTAGTTAAAGGGCCGAATATGTTACAATATTTAATATTCGAGATAAAAACCCTATAAGTAACCAAAGAAAATTAATCTTAACATTATCCGATTAGTAAAATTATTGCTGCACTATTTTATATCTAAGAGTAGAAGCTTGCAAAACGTTTTAGCGTGATCAGGTCATGTCTTTTTGACCAAACATGAAGTTAGCAACATGATTTAATCTATTTTAATAATTGTGATAAAATTATAATTTCTAACTGTCAATTCTTTCTTTTTTGTACTACTTCTACATTTTTAACAGTTTACAAGTTGACAATATTTGTGATCATCATTACGAAAATGTGGAGGTAGTACAAAACAAATTGTGTATTATTTTTTAAGGCGAATGATACTTATATTGATACAGACTATGGCTATCGACTATTTTTCATAAAAATGTACTTTTAGTATACAAATAATAATTTAATATACATATGAATCTCGTGATATTCAATGATTTCAATGAAAAAAAATACTTTTAATCTTTTTGGAAAGTCATTATATATATATATATATATATCGGGCGGGTAAAGACAATTCAGATTGGGGCTCGGGCCAGGCCCGCGTAAAGAATTCAAATTTAGGAAAAATAGTTCGTACTGTGTTAGGGTCATGAGTCAACCATAAGGCAATAGTATTCATAACTTAAATAACTTATTTCACATGTGCTATTAATATCGTTGGATATATAGAAACAATAATAATGTACTGTTTGAAAAGTATAAATGAATTCCTATATTTAAAAAAAAACGGGCTTTTTTCGGGCTGAGAAAAATAAATCTGGGTTTCGGGTAGGGTTTGGGTAACAAGTGTGATATTGAGAGTCGGGCTCGATCTAGGCCGGGCAATTTTATGAAATTTCGACCCGTGCAAACCTGTAATCTAAAAGCACGTCAATAAACAGTCAATTTCTTTCATTGAGTGGCATTGCAACGCATGCCTGGTACTCACTAATTTTTAAATAAAGAATGATAAATCTATCATCGCACATATTCTATAACTTTAATTTTACTAGATAAAAATATTGGCTGAGCCTAGTCATGTATTTTTTGATTAAATTACAACTAATTTGCATTTAGATAAACTGTATACTATTATTGAAGTCTCATTGAAATAATTATCTTTATTACTGTTTTCTTGATATTAAGTAATTATTCAAGCGATTATATTGTCAAGCTAAAATTACATATTAAGATTTAAAAAAACCGTTTTGTTCGTATAAATTATTTTTAACTATTAAAGGTTCTTCCTTATTAATGTTGTAACATTTTACCTTTATTAAAATCAATACCAAAACACAGTATATTAGTTTGCGAAGTTTAAATTAAATCAATGACTAAGGTAAGGGCACAAACGTTCTGTACGCAGACTTGACCTTTAAAAAAGTAATTTTATTCTGAGTTCCAGCTTCATTCATGTTATTTTATCCGATATGACACTTTTTGTATTACGCATATGCGTAAATAAGGTATTTATCAAATTCGCTCATCGTTTTTTTTATTTTTACGTATACCTAATCAGTGTTTATGTAGCAATTTGTATTCAAACTGTCATAAATAATCCGATAAAAGTTTATATGAACATTTCAATAAAAATAATATCTTCAACCTCGAATGAAAACACCACAAACTATAACTAAATATTTCTTTAGAATAAAAAAAAAACGCATAGCTTTTTTTGTATGTAATAATAATTATGTATACAACATGCTATTATTTTGTAGTAACAAGACGGGTTCGTGGTGCAGTAGTCCATGTCGTTGGCTTCGGTTACAGATATCACGGGTTCTACGGACAGTTTCATATATTGATTTTTCAATCGATTTATGGATCTCTGTTTGTAGGCACGGATGTTTATGATATCTAGAATTCCCTCCCACTTATCCGATCCTAAAAACGGTGCGTGGTCCTGTCCTAGTCCGAGCCTTCCATTTGAAAAAGAGATCTTGAGCAACTGAGTAACGGGCAGTTTTCTGAGAAAAAATTCTATTCGTTACCTCCGTTAGTATATGCTTCATATTAAGAGCGGAGATGGTCAAAAAAATTGTTAATCAGGGAATTTCGTTTAATGTATAAAAAGTCAATAAAGTTTGTGTTGAGTAGTTTTGGGTTTGCAGGTTTAAGAATGCAAAAATATATATATCAGTTACATGGACAGTAAAATATTTCCATATAAAAACATTATAGAGTTATAAGCTTTGTGCTCTGGTTTGACTATACACAGAGTAGATTAGTATAATTTGTTTCTTTATTAGAGTTAAAACATGTTTTCTTCCCACAAGCTCGTAATAAAATGTCATTATATATTCTTTATAATTTCTGTTTGTATAAATCCAGCAAAATTATACTTATTTAGTACTGGACAGAATAACTTGATTTCTCTGTAATAAAATGGCTGACTTAAAAGTTTAATAAACATGCATGCTTAATACATCAATATATAGAGTTACGTTTTTTTAGTATGTATTTTTATATGATTTAGCGTTTTGCAGCATAAAAAACAATGAATTTTAGCATTGATTTTGAGTATATTTCTTACGTCACAAATTTTGAGGTTAAAACTCCAAATTATTAACAATATACCATTGTTTGCATATCAGAATCGTGCATTTTAGCAAGTTTTCATTATATACTGATAATTATTAGATGAATTTGGATTATTGAGATTTTGTACACTTCCATGTATTTTGTCACTAACGACCCGGGTTTCGCCTTTCGGCATCTTCAGGCATTCGAGCACACGAATGGACTCGAACTGAGAGATTAGATGCTTTAGAAACGGTTGTTTAGCTAAAATGATGAAGACAAGAGATGTCACAAAAATAATTTTGTATATTTGTTTGCTTTTTGAAGTTTTAGTCGGCCTCTTTATGAAATTTGAACTATTGCATATATGAGTCCAGCGTTTTTATTGATAAATCATATTTTATTATTATATTCTATACTGATGGTTTTTTCGCTAGAATAGTGTCGTAAGTCTGAAATTGTCTTTTTTGAGTAATGGATATGGTTGAATTCGTGATTTCTTTCTCAATTTTTGTGAAATATGTTATCTTGAACTCAAATGGATGGTCAAATCGAATATAAAAATATCTCCGCATATTTTCTACGGTTAATCAATACAAACTGATAACACGTTGATTATAACCAGCCTGATATGAAAAAAGCAGTAAATATATGTGGTCTTGATATTTTTTGATAATTAAAAGAACTAACGAGTGTGGTGTCGAGGCATACGACGGACTCCAACTGAATGTAATAAAAATATATCTCCCAAAGATGGTTACCATATAAATATTCTTGTTTTTTTTCTTTTTGCGTATACGCACATAATAGAATGTTTTGTTGTTCGGACATTTTAAAAGTATATTGAATATAATTTTACTTAAAATATCAACCAGAAAAAATGGAAGAAAACGTACTTTTTGGTAAATTTAAAATTGTTTGTGCAATCACGATGTTTAATAAATTACAACTTTCGCTTCAGTCTCTATATAAAACAAAGCGTTTTCTGCGAATTTTTTATTAGACATCAAATCTCGTTAACTTAAAATAAATTCTAAAGAGGTCAATTTGAGAGATAAATTATTCTATGGTTCATAAAATTGAGGCGACAGTAAATATGAACGATTTTTTTCTGGGAAAAATCTATTATATCCTTTTAAAATTAACCAGATTAAATACCATTTTTACCTGATAAAACTCCTGCTACTACTGAATTAGATAAAATTGGTTTTTTTGTTTTGTTTTTACTTCCTGGTGTCCAATATATCGATGGCCCAGTTCCATAGGACGAAAAGTCAAAAATTTAATGTTTCAAGTTAATTTAACCATTATATTCGAACATCGCTCTTCTACAGTTACATAAAAGTACAGCTTGTAAAATGTACAGGTTTTCTCTCAAAAGGCAGATATTTGCGCATGGATATCAGCAAAATTAAATAATTCCTCAATCACATATACATTGTTACGATTTCGTCGTAACATTACGATCGTCACCTAACGGTGATAAGTACATCGCTGCGTCGTTGGTAGGAGACGAAGGGGAAGCCTCGTCAAGAATGGTTAAGAAATAATTGCGTTGAAACTTTCTTACGCGCCAGGATGTGGAACAAGCAGGACGTGCCGGGAACGCGCAGGAGATTGGTCTCAGACACCCAAGTTCGTCGCTGATATGTTTTTATCCACAATGTCGTAATATTATATATATATATATTATAATAGTTTACTTATTTAAGTGTAACCATCTGTTCATAAATCTTGTTTCGTGGTGTAATTTCTGTTTTATTTGTTTATAATTTAAATTATGTGCATCTACGGTTTCTGCATCTATATTAAAGGTGTTTTTTAACGGTAACCGTATTTTCATTATTATTATCTTTCATTTGGCGTGTATCCTCACGCCTGGCGCCCAAAATTTAATTACTCCATGTATTTCTCCTTACAGAACAAAGTAAAGTGTACCGAGATTGGCAAACCTTATCCACTTCCCTGTGACAACTCTATCCTATATTCTCCGCTTTTTACTTTCAATTTCTTTATTCGCAATAAATACTCTTTTTTATAAACACAACAACATACATATCGAAATATCGTATTGTGGAAATACATTTTCGTTAATTGTGGTGTTCCATAAAGAAACAACCGTTAATCCTAAAACTATAAACTATTGACCACCTATTTGAATAAAATAGTAATACAAATAATAAGCCATCACTTTTTACGAGTCAGTTTAGATACGTCAAAACTTTGATCGGACATACCTCAAAACAAATCAATTTCTAGTTCTATCACTATGGAACTAGGCCATCGATTGATAATAAAATTTTTATAACATACAAAAATTTTCCTTATAGTAAGTATTATTTATAAAATGTATTGTTTTCCGATACAATACTTAAAAATGAATAAAAAATTCTAACTTCTGTTACTTATTATATTGCACAATGAAATCATAACATGTGCAAACTTGAAGTAACAAAAAAATTTGCAAACAGAAAATCCTTTTGAGATGTTTAAAAAATATTTAGAAAATAGAACAAAGCACTTACAAACAAAAAGAATTAAATATATTATATGGATACTTCATAATGTTTTTTTTTTCAATTGAAAATACTTATCTTATAATGGCTTCATTTGTAATGCTTTTGAGTCTCAAAAACTAATAATATTGTCTGACATTAATTTAAATTTAATTGGCGTGCAGTTTTTTAATACACGCTTTTCATTTCACACAAGGTGAGGTCCCGCCGGCAGGAATTGTAAAAGGTATTCTTGTATGGAGTCGTTTTACTCGTTTCTGAATCGAGATCGAATCGATCCTCCGTTACATTATCATCTGTCATTGGAGCATACATAATTATTAAGGATGCCACAAGGGATTTGGCCACATTTGAAAAATATTACTACAGTAAAATCACACCACTTTTAATACTTTGTTATTAGATTCATTATGTACATCTAGATAGATTATTATTAACATCCAGTACAAACTGTTGGTTGAAAGGCCAATGCTCTTCAGCGATCCTACTATTGAGTTACTCGGTCAGGGGTTTGTTAACCTTCCCGTTTTGATGCTAAAAGAATTCCTTCGGATCTCACGCAGTTACATTTCGTTATCGTATGGGTTTTGTCATATAAAAGCATTTATAAAGCAAATTGACAATTTTAAAAAGTGAAGTATGGTTTTATGTAGTTTTAAGTAATTATTTTACATCATATTTTGTGTGTAAAATCTGAAACACATACTGAAAGACGATAGAATCTAAATTTTTCATACCAGAATAAGCTCTAATCGTGTATCGATGCCGTTTGAAACAAAGCGGCTACATACGTTTCTAATTGTTACTATACCATACTTAATACTGTGCCATACTATAATTTTGTATTTTTCGATGGTGAAATTGATGAGGTTTTTAAATTATGATTAATTATACAAATAATACGTAAAATATAATGTATTTTTAATTTTAAACCATATGTAAAACTATTTTATTTACAAATAGCAAAATTCACAATTTTTCAAAAGATTCAAAGACCGAAGTAACTCATTGTTACACCATGAATATGGAAGGGTTAATCTGTCGATCGATTTAAAGATTTGCATCAAAATCTACGTGATCTTTTGTGAAAATCTTTCTCACTTATCTCATCCGATTCTATTCCTCACTCAACTCATATTTGATCTCCATTGTAGAGAAGAAGATTAGTGAAATACTAATCGTTTACTAGCTCCGTCATTATCGGCTAATCTTTGCAAAAAATGAGGTGCAGTAACTGAATTACACGCAGTTCTTGTGTATTTCTGATGTGATGAATCACATTGGCTGCTGACATCTCATATAAAGAAATAGCGCACATATTTTAAATTTTTTTACGATTAAAACAGTTTAGCCGAGTCCAAATAGGATTTATTATGAAATGTTCGCATTAAAAGTGCAATAAATAATTCAATTTAGAAAATCAATGCAATTCGAAGTCAGAAGACTGATTTGAATATATATTGTTAACACAAATATCAGTAAAATAAAGGTAAAATTTTAAATTGTTTCAAAATTTGAAACCAGTAATATTTATCATGTAAATTGGTTTGATTCACTATAGTTAGAGCCAAAAATTTTGTACATTTATTTTTGTCAATTTTAGCATTTTCATTTTGGATTTTAGAGTATTAGGGCAATAAAAATGTTCAAGTTTAGCATCTTTTTTTATAAGGAGTTTAGTTTCAAACAATCAACATCTTAGATGAATTTTATTAAATATATATACAATTTAAAGACAACACAACAATTAAAAAATAATAGAAAATTCAAAAATGTTTTGCAATTAAAATATAAAATACAAAGACAAAAACAAGACTATAAAAATTCAATATCAAATTAAAATTTATTAAAAGTCAGCATGGAGCATATTTCGACAGATCCATGCGACGATCGGTAACAATAATATTATATTTACTAAATACCTTTCAGAATCCACTCTATTGATGGGACACCAAATTGATTGTAGAGTTGCACAACTAAGTCTTCATATTTAATTGTTGTTGCCATCAATAATAGCAATATGTCTGGCGTAGATTCACTTTTAATAATCTTTTAACAACACTAATGGAAAAGAAAGCGTGATTAAAAATGTAAACTTTCTAGAACTTCGAAAACAAACAAACAAGCGTGCGCACAGCGGTTCTGTCAAAGCACTAATAGAGACATAGCCCTAAACAGATTGACCATAGACAAAAGCAATAAACCCTAGACAAAAATTTTATCTTACGAATAATTCATTTTACAATTTTTCGTTATTTTAGTATCTATTCGCATATTTTACGAATTCCGTATCTATTAGCATCTGCTCCAAATTTTAGCATCTATTTTGCATTTATGGCAAGATGCACAAAATACGTTATAGTGTATTTAGCAACTCTTTTTAGAGTATCTATTTAAACAGAAAGTATCTTATTTATAATAGCCCAAACCGCTCTATAGATGTTTTATTATTATCACATATCACATGTAGGTATGAGATTTTCTCATGAAGTAAGCGTTCGCAGTGTGATATATAGAAAATAAAATGTTATTCACTGCGCACACAGTTCCGATGTAAGAGCTACTTTCGACATTCAGTATTTCAATTTAAATACCGTCATCTATGACGGGTACGGTTATACTAGTTAAACAATAACGCTGTAAGTAAGTGAATCAATTGACTCAACTAATTTTTTATAAAAGAAAAGGTATGAATAAGTCACTAGTTATTAGTAAATCTTTAATAAGTACTCATATTATGAATACCAAATCACATTCATTTTAAAAATCGTCTTGAACACGGCATCACTATGGATGCATTAGAGCAGTGTTCCGCAACCTTTTCTCACCCACGGCACACCTAAGAACTTAATAATATTTCGCGACAAGCCAAAATATGTAAATTTCGTGAGCAAAACTTATAATTTATTATTTTTTTAAAGCACTCACACTTTTCTCGCGGCGCATCAGTGTGCCTCGGCACACCGGTTGTGGAACACTGCATTAGAACAGTGATGCACAGCTATGTGTGGATGCAACACAAAACACACGTAGGCCGAATGCAGCGGAAATCGAAATTTATTGCAGAGAAGTTTATTATTACTAAATTCGATGTCAACTTTTGAAATTTCTCTTAAAAAAAAGAATGCCACGAATCATCCAACCATCAAAGCCATAATGAAATCATTATATCGATACCTCAGTTCCATAGTGTAACAACTCAAAAAGGATGGTTCTGAGATAATAAGGAAACAAGTTTTTGGGAAGGCTTAATCTTTTATTTCACCTACATTTATTTTTGTAGATTTTAATGAATTTCTAGGATTACCTAAAAATATATTTATATTGTTAAACTATGGAACTGATTTGGTATAATTTAATATCTAAAGTCTAAAGCTACTATCATTAGAAAAGCAAAATTTCAATTCAAAAATTATATCACGGAAACTGATCAAATAATGTATGTGTTTTTTTTTAATAAGTTTAATTATTGATGTATATGGCAAGGAAATAAAATTAATGGCAAAGAGTACAAATGCACCCTGCACAAGTATGTCGCTTCTGATGTGTGATATTGAAATTTTTGCCTCGACTAAAAGTCATGCACGTACGTGGAATATATTCACATCCATTTCAGAGTGTATCGGCGAGGAGATGAAGGTCAGGGAAACAGGTTCTTCAGCCCACCGCGGTGAGATTGTCGCTGCCGGACAGTCTGGCGAAGCCTCAACTCTTACAGTATCTCAAACTTTCACTAGGCACAAAACCATCGCTTCTCAAGAACCCTTGAACACAAATTAACGATAATTTTTACACAAAAGTATTATTCGACAAGCATCAATCAATATGAAATTTTCACATTCAAATCATAAACAAAAGATTCAAGGCTTTTTTTAATAATACATTTACGTTTCATATTATCATACTTCTTACTAAAGTCTTTAAAGTTTCTCTTATATAGTTACATTATAATAATTTAATTGATTCTTCAATTGAGGCTGTTTGCAAACTCGTATAAAAATAGCTTACTTTTTTGTTGCTTAGTCACTGCACCTGTTTGCTATCCAATTTTTATATTTAAATGTTTTATATTTGCGTTTAATTACTTAATAAAAATGGCGTAAAATATGTAATTAACACAATACATTATGCACACTAAAGTTATATAATTACTGTTTTCGTCGAACTTGTTTTAAGAAAAATTATAAAAACATGTAACGTAGGTTTCTTCTGATTTCCGTTATTTTTTTTTTAGAAAATGATACTATGATTTTTGTTTAGAAAATGATACTATATAATTAAAATGGTTATATAAACCTAGTTTATATATCAAAAGATTGTGTGCGTTATTTTACAAGTTGATGTTTATATTAATGGGTTATTTGAGGAATCAATTTTATTGTATGCTCTCTTTTTAAGTTATTCTCTAATGAATTTTTTACACTTGTTTTATAGTTATTTAAAATTGTAGTGAGTAGAAATAAACAGAACAGTCTTTGTAATAATAATAACATAATAATCTTTGTCAATTTTGTGTCCATCTTTTAAAAAGCCAAATACGTTTTTATTTCTTATTTTCTGTAAGTAATATCTACCTCTATTTTCCCACTGAAACTGGACTGTCAGTTTCCTAACTATCTTTTTTTGTAGGGTGGTTCATGTGTGTAAGACTTTATATTATCCCTTTCTAGCATATCGTCGTTGTTCTGGAAGAAGACATCAACCAAAAAATAGTAGTTTTGAGTAATAACACTTTGAAATTTTTCAAATGCTTGAAATACTGTAACTTTTTCATTTTGTTTTTAAATATAAGCATAATTTATAAAAATGAGTGTGTTCTCCCATGCGATAGATTTTGAAGTAAGTAACATTTTGGTATAATTAACTCAAAATGTAATTTTTTCGATTTAGTGTTTTCTTCCAGAATAACGACGATGTATTCTAGCTAACTATGGTGTTGTGTGTAAAAAAATGTCAGCCCAAGATTTAGAGTGACGAATTAAGAAAACTTATTACGAATACTGATTGTAGGTTTTCAGTAAACAAAAGTGTAGAAAGCTTAACGAGAATTATTCGTAACGTGATATTAAACTCTTTTACTAAAGTAGTTCACATAAGCTTTTTTTTCAGAAGATTATGTGTACATACAATCTATTCTTTAGTTTCCAGTAAGGAATTACCAGAAGCATCAATTTGCTTGTCGGTATTGAAGTTGACCACCTGCGACATGGAAAAAATACCTGGAATTTATTCTAGTAATACATTTATAAAAATGTTTCGATTTAAATTAATATTAATTTCGATTACCAAAGAACTAAAACTATTGATAATTATTATTATGAAAGTATAAAAACGCGAATAAATCATAAAATAACATAATTATTAGGTTGTTTTATTGTTTTATGGAAAAATTACGAATAATTTTTCACTTCTTAGAAACACGATGACGATTTATATTTTCGTTTTAAAAATGATATACCAGCGTTTTTTTTCAACGATTTCTACACCTATGACAATAATTTGTTTTTCAACACAGCCTGGTGGTAATTTATTTGGTAATAAAATATTTAAAATTATTATATTGTATTTTACGGGTATACATGTTTTATTGATGTAATTTAATATCACCTAAGTCCTACTTTATTTACCAATAAAATTGCCTTTTAATACAATACTAATTAAGCACTAAAACATCTATCAATTCGTCATTAATTGTTTTACTGCGAAATCGTAAAAAATAAAATTTACTACGAAAACTCGATAAAATTATGATTTTGTTTTATCTCGTTTTATGTCAAAACGATGAATTTAAAAATTAATAGCTCGTTATTTAATTCACAATATTAAACTTTTTAATGAATTATTAAAAAAAATTATAAACAGAAACTAAATAGGGTTAATAAGAATCACTTCATTCAGTTGAATTATTAATGATAGAGTTTGCATGCTGAGGAGTGTTGAGAATTTGTGAAAACTCATATTAAAGTTAATCACGGTTAAGCTGTCAATTCTTGGTGGAAGTAGTACAAACAAATTGTGTTTTATTTTTGAAATACTAAAACAGCTTAATGACCGCGGACTCATATATAAGTCCTATGTCATACATTCCATTCTATTGAAAAATTATTGGGTTATAATCGAATTTAATTTCAAATGTCAACGAGAGATGGTGGTATACACATCAACGCATTATTTAACAAAACATAAACGATATTTTCACCACACGGTTTTGTAAAACTACCCCCTAGATGGTACACGTTTACTTTCTCTTTCTCGTAGTATTGGTTATTATTATTTACACATTGCGTTATGATTTATTGAATGGGCCATATGGCATGTTTTATGTGCTTGAGTCATTATGATAACCGTGTTCTTTTCAGGGGACTTGTAACATCTGCAACAGAAATGATATGAGAAGCAGGGATTTTTTAGTAGATTTAAGTTTTTTTCACTACATCACATAAGTATGCAACTCACAAATATAGAACCACTGCTCAAACGGCATTGATTTATGTGGCGAAGTATCTGGAAGCCATCTTACAAATTATAGTGAACTTAGTGAAATGACAGTTTTTTTGCGAAAATGCGAAAAAAAGGTGGTAATTAAGCTGTTAAAGTTACACTTATATCCAGCAAGAATGCTTCTAATATAAATATAAGAAGAATTACTTATAAATTGAAGAGGGCAAGTCACGTACCCACATTTTTTTCTTCTTTTTGAAACAGCGAAAAAGGATGGAAGGAAAATATTTTCCATATTTATGAAAAAATCTAACTTGAAAAGCTATTGAACTTGAGCCCACCTGATCGCTAGAACAAAGAGGTATCAGATAATGAAGGGTATGATATGGACAACATTTTCATATTATAAATATAAGTTGGTTGACTAAAAAATATATTTTGTTAACAAACACAATAAAAGCATTTAATAGTTTGCATTACTGGTGGCCACTCACGGGGCTTGATAGCCTGCGGAATAAGTATTTAATTAACAAATCGACTGCTTCATTTTGGGTATCTTGAGCAACAAAATTAATCAAACTATACTATATAGCAGAAAAAACATGTATAAATCTATCTATCTGCAAGTAATAACAACTTCCAAATGGTGAAAAATAGCAACATGAATTTGCATGTCATTCTGGCTACCGTTACTAGGTCAATTGTACCATTTTCAACTGTAAATTGTGTTGTCGATTGATTGTCATATTTTGTCAGTGTTTCATGAGGTTCGGTTGACGGTGATATTTTCAACTTTCAACATTAGCTTGTATCATAATAACGAAATTTTGGCGGCCTCTATCCCGGGCGAAGTTAGGTTATAAATGCTAGTTTTATATAACTTAACTAAAGCTTGTGGATTAAAACGGAATCAACTTTTTGTAGTTATGTTTATGATAAAAATATATTACAGGATTGAAATCCCGATTGGCTGAATTGTTTTGCTAAGTTTAAATTATTTTGTAATTCCGTTATCGATATATCATATTATTTGTCTGGTATTGCAATCCATAGTTGACAAAAAACGGGCTGCCAATATTTATCATCACTGACGTTCGGTCACAGACAAGGTAAAATATGAAGAGGAAATAATAAACTATAAACTTTGTTATTTAAATATAATTCTCATTGAAGAAAAACGCGTGTCTTTAATAGTAATATAGACACATATTTAAATGTCACTATAATATTTTTTACATAAACTATTTTTTATTCATAATTATTTCTATCAACGCCAATTTTTATGCAAGCAAAATGGCCATTCGAACGATTCTATGTATCTACTTTCATATCTTAGTAATTGTCTTTTTAACCCATTTTAATTTAATAGCACTTCAATATAAATATGCGAAATAAATTATTAATAGCTTATACCACTTTATGTTATTGTATATCAAGTCAGCTTAATTATGCTTATCTTTACATCTATTTTAAACATAATCTGGTCATTGGCTTAGCATTTTATTTGGCATGTTATGAAACTTGTCAAATCTATTTATATTCATTTGTGAAAAGCAGCCGTTTCAAAAGCTTCCGTTAGAAACGCATTGTGAACGCTGCCTCATTTTTATTGGTGGCTATTCAATAGTTCAAATGAAACTTTAACGATGTCTCAATTTTGAATGATTCTTCGCTTTATTGCCAAAATAAAATTATACGTTTGAGATTTTTTTACAGTCGAAACTTAATATACCTGTCAATAAAACTATTATTTATCTTAGCTAATACTCTGAGTCATTGAATTAATTAATATTTTTTGGGTAGAAACTTGCTTTAACTGTTAGTCTTAACACTTAAAGTTCTGATAAAATCTATGTAATCTGAAATAAAATAAAAATTAGTACCTAACTTAGTTTATTCCATTGGAACCAGATAATTTTAGATAAAACATGAATTAACACTTAACACAGTAACTGCCAAATAATTAAAATATATATTTGAACACTAATTCAAATCAGAGTATTGAAACATAACGTCACCATAGACTGTAGATCAATTATGATTATCATATTTTTTGTCATGCTATGGCCGATCAACACTGCCGAGTGGTAATAGTTTAGACTTCTAACCCCAAAAATAGGATTATTTGATAACAGCTAGCTGTCAACTGTTTCTCTACTTGTGTACATCACTGTATGCTAAAATGCTTCATTACAGGTTTATGTAGTTTGTATTGGTAATCAATTATTTGACAATTTTAAACATCAATACCATTTAGAATTTTCAGTCATATTGCAAAATTTTATCACAAATAGTACAAGATTTTGAGCAGATTTAATCAGTTCAGTACATAAATAGTGCACATATAATTTTTGCAGATTTTAATTAAATTCTAGGATTATCTAAAAACTATGTTTATATTAATATATTATATTATAAAAATAATTTCATTTATTTCTAATAATAATAATATGAGTTTTTTGAGGTTTTCATAGAATTTTCGTAGTTATTAATTACAGTTTGGATATAAAGTAATAATTGCCGCTGGAAAAAAATAAGCACCGCCTACCACTTATTACATTTTGGAACTGGTAGATATTGGTATTTTTAGCATTTCCTAATACCTAAATCAAAACTGTAAATTTTTGTCCCAAATCGTTTGCTTATAATTTAATTTCACTCAGTTAGCAAATATTTTTTATGTCATCGTATGGATTTAAAATCATTGAATTTATTGTATTTATTCATAAATCATAATAATTTTAACAGTTTTTTAAAACGATTTTGGATTCATTTTTAAATTCTTTTCAAATTAAAATATTTTTAACTTAATATTTATGACTACGTCACTTTAAATGTTTATTATTTGCAGATAATCTTTTTTAATACGACTTAAATAAGTGAGTGTTATCTTCTTCATCGATGACGATACACCTCAAGTGTAGCATCGGTAAGCTAGGAATAACTTGTACACTTTAGAATGTTGGATAGTTTGTAATCTTGGTATAGGGATAAAGTTTGACATTATGACTGATTCTTCACAGTTCGTCCACATTTACGGGCCTCAAAAACCTATTTACAAAGGTTTCAATAAATTGCAGCAGCTTTTAAAAGTAATATTCTTCACAATCATTCGTAAAAGCAGAACCTCTCGCCTTTTTATAGAGCCGGGTTTTAGTTTTAAGTGAGTTTTAAGGTAGTACATTTTTAAAGCATGACTGTTCTCAGTTAGAACATGCATTGGAAGGAAATGAAAAATTGTAAGTTTCCTTCCCCAGCAATCTTAAAAGCCAGGAAACTAACTTTCTCTACTAAATAATTAATATGTCTATGTTTACTGTTGACAAATGGCCTCGCAGTATATTTATGAATTGAATAAATTGAGCTTATCTAAATTGAACTTGTCTGAAAATAGAATTGAACCATCATTAACCTTCCCGTTTTCATGCTAAAAATCCCTTCAGATCTCATGCAGTCACATTTCGTTACCGTGTAGGTTTTGTCATACAAACGGATTTATAAAGTGAAATGACAATTTCAAACAGAGAAATATGGTTTTATGTAGTATTAAGTCATTATTTTGCATCATATTTTGTGTGTAAAACCTGAAATACATATCAAACTATGCGAAATCATCGAACGACACAAGAACCGAAATTATTCATAGCAGAACAAGCTCGAGACGTGTCTCTGTGTTGCATACGGTACATCATGCATCTCGGATTTTTTTGTATTTTCGATGGTAAAATTGACGAGGTTTTCAAATTATGATTAATTATATAAAGAAGAAGTAAACCTTAATGTATTTTTAACTTTTAATTATGTGCAGAATTATTTTATATACAAATAGCAAAATTTTTAATTTTTTGTATGACTATTTCACAGATAATTTAAAGGTTTAAAGGCCGAATTAACGCAATGTTACACCATGAGTACAGAAGGGCTTAAAAGAAATTTAATAAATGTTAGATTTACATTTTTTGCAGTTTTGAGACATTTCCTTTATTTTCTTTGTTTACCACTACGTCGGTCCTATAAAAATGAAATTCGCAAAGCCCTCAATGGGGTTGATAATGTTACCTATTTTAAATATGTTTTAATTTAATGAAACAAAACATAGAATCGAGAAATAACTCCATAAACGTTTCATAAAGTTAACAAAGAATATCATTCATCATCACAATAATTACCTGCCGGTATAAAACTTGTTTACCATTTAATTCAATTTTATTTTATTTTCAATTTGCGCTTTGCGTTTGCTTGTTTTATAATTGCTTATGACTCACATTGAAAGCTTATTTACAACCCAGCTGTGCAAATACTATACGAAAATGTCATAGGTTATAGTTTTTTCTTTTGTCTACTGGCAGATTTGTCATACAAAAACGCATTTTTGTATTAATAATTACTCAATGGTGTGTCGAATCGCTAAGGTGTGTTTTCTATTTACATTCATATAAATAATGAATCACTTCCTCAAGCATTATAATCAATACAAATTAATACAAAACTCGTAATTATGACAAATGTTCTTTATAAAGACATTTTACATGCTATGAAATATTATTTCATAATTAAAAATCATGTTTTATAAATAAATTTCAGTATTAACTGACCACACACCATTCTGAAGTCACCACTGTCTATAAAAAACTGTGACACATTTTGTTTTAAAGTTTTTTCATCTAAGCAAATGAATTTATTCTAGCCACTTTTAAAGTTATTTTAAACAAATTGAGTTTAAATTTGGATTATTGAAAATTTAATATTGAAATTCCATCAAGCACCCTCAGTCGATGTCTTAAATTGAGTTTAATTAGCGCATTGAAATAAACAATACTTTTCAAATTTTATAATAGTGAGTACTCGGCATGCGTTACAATGCCACACAAAGAAAGAAAGTGTCTGTATTTTAATTCAGTTCATTGAAGTGATTTTTAGCACACAATATTTTTGTTTTCTGTCAGGTGCGTACACCAATAAATCAGAAGGTATTCCGAGATGTTGCTATTGGCACAAATTTGATTTTTAATTTTAGATTTTTTTAGATTTTAGATATATCTGGATTATGAGATTGGATTTTATACATAATAAGACCTACTGTAAGTTAAAAATTAAAACATTGAGAGTCGGGTTCGGGCCGTGCCAGGCCTGATTATACTATGCCTTTAACCTTTTCGCAAAAGCAAGCAATAACTTGACAAAGTTTTATCGGAATCGGATAAATGGTATGGCAGTGCATAAGATACGAACAAACACACAATTATTTTATATATTAGATATTTATAAACACATTATTTTAGTGTTGCTATGTACAATTTAATTATTTGAAAATTAACATTCACCCTTCCGTATCCATGGTGTAACAATGAGTTACTTCGGTCTTTAAATTTTGAATAATTTGTGAAATAGGTCATACAAAAAATAGAAAATTTTGATATTTGTAAATAAAATAGTTCTACATATAATTAAAAAATTAAAATACATTTAAGTATACGTGCTATTTTTATAATTAATCATAATTTGAAAGCCTCGTCAATTTTAAGATTTAAAAATACAAAATTATAGTATAGTAACAATCCGAGATGCATGACCGTACCGTATGCAACCGTTTTGTTTCAAACGGCACCGAGACATGTCTCCTGCTTGTTATGCTATTTATTTGTTTGATATTTATTTCAGGTTTTACACACAAAATATGAAGTAAAATATTTACTTAATACTACATAAAACCACATTTCACTTTTTGAAATCGTCATTTTGGTTTATATATGCGTTTATATGACAAAACTCACACGGTAACGTAATGTGACTGCATGAGATCGGAAAGGATTTTTAGCATCAAAACGGTATAGTTAATAAGCAGTCCTCTTAAGCTTCTGTTAAGATGACCCAATAAAAAGTTCATTTATTAAACATGAGAAGACTACTATAAAAACTATTTTATCAATACACAACCTTAGAATTAACATCAATATAAAATTACTGTCATTTCCAAAACATTCGGTTGGTCGTTTCTCCGCCACAACAATCCAAGGGCCCCATGCTAATTTTATAATGAGCTCATTCATAATGTCAAAAAAGATGTAAATACTTTGATGATAACTTTTAATCATTCCGCAGCTTAATGTCATTCTACACAATCATTAATTTAAAATATTTTCCGTCGTGACCTTACGTTTGAGTCTCACATACACTTTCCCGACTGTAAATTGTTGCGACAAGGTTTGAACTTTTTCGGCGTCCGCGGTCAATAAAAGCCTCTGGCGCAGTGAACCCAGGGCTGCTCGGATGGTTGACATTTGAGCTCAAAACCAATTTTCCCACCACAAATTAAAATTTAAAAAAAGATTACACACTTCGTTATTATCACTGAATGTTTGTTTTTTTATGCTAATAATGTTTGAAGGTAGTTTTGAATTATAGCTAAACAACAATAGGTAAGTATTTTTACTTCAGTAATTAAATTACAAAAACACCTCATCTACGTAATCAACTGAGCTTCGTAAAAAATAAGTGAGATGACGGCTTGAGTCATCAAACAGTTTCGTAAAGGGCCAATAGAAAATGTCTTTTGATTTGTAGAAATATAATTCCAAATGTTTTGTGCTTGTCGTGATTTGACTGTATAGTTCAGGGGAGATGTCTCCAGTTTGACAGGCGATATCAGAATGATGGTCGCTTTCTTTATGTGTCATTTGTGTCCTCGTCGCTATCTCTATCCCGCCTTAATTATCGTATTCGTGTTTTTAAATATCGCATTTTATAAATCTCACGTTAGAAGAATCTTTTCTTTTACATATGTATTTATATTTGCATTGTGGAATATAGCGTTTCGTAAGTCTGCAGCGTCATGTATTGCTACAGATTTGCGGAGCAATGGTCAAGTTGACAGTAAGTTTTTATGCTGAAGGCATAAATCAACAAATTTCTATCTAAATAGTATTTAAAATTTTTCTAAATAAATAATGAAAACATTCATAAAATTTATGTTATGAATACATACCTGTGTTTATTTATAAGTGTTTACAAATTCCGTCTTTGAAAACATCTTTTAATACAAGTAAGTGCTTCCAAATAGTATATTAAAAGCATATTCTGCTGCTGGAGACCTTAAAACCAAACTTTTGTATAAAAACATGTGAAAATAGTACAAATTTCACTTAATCAACAAACATAAAATGATATGCTGGGTCCTTGGTGCAGAGGTCAATGTCATTGGTTTCGGTTACGGATATGACTGCTTCGAATCCTATTACGGAAAGTTTCATAAATTGATTTTTTGATCCATTAATGGATTTTTTCCAATGCATGAATGATTGGAATGTTTAAAAATTACCTCGTAAACATCCAATCGTAAAAACATTAAGATGAAATACGCTATGAAATACCAACATTAAAATATTATAGTCAAAACGGGTATTCAGGATACCAAGTCAAATTAGCTTAACATGTTTACTGACCATAGTCTTCCCTTAGATGAATTTTATACAGTTTGTTTGGCTTGATTCATTTTGAACATTAAAATGTATCAAATTCATTCTAAAGGCACCACAACAGCAGTCGGATACGACCCGCAGGCCGCAGTTGACCAGCCACTGCTAGAAAGTAAAAATACACACGTGCGTATTAAACGTGTTTGAGTCATCAATACTAACAACACATAATGTTTACACCTGTCATATCAATCAAAGGATATACGTTGGGAGAGGTCGAGCATATTAGATTGATGATCAATATGCCATAAAACCATGACCTATTGACTCTTGATTATATTATTATGAATGTCATTGTTTATATATTTTTTATGAATATTCTTCATTTTATCTAAATACATAATGAAAATACAATAAACACACAAATGAAATATACATTTTAATTGAATAAATTGTTACTTACTATATACAATAGCTTCCTGGTTACTAAGCTTATTAAATAAAAGTGATTTGTTGATTATTGTATGCAATTAAATATAAATAATAATCTAAGATCTAAGCTCTAAGCAATGATATAAAAAAATATGAATCTGCTATTTTTCAGTGTAATAACAAAATGCATTAACACTTTTTACATAAATAATAAAATTTAATAACAATGAATATAATTACTGTTAAAAAAAAATGTACGTGGGTATACTATAGTATTATCAACATTACATGGCCACTGCCGCATTTGGAACTAGAATTGTCAGTCTAGAATAAATTTCTCCAATTGCTATTTAATGCAAAATAAAGATATATGTGTATTTTGAATAACCGAATTTAACGCTGGCGCCCTCACTAGAGGGCAAAGTTAAATTGTTACATCGATAATAAAACTACGATATAATGTTAAGTGATATTATTCCATAATATACTGCGAAAGAGAAAATATTAGGTTTTTCCTTCTTATAAATATCAGTTAGAAAAAGTGGGAAAAAATGTACTTTTTGGTACATTAAAATCGTTGCATAATCATTTAAATTCAATAAATTGCAAATTTTGTTTTAGTTAATATGTGAACAAAACCCTTTTCTGTGATTTTTGCTTACACATCAAATTTCGATTACTTACAATGAACTCTAAAGAAATCATGGCGAAAGCTTAAAAAATATCGGAAAAAAATGTATCAACTCTTTAGATAGGCTTGAAAACTTATATATTTCCATGAAAAATAACGCAGTCCCTACATAGTGTGTAAATGCAATTATTAAAAAATCTTTTTCGACGGTTCATGAGATTTACGTGACATTAAACAATTAACGATTTTTGCTGGAGTGGGAAAAATCTACTATTTTCTCTTAACCATTTGAGTATTGAATTTTTGAAAAAATATTTTGTTTTACATTTTTTTATGTGGCCCACCATCGACATTTAGTGACGATGACGATATCGAATGTACGATCTGGGATAAAAATCATATGAACATGAATAATGTTTAACCAATTTGAGTGCTCATTCTTATTAATTATATCTGTATACAGTAGTGCTATTAATTATAAAACAGAATAAAAATTTCTAGATAACACTAAGAATTGACAGTAAACACCTTAAAAGTGATGAATAAACTGCAGCTAAGTATCAATTAAAAATCTTGTTAAAATTCTTCTTTTAATTAACAATTTTTAAGACTTTTAATTAATTTTAAGAAATAAAATAAGATTTTAATTCGTGATGTTTTATTGAAAAATAATGTTTAATTTGACTATGTCAGAATGTAAACTGTATTTAGTTTTGTTTATGTATATAAAAAAGATTATTTTCTTTTTTTTTTGTAGTCATAAATGGCTTTAATGCCGTTTTGTGTCGCATAAGTATTCTTTTAATTAATATAAATTTTTTTATGTATTGTCGCTTAAGTTATAATTGTAAATTTTACAATTTCTTTAAATGGTGATGAGTAATTGAACATAAAAATGTTTTATAATTAATTTTAACAACTTTATATTGCACTTATCTTTATTTTATAAATTTATATGAAAACAGAAAATCTCAACAACATCTTCATTAAAACAACATGTGTTGAAAAACTATAGTTTTATTTTTACATTATTTTTATTTAGTTATCATTATAATCGTGCCATTAAACAATACCCTTTCTCGAATAATGTCACTGATATAAAAAATACTTGAGGGATAAATTTTGATGAGGTTAAGACAGTGTTGATAATATCGTGTCAAAATGTCAACTTCCATAAATATAATATTACCTGCATAAAATCCCAGAAATACAGGTGGCAACCCTGTAGGATGCTTTAATTTTTTTGTCTAAATGAAATACTCTTGTGCAGTGCTTCTCAAATTTTTATTTGTGGAGTGGTGTTGGTCTGTGCAATAGCTATACCTGGCAATAGGGCTTCCAATCCCGAAATTGTCTAAATATCAATCCCAGGATTTCGGGTTTCACTGTAAGCGCTAAAAAATAATTCAAATGTCTAATTAAATACTTCTTGAATGACTACAACGTCGGTTTGTTCATGTACACAGTTTTATTTTATAAATAATGTCTATTTAATTAATACAAAATTATGTATTGAACTCCATCCTTTTCATATTTCGTAACAGCAGTTTTTAACCAATTTGAAATGGAGGACACAAGAAGAGTGCTTCTTAAATCGTTGGAGAACAGTAATGTAAAATAGAATTAGAGGAAATTTTCTGTTGTTGGATTTAATATTGCAATAAATAAAACAAAATATAAAACCATTTTGATGATTGTGTGTACTTTTATTTTTTCATAAACCATTCCAATGCTCAAAGCTTCTTT
The DNA here is from genome assembly GCA_022494535.1 of Himalopsyche phryganea. Classification (NCBI taxonomy): domain Eukaryota; kingdom Metazoa; phylum Arthropoda; class Insecta; order Trichoptera; family Rhyacophilidae; genus Himalopsyche; species Himalopsyche phryganea. Next base: position 9,585,579 of record JAGVSL010000002.1, on the reverse strand, counting down.
AAAATTACATGCACATTTGTTTTCAATTGAAGAAATAACGGACACAAATTAAATTTTAAATATACAATTACCCATCATGACTAATTCCGTAATCCCGGGATTCTTTTATTGAGAAATTCTTAATCTCGAAATCCCGGGGTCATGAATGTGGTCCGGGATTGGATTCCCTAGCCGGTACGTTGTAAGTAAATTATATAGATTAAAAAATAATGATAGTTTCCTTCTTACACTCTTTACAACTAAAATTACTGTCTCTGAAGAAATTGAGAGCAGAATTTCCAAAATTGTATAAGCTTGCAAAGAAAATTACAATATTTTACCGTTTTCATCGACATAAGTACATAGAGTGGACATTAAATGACTCCACTGGGTATGAGGTATATAATATATCAAGAAACATGTAAGTATTTAAGTTTTGTATTTATTTTGTTAAAAAATATTTTTTTTTTTTTTTTAAATGAAGTCGGTTGGTCAAAATCCTCAGAGTTTGTAATTGTTTATGTGATTATTCTCCCAATTAAGATTGGATGTCATTATAAACAAGTCACTATTAAAATTAATTCAGATCAGCATTAATAATACACAGTTCCTAGATTTAGTAATAATACTTTTTCTTATTCTTCTTACGTATCAACCAAATAAATTATCTATTAACTCTCAGTTCGAATTCATCCGTAAACATGAATGATGCCTAATGATAAAACCCTGGTTTTAAGTAAAAAAAAAATTATGGAAGTGCACAACATGATATTGGAATTCCATCAAGCACCTTCAATCTTAATTTTTAAACGTTACCTCATATAATATTATATTACACATTTTTCGTTAAAGATAAATACTATGCAATCGTGTCTCGTGTAATATACATCTGACCATGTGATAGTCTCTTTGGATCTTAAATTGTGCTGAAATTGTTTTTAACAGGAGCGAACATGGTTACCCTTCTCGTTTTTATGTTAAAAAAGTCCCTTCGGATCACATGCAGTCACATTGCGTGACCGTGTGGGTTTTGTCATATATACGCATTTATAAAGCGAAATGACAATTTCAAACTGTGAAATATGGTTTTACGTAGTATTAAGTAATTATTTTACGTCATAATTTGGATGTAAAACTTGAAATACATATCACACTATGCGAAATTATCAAAAGACGCAAGCATCGAAATTCTTCATATTAGAACAGGCTCGAGTCGTGTTTCGGTGCCGTTTGAAACAAAACGGTTGCATACGGTACGGTCATGCATCTCGATTCGTTACTATACTGTACTGTAATTTTGTCTTTTTCGATGATAAAATTGACAAGGTTTTTAAATTATGATTAATTATACAAAGAAGACGTAAACTTTAATGTATTTTTAATTATATGTAGAACTATTTTATTTCCAAAGACGATAATTTTCAATTTTTTGTATGACCTATTTCACAGATAATTCAAAAGTTTAAAAGCCGAATTAACGCAATGTTACACCATGAGTACGGAAGGGTTAAGAAGTAATTTAAGAAATATTTAATAAATGTTAGAATTATATTTTTTGCAATTTTGAGAATTTCAAATGAAATCTATATTTGTTTTTTTTTCTTACCAAATGTCTAATGTTTACCGCTGTTGGTCCAATAATGAAATTCGCAAAGCCCTCAATGGGGTTGATAATACCCCTGTTAGAGTTACATATTTAAAATAAGATTTAATTCAATGAAACAAAATATAGAATCGAGAAATAAAGTCATTAACGTTTCATCAAGTTAACAAAGAACATCATTCATCATCACAATAATTACTTGCCGTTACAAAACTTGTTTACCATTTAATTTAATTTTTTGTACGATCTATTTCACAGATAATTTAACGGTGCAAAGGCCAAAGTAACGCAATGTTACACCATGAGTACGGAAAGGTTAACAAAATGTTGTCGATTTAAATTATTTTACAATTTTAACATTGGCTTCTAACTAAATATCAGACATATTCCAAAATGATCAAATACATGCTTTTTTGAGTAGTAAAGTCTTTAAAAAAAATTTAAAAAAAAAGAAATCGGATTGATATGAATGGATAACTTTCCACTGTGATACTACAGTACACAATGTCAAATGCTTTCCTATAACACATAAGTAATACAAGTTATTATCTGCTCGAACAAAATTGCTGTTGAATATTCATAGGGGTCAAAAGCGAGCTAAGGAATATTTTAATATGCAACGTGGCTCAGAAGTACTGTAACCATATCGTCATTGTGCTGGAAGAAAACACTAACTGACGAATAATAGTTTTGAGTAATTGGACCTTGAAGTTTGTCAAATGTTTGAAATTCTATACCCTCTTCATTTTGTTTGTTTGTTAAAAGCTGTTGTGTAACATTTTGGTATAACCAACTCAATTTGTCATTTTTTCGACTTAGTGTTTTCTTCCAGAACGACGACGATATTATAGTCATACATTTAAATAAGGGTGGTGATTATACTATCAGCCACGCATTTCATATTTTACTAACATAATTTTTAATACCTAGTTGTTATTAAATTCAGTGAATATTTATTTTAAAATGATATTTAAATAACCTCAAGATTGATTACATTTAGGGTTTCGGTAGTGTGTCTATTGTATATTGTCTAGTGTAGTGTGTTTAGTGTCTAATGAAGTATTGTAGTGTGTCTATTGTCTAGTGTATCTATTGTTTTTGAGTAAAAAAAAAATATTTTAAATAAAAAAACGTAACTTATAAAATAGTTGAAAACCTTCGCATAAAAACAGCAAATGTCACAAAACTCATTTTTCCAGGAAAGGATAAAACATTTTATCTTGGACGTAAAAGATCTTTGCTGTTCATATAAAATAGTCCGGGCTATTGAGGTTCTTAGAAAAGTTGCATTTTTAAAGCTCATTTGAGGGACTTTTTTAAAATATATCTTTGAACAGTTGTTTTGAGCCATAGACAAGAAATCAGGAAATGCAATAAAATAAAAATTGAACATATATTGTTATGCCAAGGTCTTCATTTGACATAAATCATTTGAATGACTACGGCAGATTCTTTGTGAAATTTCGTTTGTTTAAATCACATCTGCTCCCTATGTTTAGCATATGGTCTCTTAATGAAAGTATTTAAATATACGTTTTTCTTCGAGAACTGCTTAATACTCAGTTGCTCAAATTATCTTTTTCGAAGAGAGTAGGAATAGAAGGCTAGGGTTAGAACAGGATTAGTGGTAAGATAATCACTCTCGCTATTCCTCGTTTTGAGGATCGGGTGGATGGGAGAGAATTCTAGACATCACAAACATCCATGCATTCGAACAGAAATCCACAAATCGATTGAAAAATCAATTCGTGAAAAATGACTTGGTAGTTTCGGGACACTCAGTAGATTTAGTAATATTAAATACAAAATAAATTGTTCTGAGTTGCCAATGCTAAGCGAAATAAAATTTGTAATAACTAATGTTTATTTGTAATATATGAAGATATTTATTTTTATTGTTAAGAAGATCAAGTTTCATAATATTTTGCAACCATTATCAGCTGTTGAAGAAGCTTTATCGATAATTTTGAAAGAGAATGGTTTATTTACGAAAAACATGATTTTTATTACCATTGTTGTCAACTTTTTTTATTAACTGCTAAATTATGATTTTCCATTGAAGAGAAGATAATTTATATTGCTTTATCGAAGGTCTTATAAATTATTTAATAATAATAGTGGAATATTATCACTCTGTAAAATATAATTGTTTTCTCAATCACATAAACGTTCTGGCCTTCTTTATTCTCCCAAACATAATATTTCCCAAGAACAAACAATTCAAATAGTCAGATTTAGCCGACATTTACAACAGGTAAGCCAAACTTCCTCTAAAAATAATTAAACTTCGTTAACTACGTAAGATATTTTTCTAAATAAAGTATTTCTTTTTAATCGGGCTATGATGAGGCAATGTGGAACTCACGATTTGACTGTTGATCTCGGGACATCTAACAATTGGCAACCCTAATTGTACGCCTGGGTAAAACTTAACAACTTTACCTTGAATCTATATACATATATCATTCTTAGATATAAGCCAATCTTTTACCAGCCAGATTGTTTTTAATCGATCTTTGTACAAATAAAGCTCGTAAATTATCAGTCAAAAATGAAATAAGCTTTCAAAATGAGAATGAAATCAATGCCAGTAATTATTTCAATATCTCTGACCACATTCGCTATTTATTTAGAGCATATGGCCAACACGCGGCGCCTTCATGATTCTCTGTCACCCGCAAATCACTTTGCTTCCTTCCATGACCCACCGATCACCACAGGTTCGAAGAAGAGGCAAGCAGGATTGCGGATCTCCGGAATCATCCACAGAACATTACCCAGCCAGTTTAAAAGTTTCTTTATTACCACTCATTTAATAGTACGTTACTTAATCTCCGAGTTCCTCATAAAGTTAATTCAACTCAATAAAAAAAAATACGTATATTTTCATTCTTATTTTTGCTAAAAATAAATGACAGATAATTTAGGAAAACCTGACAAGTTAAATTTAATTTAAGATATCATTTGAGAGTGATTGATGGAATTTCGTTATCAAATTGGAATCATTGTGATCAATCCAGATGTCATTCTAGTTCCTAGATTTAGTGACAAGATTTGTCGTTTTATTATCTTGTATATAAGAAATGTAAGCTGTTTACTGTCTGTCAGTTCGAGTTCATTCTTGTGCTCAAATGCCTGAAGATGCCAAAAGGTAAAACTCGGGTTGTTAGTGTTGAAATACATGGAAACGTACAACATCTCAACAATTTTAATCAGTTAAACTTAACATGAATAAAAAGATACAGTTTTATCACTAAAAATGCGTTATCACAAACATTTATTTTTTCTTTTTTTTTTTTAAACACTTAAACAAACTTGTCGCCTAGAATGAAAAAATTTCTTCCACCCCCCTGATACCTCGAGCGTACCCATAACGGCGACTGCATTCCCTCGTTGGATTTCTATGCTTATTCGCTGTCTAAGGTATTCACTTGAGTGGCACTTTTTATTATTTAAATATTTTCGTTTAAATTATAATAATTTTATATGCATACTTAAAGCAAGGGCATTTTTTTAAGAGCAGTATTGATAAGACCTCTAAACTTAAGACCTTTTTATTGATTATATTTTAATAATATTTAATCACGACTCTTGATGCATAGTCATACCAAACATATTACGCAGTTAAATAATAATTTAACAATTCAATTGTACAATTGACACGTGGAATTAGTTGACCACGAAGCAAGAATCAATTTTAGTATCAGTTCTCACGCCATTTAGCTGGAACATAACGATTTAACCCGGAACTATTTTGTTCATTTAATTGATGATCATGAGCATTTTTTTGAAGTTTATGCAGACAATCAAGAGATTGAATGTTTTTTGTAATGCATTTTTTTCTGGCTTTTGAAATTTATTATTTTTTTGGTGTACGGCGGTTTACATCAATGCATCAACCATGTGTTAATAATTTAAATCATACGGTAGTATCAATTCAAATTTTAATATTCAATCTATCAACATGAATATAAAAATATATTAGCGAATGGTAGAAAAAATGCCAAAGCGCACAAAAGCACTTAAATGTTGTAGCTTTTGGTTCTATTTTTTTCTTCTAAATAAAACTGCTTTTTTAGTTAAATGGTTTTTATACGAGATCGTTTCATACACGATGTATATTTGAAATATTGCAAATCACAGCATGAGATCTTGGTCGAAATATAATTTTCATGATTTTTTGTCATTCTACAAAATCATGATTTGAATTATATATTTTTAAAACCAGATACCAGGGCATCTCAAAAAATATTAAATTAATGAATAATTGACTTTGTAATACAAATAATGTTAGAGTATCGCCATATGACTAATCAATTTTACGATTCAAGCGTTAACAATTACTATTTGTGACGTTTATGCTATTAGACATTTGAAGTTACTAAGCAACAAAACGCTGTGACGATGATAATCACGGGATATGAACCGGTTGCTAAGTAATCTCCCTCAGCGTTAGTTGATTTTTTTTTATTTTGCATTGTAAACGTCAAAAATATAGTGTTTTCAGTTTAACGTTAAAAATTATTATACGTTTGAAGTTGAAACTTGAAAATATTGCTGCTAGAATGACATGAGAAAGTTTCACGTCGCTACTGTACATCGCTTAGGAGGAGTTGTTGCGACCGACAGACATACAAACAAACTTGCAGATTTCTACATGTATTTTGTGCAATATAGTAAAGATTACAGCCTTGAAAGACGAATCAGAGTGTTAAAAAATAAAAGAGGTAAATCAAAAATAATCTAGGAAAAAAGTGATATCCACCTGAAACCTGCTTTTACCTCGTATAATTATTCATGATGAATAAGAAAGAGAAAAATTCTTAATATTATTAGTTTTAGTTACTGAGGGTTTGATGTTACAATCTAGATGAACAGTGAGTTGATTTTTCTTCGTCCATCTTAGGTTTTTGGTGAATTGCAAAGAACATTAAATAGCCAATTGCATTATTAATGTGATTTAACTAAACAAGCATTTCTACACAAAGCTGTAAACGCCTCCCCGTCTGAGTTTTTATATGTTTAAAATTAAAGGGGTGATGATGCAATCAGTCATCTCTGTAAATCATTGTGAGATGGGTGCGCTATTTTTTTGCATTATTGTATCCGAGATATTCTGCATAAGAATATTTTTAATTGATTTCAAAAAACCTACTGCAAGTTAAAAACAAAATAAACTTATAAACAATTAGTTGTTTTTGAAATTTTGTTTTAATTAGAGAAGGGAGGTGTTAAGTAATTCTAATGTAATAAAAACGGGAATGTCTGCATCAAGGTTTAGAAACACTGTTTTACGTTATTTTATTTTTGTTGTTCGCGCTAATGAATTTCTATTTCTCCATGAAATTTTCTATCGTCTTACTGAGCCTTGCGACTTACATACTGAAAAGTCCGTTTCAAGGACGTGATTGAGGAACAGTCTTATTATTTGGTTCGCCAAATAGTCGATAGAGTTCTGATCATTTGCTCACAAAACTATATCTGGATTAAGAAAAATAGTTCGCTCTTTTTATGATAAAAAATTTCTCCTCCAAATCGGAATGTATTATATTCTTTTATAGAAAAAAATCAAAATCTTAATAGCTTGGCACACGTTGTAGCAATTCGATTATTGTAATATTTATAATAGCGTAATATTTAGCAATTCACTGATAGAATCCAAGTTGTACAATTTTTAAAAAAAATATATTCTTATATTTTAACAATAAAGTTTTTGAATCACTTGATCTTTCGATAAAATATACTAATTGTATAATAACGTTTGAATGAAAATATGAATATAAAATTTTATAATACTATTTATAATACCATAAAAACAAATTTTACCACAAAAAGATACTATTTCATTGTGCAGTCTAATGGGTTAAAATTTTAATATCAAAGTTATGTTTTGAAATTTTGTCAAAATAAATTTTGGAAAATCATTAATTTTTAATAAAATTTAATCTTTATTTAATTTAACGGTAATTAACATAAATAATGTCAAGTGACAATCATTTATATAGAGGATACTCGGAAAGTAATAAAATGTTATATGTTAAATTAAAAAAATTAAAATTTGCCTTGCCTTGTTAAAATTTATTTGAATTTAAAACCTTGTTGAAAATGCTCGCAATTAAAGAAGACGTTCCTGATTGCTATAAAAAATGTGGAAGAAGTACAAAAAAAGCTGCGTTTTATTTAATAAAATACAATGAATACATTCCAACAAGAATAGACAGTTTACGTTACATAATATTTGTAAACGATTCGATTGCATGATGCTGGCAGACTGTTAAACAGTTTATTTAAATCAAAATATTGTATTAAAATTATTTTTAAATAATTTTAAACTTCAGTTATAACAAAACGTTTAGACTAAGCTTAATTAATTTTTGGCCTAATGTGACAAAATATTCATTTATTCAATAATTTTCAGGGTGTAAATTAGGGCATCAAGAATCGGGTGAAGTAATGTTATGGGAACTCATATTTTTATTATTTATGTCTAGTCACCTCCCAGCGTCCAGTAAAATTAAATAATCTCACTCTACTTTTCATTTTTGTAATTCATAATTTAAGAATTAGAGTTAACTTGTATATAAATAACTTTACAGTACAGATATATTAAAGATGCAAAACACGTCACAACTAGTAGCCCAAACACTGGAATAACAAAATTATCAAATTAAATTTTATGTTAGTAAATAGTCATTTTACAGACTACACCATTGGTCACACATATAATTATTATGAGGTTTTTGTATTAAAATTACAAGGATTTTTATGAAAAGAGAAATACATTCAATCAATTTATCCGCTCTATCATGTTTAGTTTTTTTGCCGTGTTTTACAATATGATTGTTCAAGTTGAAATTAATTAGGAAAGCTTATTTAACATCATCGATAACTTCTGGGTCAAATTTATTTTTTTATCCTCTAATAAGACTTTTTCAGTTACAAAGCATGTAGTAACAATTCAAATATTATTCACTTTTGGAACACCTTTAGGAGAGATGTATCAATTTCATTTGGACATAAAATCGTTTCGCGAACGTAATAAACTACGATAAAAAGATAATTACTCTTGAAATTGATAAAAATATTTTAAATTGGTTGTTTTTATTCACGCTCCGGTGAAAAATTACCTGTGGTACCAATTAATAATTACATCTTACCCATTGAAAAGGCACCCCGCAGTTTTCGCAAAATTTAATTGCCCTGCTCGTATTTCATGAGGTAAAATGATCACTTGTTTATTACTGATTAGCTGTACAGTTTTTATCAATGCCCGGATGTCTGAACATAATAAACACGTTTCAGAAGACAAAATAAAAAATACAATGTAACGATTTTTCGATAACATCTATTTAAAACATAGATATTATAATATGGGTTTTTTTAGGCTCATTGAGTATTTTCTTTGTCAAACTAATGTCTTATATTTAAGGTAAAACTTCAGAAAAGGGAAAAGGTTAAATTAATAAAAAAAACCCTCAATACTGATGTGTTTGTTTTACATCATTGTAAACTTATCACACTTCAATGTATTATTCCAGGGTTTTCCAAACATTTCATGCGATGGAACTTTTTGTTTATTTTGTAGTGTTCGTGTACATAATAAAAAATGTGAAAAAGAAAGAATTATTTATTCAATAAAAAGTTTTAAAACATAATACATATAAGTGAATGAAGATCTTAATGAATTAGATCAGAAGTCCTTTAACTTATCTAGTCCGCGGGCCCCTTCTTGAACCAATTTTTTTTGCGGAACCCATCCCAACTCTTGGCATTTTATATCGTTTTTGAGACTTAATTTATAGTTAAATAGGTTATAGGCTAATGGGTTATAATAAATATTGGTAAAAATATATCGCTGGTTATTTTAAAAAATAAATAGTCTTTTGTATTTGGTAAACAACTTTATTAGCATATACATAGAATAAAAACATAAACGAATAAAAACAATAGAAAAAACAATTTAAAAGTTACAGATTATAATAATAAATGATAAAAACATAAATTGAAAAGCATGTATTTAGATTTAAAAATTAATAATATTAATTTATTTTATAAACATTATGTGACATTTCAAGTTTGGTTAAGTAACGTGAAAAAGCAGTTTTAAAATCACATTTGTCTCATTTAAATGACTTTTTTTCAAGAATATAATATTTTGTGAGCTTTTAATCCTCTTTTACTCGCAGATTTAAAATCACATTGATCACATTTAAAAGGTTTTTTTTCCAGTATCTGATATTTGATGTGACTTCAAGTCATCTTTACGCCTTAGATTTATAATCACATTGTTCACATTTTAATTGCTTTTTTCCATTATGTGTCATTTTATATGTTTTAAGTGACCTGCGCTCGCAGATTTATAATCGCATTGATCGCACTTGAAAGCCTTCTCTACGGGTTGCTTAAAATTATATGCATGAGCAGATTTTAATTCGTTCTTTTCACATTTAAATAGTTTTACTCTAGCATGTGGCATTTTATGAATTTTTAAGTAAGTTGAAAGAGCACATTTAAAATCGCATTGTTCACATTGAAATGGTTTTTCTCCTGTATGCGACATTCTTCAAAACATCTGTTTTCTACTACCGAAACAAATGAATTTGTATTTGTTATCCACTAGGAATCTCTTGGCAGGTGGCATTTGGTGTAAAAAGCACGTTCGAGGCAAAATTCACCCATTGGAACAAAAATAAAATTACGAAAATCTCTATTTAAATTATGACGACAATGTTCGCAGACCCCCGGTAATCGCTTTACGGACTCCAGTTTATGAACCGTTGAATTGGATGATTTTGGGTCATTGGTTTTCAAATCTCCTATCACGCACAGTATTAGAATCTTGAAACCCTAGATCTGGTGTGGTATGGTGTCAAACCTGCTCCTGGGTTGCAGCATGATAGGAAAATCCCGCATCGCATAAATATGTCGTTGTAAAAGAAAGTTAAACAATAATAGCATGTTTTTACAAACTGTATTATATCCCTAAATTCTAATTTTTTTAAATACATTTATTATTTTGTCATTTTACACTTTTATATTTTTCAACAATGGTAGGGCTTTTTATCAACCCGGGATATCGGGATTCAGAATTTTTCAATCCCGAAATCCCGTGATAAGTCATTAATTGTGTTAAATTGTACCTTTAAAATTTAATTTGCGTCAGTTGGAAATTAATATTTTTTTGCCATTAAAATGGTTTTTTTTATTGATTTTGTACCACAGTCTTTACAAAAAAAAAACGTAATACTGAAAACGGTTTTATATTTTATTTTATTTACTGTATTATTAAGATATGTTTTATCAGATGCCATCCAAAAAGATGACATTTCCTTCAATTCGACTTTAAAATATTGTCCTCTATCCATTTAAAAAGAGGTCCAAATTTGACTTTCAATTAAAATTGGCTTAGAACGGCTGTTACTGTGAAATATGACAAAGATATTTATATTAATTATAAAAATATTGAAAAAAATACGTACATGAACAAATCGAGGTACATGTTGTAATTATTTAGGAAGTTTTAATTCGATATATACACTATTTTTTAGCATTTACAGTGAATCCTGAAATTCCAAAATTGATTTTAGTTAACCCGGGATTACGGATGGAATAATTGAATAATATCCCGGTAATGAAAGCCCTAGTGAACGGTAGTCTAAGATTGACTTTCTGGTTATTAATGTATCATGGGATGGATCTAAAATTGTGAGAAGGTCATTAAAAAATATTGATATCAATTGAAAATTGAATATTCTCTAACAAAATTAAGCAAACTGTATAGGAATTTATGCACGATTCTTGGACACTTCCAAAGTGTTATATCGTTCAATTTTTTATTAAACAAAAAAAATACTATAACTACAATCAAAATTCAGCATTAAGACTTGTTTTATAATAATTATTACTTATTACAAAAACTATACGTCGACCTTTTGCTCTGAGAAATATTTTCACATGGGAATTCAATGTAGCTATGCACATCTAAAAAACTGGGTTACAAAAAAATTAAATAATTAAGCTTGTATTAATTGAGAATATATTTGAATTTACTAAAAGCGGGATTTTTTGTATTGAAGCTTTTTGCGTTCAAATTTATGTGGAGTGGTAAACAATTTTTTATCCAATTGAAATCGTGATGAGTTAACTATATACGCCGTTGCAATTATAAAATTATTACTTTTTATTTAATTGTATTTGGCCAGTTGCCGATGGGTCAACGTTGTTGGACTTTTACTCACCTATTTATGAGGTTGTCAGCCCGAAAACCGAAATGGAAACATTGATAAATTTAGGGCGTTAAGTTTAAACTTATTCTTAGATTTATACGTAGTGTAATTTAAAAATATGTTGATCGAGTAGACTCCCCGATAACACGGTAGATGAGGGCGGCAAGCTATGTAAAAACTGGCTATTGACGCTACCATACTCATATAAAATCAGAAGTTATAAATGCGGCGCAGGGATATTTTAACGTGTAATCAAGGAGCATTCGCAAATTTTAATGAATAATGACTTGTCGGCAATCATGATATATGAAGGTCTAAGTAGACTTATATCATATATAATGAAGTGTCCCCTGTAAGACCTTTGAATATAACAAAACGTTTAATTTTGAGTAATATATAATATGGCATTAAATAGGCATTAAATTACCTAGTCCCTACTTCAAAGAGCAACATCGTAAATAAAATTTTATTAACATATCAATTTCGCCCATAGTCTCAAGAAAAATGCATTTTTCTAAAAGTCACAGCTATGTCGCTGGATGTCACGTTTTAAACATTTAAATGTAGATGTCTCAAAATAGCTTTACTTTGACATTCGCAGGTCGTGCAGTGAACCCTTGTATATCAACGACTTAGTGTAAAGATATGGCATCTAAATTGAGTTAACACACAAAATGTTAGTCTGCGTTTAATCTAAATAGAGTATTTAATGAGATACTGTATCATTCAAATGCATGATATATCCGGTGCCATGACCAAACAGAACAATTTGAAAACAGTATTTTTGTCGTATCTGTTATTTATTGAACATATTTATTGATTTATATAATACAATATTTAGTAATTTATAAAAACAAAAAAGTATAATTAACTATAATATGCAATTATTATGTCTATATTGTAGATATTAAACACAAATATTTGCAAATTACCATATTGTTTATTTCATATAATACAAGGCACTTTTTTTTTAAATATTTTAAAATTTGTTTGGAAAATCATACGAGATAAACTCGATGAGAAGTAACTCATGTCTATAATCATATATGTTCAATAAATAATAGATACGACAAAAATATTATCTTCATATTGTTCTGTTTTTTCCTGTTCTGTTTAGTCCGGTTACCGATATATTCATTTCACTTGTATTTTTGATGCATCTCAAATATTCAAATTCGTTTCCACAAAACAAGCAAAACTGAACATACAATATCTTTGCACTAAAACATCGATACGCAATGTTCACATTAATACTTTACTTTACAACAGAAAATATAAGTATAAATCTGTGTGTATGTGTGTGTCTATCTGTCACAAGAACTCCTCCCAAACGGTGATCAGTAACGACGTGAAATTTACACATGTCATTCTGCCTGTTATTTCTACGTGGTCTGTACTATTTTTAACTTTTAGCATTATTATGTATTGATTCATTGACGATATTTTGTGAGTGTTACATGAGGTACGGTCCACAACTTGAGATACAGTCGGACAAATATATCGATATTATGTATTTAAAATAGGAGTTAAGATTTATTTTTAGCATGGTACACTTAGAAATCAAGACAAGCTATTTCATTCTGTATCGGTAGAGAAAGTAAAATTAATTTAACTACACGTTTGATCGAATTTTACACAAATATTTCACAGTGTTAAACTAAAACCGCATACATCAGGTATCTTGTAAATTGAGATTTATTTATTCGATTACGTGCAAAATTAAAACGTTTGCATACTTGCTAAATTAATTTTTGAATTTATTATAAAACAGTAAATTTAAAATCATTATCCAAACCCAATTCAAAAGAACGTAATTTATCTGTGTAAAGTGTAAATCAATACAATTTGCATACAAAACAGTGGTATTATCATAGCGGGAATTAGGCATAAAAAGAACACTCAGGCTATAAAATCAATTTTATTTGTGATTTTTGTTAAATCGCTCTTTGCAGCTGTTATTTCTTGTTACAGATATATAAATAGTTTATAAATTAGCCACATGAATATTTATTATTTAAATAAATGAGTACGTGATCTTTGTGACTTTTCAAGTATTTATTTAATTATTTTATTGTTTTAAATTCCACAACTAGTGTGTTATTTCAATAATATAATTTCACATATTTCTTGTATAAGAAGTATCAGAATTTCGGCAAACTTATTTTTTATTGTAACAGATTTGTTAATGATTCATAAAGTTGTCGGTGAGCTGTCTATGATTCAAACCTAACTAGACATTGTATGTAGGAAGGGTATTGCCACTGCCTTATTAACGCAATGAGCGCGCTGGATATGTTTAGATGTCCAAGACTTTATCTTGTATTTCCGGTCAAACTAGAAGGAAACACTTGTGGATATATGCTTTAAAAAATAGTTCAAACCTTTAGGTAGAAAAATTATTAGGCAACAGATCATTAAAATTTAAACTAGAACACAAGGAAATATATTTTTGAAAAGATCTCTCGATATTGTATGTATTTCACGTACTTGCTTGTGTACGTGTTGGCGGTACATATGAAGACTGGCTGCAGCCATTTTTCTTGCAAAGTCGTAGATTATATCTTTTTAAGCTTCTTCATTTTCTTCGATTTATTTTAGCAAGAATACAACGAGTTTAGTTTACTTATTGATGTATTCGGGATAATTTATACATATTTCACATAATTCTCCGTTTTTTCCTGTTGAAATTAATCTGTTTTTAGCCATAGTGAGCGTTTTAACAGATCAATTGACTGAAAATAAGTTCTTGCGAAAACGGCTCGTGCTGTAAGGGAGGTTAAGGGATAATATCATGCTCATATGTAAAATTGTATGCCACACACCTTATGTCTCTCCGTGAAGACTCTCTTTACGTTAATGTAAAACCTAGTTAGGTACAGAAGATAATATTCATTATCTTTTGAACCACGAGATAAAGTAATCCACATATCGCCAACAATAAATGCAGGTTGGCTGAAAAAAAATGATAAACAGGAAAAAAAAAAAAAACATCGATTCGAATCATCTATCGAGCCATTCAAAAATATGTAGCATTCTTTCGATGCGTTCTCAATTAAAACTGTGGCAGTTTGAGAGTAACATTTATTCTTTTCATTTTCAAGACATATTTTCTTCTATAGGGAGCGAATTTGGACAGCTGATAATACAATTTTAAAAAGATCCTTTTAGATTCTAAAGAACAAAGTGACACACCAAGTCAGGTGACGGTGGGGGTAAAGAGGGTAGCAGTCCTCTTCGGTAAACTACCGCAAGGAAAAAACACGTTTCAAGACCATTCAACAGTGAAAAACACCCCTATTGTTCCAGATCAATGTCGTTGATTGCATTTAGTTGTACAAATTTGAATACAGTTATCAAAGTTAGTAACAGTTAAAAAAAACAAATTCAAAATACACCTGATTTTCATGACCAACATATGTTAAGGTCAGAACTCCAACCCTCAACCGCTAAGCCTCGACTTGGTTTCGAAGCCGTGATTCGGTAGCTGATTCTTAGGTAAAAACGCGGTCTTTTTGTTGCAAAAGCCATCCCGAATAGCGAGAAAAGGAACCAAAATAAAGAGAAATCTAAACCGTCAGTCGGTGCCGTATTCCAAAGAACTAATGTTAACGGTAAACATGACTATTTGATGCGAATTATTTACAATTATTAATAATAATAAATTTAAAGCACAATAATGAGTTTACTGAGTGGATGAGTCTTTGCTTTTCCACTGCCTGATTTTTCCACTAATTGTGCAGTGAAAGGTGGTTCGAGAAAGATTCTGGGCATTTGGTGTAACGTAAAGGTGTGAAAAGCTAAGCATAATCAAAAAAAAAAATACTTATGTAAGACCATTTTACAAAACAAGAATTAGCTTATTCTAAATTTTGTAGGCTTCTTTTTTACATAAATTGTGTAAAATATATATTCTTTATTACCGTGTGAAGGCAATTAGTGAAACATCATTTTATTTCGGCATGTTTCAAAGCCAATTATTTAAACAAGATGTTTTGATAATTTGTATAATTCCGTGATTTATATTTAGGAACAAACATACATAATATAGTGTTTTTATAATAATTATTGTCGACACAATAAATATACATTTTTAGAAACACGGGTTTCTAATTATAAAACATATTATTGATTATTTTTTTAAGATTATATTTATGTTCATCTAAAGTTCTATTTTTCATTTTTATTTGAAGATGTTAATCGAAAATGATAATAACAAAAATTAAATATTGGTCTGTGGGTTGAATATGTTTTTGTATATATAAATAAATACGTCATACTATATTCGTTTTTGACAATTGAGTATATGTAATAAAAAATCAGAAACTGTACTTAACTCTTCAAATATATCTAAATAACTAATTAGAGTTAATTTTTAATGAACTTTAATAAATTGAACCCGATACATTCGTAACCGAAGCCAACGACGTTGACCAATGCACTACGGACCCGTTACGAATAGTTTCATAAATTGATTTTTCAAATCGTTTATGGATTTCTGTTTGTGATGAAATTCCCTCCCATCCATCCGGCCCAGTGATTATTTAGCCTCTAGGTCTGTTCTAACCCTATCCTTATATCCTTATATCCTTACTCTCTTTCAAAAAGGAAAGTTGAGTAACTAACTAACAAATATTTCTTGTTGAAAAACTTCTGTTGATATACCTTTAAGAGTCCATATGCTCCACATCGGAGCGGACACGGTTAAAAAAGTAATAATAATATTGGATTTTTGTTAGTTATTTTAATTTCCTCTCTCATTCACTTGCTTAGTTATAGTTAAATAAATAACATTAACCTAAATTTTATGACTTTGTCATGCTTAAGATTCTTTTAATGTTGATATTTTTGACAAAACTGTCATCAAATTGAAATATTTAATTAATGAAAAAAAAGACACTTGCGATTAGAGTAAACACTTAATAACATTTGACATGACCCATTATTATCCAGTATGAATCGTGCACAGAACTTTCATCGGGTCATCTCTTGTATGTAATGTGATTTATCAAGAGCTTCAGTTTTTGGCAACGTCGGATGAGTTTTTAGAAAGTGGTGTCGACGTTCCTAGGTCGCATTCTACCCTTACAGAAGCAAGGAGGCGTGATCTCACTGTGGCATGGATTACGTTTTATTTCGCCACTCGCCCGAAGCGAGGGGTCTGGAGTTCGTTGCTTGGCCTTGACTGCTAACCATTTGCCATCGCGTTGTTTTAATATAAATTGTAAACTACTAACTGAAATAAAGTGAATTGGACTAAGAACGAGCTTTTTTGAGTGTACCTGAGAGACATTCTCATCATCATCAGCTCACCGGACAAAAGTCTTACTCATTTATCACAGTTTTTGTTAGACTGATACGCTTTGTGTATAATACACAAAGCGTGTCCGTGTATTATTATGTAGTATACCATGATCCTAGAGTCGTGTATAGATTCCATGATTCTAGATTCTAGATCCTAGAGCCGGAAACTAGAGCCACAATCTAAAGTTATAAAGTAAACAAAAACTCTATAAGCATGTATAAAGCGTATCCATATTAGGATATATCCTACACAGAAAACTGTCAGAAAGGAATTTAAAATTACGAATGCTTAAATATCTTGGTACGAGATTCGGTTTTCGTTGGAAGTCTTTTTCTGACCTTTATAACCTTTATATCCAAACGGTTTGCTTGAGGCATTTTCAATCCTTCCTATGGCAGAACAATCAATTTTAATCCCGCTCCTCTCCTCCTTATTTCAGATGATCGAGTTAGACATATTTTATAATATTGAACAAAATTCAATCTAAAAAAAGTGATATTGCCATTTATAAAGAAGATTTACGTATTTTAAATTGCTTGTAATATTGACTTTTACATTTTAAAAATAATACGTAATAAAACATTTTTCGGTGTCTTATTTTCAAATAGCAATTTATCAAAGTATTAACGAAGTACATTATTCAGCATTATTTATCGGCGAACGTTCATTTCCCATAAAGTAAATCGTATTTTTTATAACAAACCTAGTTTGCATGTGATAAAATTAACCTGATTTAAATAAAATAAGTTTTAGTATGAATAAAATGAAATCAACGAAACAATAAAATAAGTGATTACGTGACAATAAATTTTAATCTAGTGTTATAAATTAATAAAAATAAAAACGGCTTTCGTAACAAAAGAACATGTTACTTGACTTTTATGTCAATACAGCAAGTTTTGTTTGAAATTTATAGCCACTCAAAGAAAAAAAAAATAATTTACGATATTATTTCAATAAGCCTTATTTAATTTTTTCATTTTCATTTTACTGCATTTTTCTCGATTCCTGTTTCTGATTCCATAAAATTGTGCAAAGATAAATTTAAAAAAAAATAGTCCAATATGGACTGGACTATTTTGAATGGACACAGTAAATGTCTTTTACAACCAAGATATTATGTTTTTACCCTCTCCTGAACAAAATGAGTTTTTTGACATTTGGTGTTTTTAGGCCAAGGTCTTCAATTAAAATTAATAACTTTGATTGTATTACTAAAAGTAACACTTGTTACGTCACACGTCTGTCGGCGTCCGTGGCGCAGTTGGTAGTGTCTTGGGCTACAGCTACGAATGTCTCGGGTTCAATTCCCGGTGTGGACGGAAGTCATAAATTGATTATTCAATCGATTTCTGTTCGTAGGCTGAGTGTTTGTGCTGTCACAAAAATATAAAACTCCCTCCTCACCCACCCATCCCATCCTCAGGGGGCGCAGCAAGAGCGATTAGCTAACCACTAGTCCTGTTCTAGCTTTATCCATCTATCCCTACTCTCTTCAAAAAAAGAGAGATTGAGCAACTAAGTATATGCTCCACATTAGGAGCAGACATGGAAAATATATATTATAATAAAAACACATTGTAACAGTAAAACGATCGTACTAAATAATAAGCTGGATCAGAGGTTCTTTAACTTATTTAATCCGCGGACCGCTTCTTGAACCAATTTTTTTTCGCGGACCAGTTCAATAGGTTAGTTCTAGTTCAATAAGTTACAGGCTCATGGGTTATAATAAATATCGGTAAAAATGTATCGCTGGTTAATAATTTAATAAATAAATAGTCTTGTGCATTTAGTAAACAATTTTATTTGAATAAACAAGAATAAAAACAGTAGTAAAAACAATCTTAAAAGTTACAAATTATAATACTTATTGATAAAAACATAAATTACAAAGCCCTGTTCTTTTATCCCTACTCTCTTCGACAAAGAGAGGTTGAGCAACTGAGTAACAAACAGTTCTCATAGAAAAAATCTGTAGAGACACCTCCATTAGGAGACCATATGCTCCACATTTAGAGCGGGCATGAAAAAAAAAACACGTGTTTCGCCTCTCCGGCCCTCTCTCACGTCCACGTAAGAAATAATCTCACTCCACCCTTCATTTTTAAGAACAAGAAGCATTTTTTACATTAGAAATAGATCACCTTGCTACATAGTTAGCCTGAAGAGGCTTTTCCTTTATTAACAGACAAATGAAATAACAAAGATATGGATTTAGATTTGATATTAAGGAATAATTTTAGCTTGTTTCTGTAGGTGACTTTAGATTTGAATTAGAGTTGAGATGATCGTGTATATCAAAGGTACGCACCCGGTCAATCGCCAAGCAAAACTTGGTCGACTCCAATTACGGTTGCGAATTTCAGAAATAATTATTATTTTCATATTTAAAATTTACAACCGTGGTTGAAAAAAAAATTAATTTGACTAGATCCATGATTATCTGCTAATGAAACGAATTAATGGCCAAGGTAAGGGGGACTATTTTTTGTGGTGTTGTTTCAAAAGTTCCCAGGCACTGACAAAATTCGTCAAAAAAATTTCTTATATTATTCTTCATAGAAGCTGATCTCCATGAAGATTAAGATTAAAAGTAGCTTTCAAACTTCAAAAAGGTTGCGTAGTCTTGGTGTATATTAATCTAAACAATCATATAAAATTTTGGAAAAAAAACTGTCCGTTTTGTAATTCCTCTCTAATAAAGAATTCTGAGAAATTTACTTGTGGGGATACATGACGTCGCGGATTTGCGAAGGTTCCATAAAACGAAACTTTTATCAAGTCATCATTTCACACAACAGCAGTTACGAAATGTGATATTACTTAGTGCAAAGATAAGTAATTACGTGATTGTAAAAAGAGACTATCTGCAAGCGTGAGGATCAGCATATGTGATTTTTGAAAAACGCAATACAACGAGAGAAGAATATGGAATAGGGATCATCAGTGTCTCACCATTCTCCGACTGTGTAACATCTACTTCGGCTTGCAGTACCGACCTCGACATCATCACCATCCGTCTTGCGGCTTAATCACATCAACATTCAATACTGGTTTACATATTTCAAAAAACATATCCCCTTTCTTAATATTCAACTGTCAAAGAAATCTTTGCTAGCTCATTCATTATCTTAATACGGTTTTTCCTATTGTAAAAACACAAAGTCTTTCAGAGATTTCATTGATAATAATTTCGTTTTGTCAATTGACATTTTACTACAACTTTAAAATGTGAAATGCTGTTGTTGATAATCAAAAATCATAAATAATTGAACAATCTTAAAGCTGTGCTTAGCAAGACAAGTCAGCGGGTCACCAGAACAAATGTCGTATTTAACAACCAGAGACAGTTTACATATTCAAAATTTGTTTTCGTATTCTTGTACAGGTGTCCTTTAAGCAATATCTCATTCTTCCAAGACTGTTCACAAGTTCACTTAATTCAACTTTTTGTTCGTTCTGAAAACAAATCGAAAAAAAGAAAACAATTTTTATTCGATATTTAAAAGTGAAATACAGCTATGAATTAACGAGATATTAAACACCATTAGCATTATTACATTTTTTTGAAATATTAAATGTTTTTTTATAATTAAAATAACTCGAATATATTCTTATTTACATATACAATAGTTTCATAAGATACATATATAATAAAAATGTTATAAATTTACATGATTTGTGATTTCAATTAAATTTAAAATGAGAATATACATCCATTCAGTATCGCTACTAAGTAGTAGCAAATACTAATTATTTTCTAATAGAAAAAATCTGAATTGAGAAAAATTGTGCTTAAAACAAACAATATATTTAAATATATATTTATTTTGCCAGTGGGCAGCCAGTTAAGCGACAGGTCTACTTTGAAAAGGGATTAATTAATGTCACCAACTAAAAATAAAATATTTAATATTGTACCAAGCATAAGATAATAGAAGTTTATAAAAAAATGCAAGTCGGCCTTTCGTTACCCATTGTTCGGCCATCACTATGAAACTTCATAAATATCGTGGACGAATTTACGGAGAGTAGACAGAAGAATAAAAAACATAATGATGCAGAGCATGACAATACATAGTATATTTTTTTAGCGATCCCCATACAACATGAATTTGTCAAAGCTTGTGAAGTAACAATGTGCTTTTTTTAATTGTGTATTTCATCATATAGGTCAGTATAGTGCAGATATACATTGGCAAATGGCAAGAATACCTACAGAAATTTTAAAAAATCTGTTATTTTAAATGTATCCACTATTATTTAAGTTTTAAGCTCAAAAGTCCAACTACTGGCGAAGGCTAACTTTAGGAACACTCGCCCTACTTGCTCATCATTGACTACATTTTTTCATTTAAATTACAAAATATGATCATTCCAAACTTCAAACGCTTGTCTCTCAAAACATGGTCAAGTGCAATTAGAACCTTTTCAAAGTAAGGTAACGACTTGACTATACAATGGAAATATATAAAAGCAACATAAATGAGTCTAAACAATAACAAGTCATACATAAGTCATAAAAAACTTCATTTTTAAATTTGCCGAATAGCAAAAATGACAGTTCCAATATCCACCAAAGGTCGAGGTGTTTATTAATACTTTTCGATTTTTGTAACCCCGTATCATGCCGTGGAATCCGACCAATGGATGTGAAGCCCTAACCGGTGGTGGTAGGAACAAATTTAAGTAAGCTAAAAACTATTTAATGACGCACAATATAATATAACAGTAAGTTATGTTAGGTGTGGCTAAATTGCAACATCCGTTTCGTCGATTAACAATATCTTGTTAGAATTAAAGTAAATATTTAGAGTCTCAAGTCTTGCGTGAGATTTCCCATTTTTTTAAAAATTAGCGAACGATTGTTTACAGCAGTCTATGAACATTGATCCATGTACGTAATTCACGCCTAAGTTATATTATGAAACGGGAGTTTTAATAAGAAATCAGTACTGACAAATCTTTGAAACTATAACCAGAGGCGGTTTATCTGTACAGGTCTAAATTGACTCAAAGAAAAAGAGCGCGTTAAATACCATTGTTTAATATTACAGCAGAAAAAGCTACTATATAGCACAAAATACATCTAGACATCTGTATATTGGATGTCCGTCGGTCACAAAAACTCTTCCCAAACGGTGTACAGTAGCGACGTGAAATTTTCACATGTAATGTAGATCAACTATGCTATTTTGATCTTTCAACTCTCAACTTTTAATCTCAAATTGAAAATGCTATATTTTTGACGTATCAATGAAAACTTACATAACTTAGTAACCGCTCCATACTAAATTAATCCGCCATGTCGTCACAACAACAAAATCTGAGTTGAATTTGATTAGCGATTATAAATATGTTATAATATAAATATCACTTTTCATGTCAATCGTAAAATGTGTATAAAAATAAAAGCTTGAATCGACAATTATTCATCATTTAAAGCTAAACTTAAAACAGTGGGTTCTCATTTCGTGGGTTTTACAAGACATATGCCGAAAAGGAAGAGAAAATTGTAAAATTAACTAATATAAACGACTCTTATCTTGGGCGAAACCGGGTAAAAAATACTATTGTCTACATAAAATGATACGATGTTCTTATTTTATATTATAATTTAAGACATCGACTGAGGGTGCTTGATAAAATTTCAATATTAAACTTGGATTATTGAGATTTTGTACACTTCCATGTATTTTGTCACTAACGACCCGGGTTTCGCATTTCGGCATCTTCAGGCATTCGAGCACACGAATGGACTCGAACTGAGAGACAGTAAACAGTGTCTAACGCTTATATAGAAGATACAAATGCGACAAATATCATTTACGAGGCAATACATTATACGTCTGAGAGCCACACCGATACCTGAGTTAAAATTTCGGAAAACGCCCTAATCCTTATTTTGTAAACACCATATTAACAGAGTGGCGATTGCCGAAGGCGTTGCCGCTTTTCAACTTCTTTTAGAAATACCAGTGATTTTACAATTATAATAGTATTGTGGGTATTGACGGGATGTAATTCGACGAATGGGTAAATATATACAATCATTCCACATTTAGTGACATCTGTTAGGTGTTTCAACGTATCGGATATAATACCGGAGAATTAGGAAGGTTCAGCTGCTCATTCAAGATCGGTAATGAGTCTAACTGGGCTCTATTAATTTCCAAAATTTCCTGATAAAACAATTTATGATCCCCCATGTTTTTATGCAACAGTTTAACCCCATCATCCGCATTAAACGTATGGTTCTCCATTAGCAAGTGATTTGCGAATGTCGAAGTTTCTTTCTTTAATCTAAAGGTAGCTAAATGTTCTGATACCCTTATATCTAATGTACGTGTGGTTTTACCCACATAGAAATGTTAGCAATCATTGCATTGTAATTTATTGGACGTGTTTCTGTTTGAACTAAGTTATGTGTCAAGTACATCACTACTCTGTCAACAAAAATATTTCATAAGAAAAATAGTTTCTCAATACAAAGCAACATCGTTTTGTTGATCATAATATTTACCAGACTTACTGAAAAATTATGAATCTAAGCACACAATATCGATGGTAAACTGAAAAAACGCGTTAAGTCAGTTTTTGATGACTTTCTGTTTTAATTGTCAAAATTTAAGTAATTTAATGTTGTACGTTGTAATTTTGAAAACGAACTAAACATTATTAAACAAATTGTCATTAATAATGGCTATGAGACGTCTTTTATAGATAGTCTTGTATCAAAAAAACAACGTAAATTAGCAAAAAAGATGCTATATTTCGGGAACTTGTCTAAAGACATAGACCACCCTAGAATCTGGCATAGAATTAGTTATTTAGGTTGCACAAGCCTTAAAATTAAAAAACAACTCGCTGATAGTGTTAGACCGGCGTTCTATTGCAAAAACTCTCTAGGCAAATTACTTATTAACAATAAAGATAGAGTAAACTTTAAGAACAAATCTGGTATTTATAAATTACAATGCAATGATTGCCAACATTTCTATGTGGGTAAAACCACACGTACATTAGATATAAGGGTATCAGAACATTTAGCTGCCTTTAGATTAAAAAAAGAAACTTCGACATTCGCAAATCACTTGCTAATGGAGAACCATACGTTTAATGCGGATGATGGGGTTAAACTGTTGCATAAAAACATGGGGGATCATAAATTATTTTATCAAGAAATTTTGGAAATCAATAGAGCCCAGTTAAATTCCTTGCCAATTCTGAATGAGCAGCTGAACCTTCCTAATTCTCCGTTATTATATCCTATACGTTGAAACACCTAACAGATGTCACTAAACGTGGAATGATTGTATATATTTACCCTTTTGTCGAATTACATCCCGTCGAAACCCACAATACTATTATAATTGTAAAATCACTGGTAATTCTAAAAGAAGTTGGAAAGCGGCAATTCACCACTCTGTTAATGTGTTGTTTACAAAATAAGGATTAAGGCGATTCTCGAAATTTTAACTCAGGTATCAGTGTGGCTCTCAGACGTACAATATCTTACCTCGTAAATAATATTTGTCATATTTTATATCTTCTATATAAACGTTAGACACTGTTTACCGACTGTCAGTTCGAGTCCATTCGTGAAAGGCGAAACCCGGGTCGTTAGTGACAAAATACATGGAAGTGTACAAAATCTCAATAATCCAAATTTGATATAATGTCTGTAAAAAAACATAACCTATAAAGTTATATTACTATTTATTATTCTGAGAAAAAGCATGATATAAATATAATAAATCATCGAAACCAAATGTTGAGATTTGTATGCCAAAAAGATTATACTTTTTAATGTATAAAAAAATCTTTTTGAAAAACAAACAATTATTTTACTCAGAGAGTATTTTGAAAAAAAAAAAAAATTATTTACATGCGATTATCTCAAAACTTCTGACTTAATGTCGTCTGGCAATTTACCCTCGGTAATATGACGTTTATTATGAAATTTGACGCAACACAATAAGGGGAAAAATAATATTTACTTCAATAGCAACTCTTCAATGAAACTAACTGACGTGTGCAATAGACGTCATTATTTATGAGTATTTATTATTCACACTATTAATTACGTATTTCTTAGATATTAAAAATGGTGAATCTTTTCTGACAGATGTAAATGATAAAGAAGCAACTAGCCAATATTGAATAAGGAAAAAGTTTATCATCTTTTTATAGATTGCATATTTGAAAATTAAAAGATAAGAGAAAAATATGAAAGTTTTGTTTTTTTAATGTACTGTTTTGAAATGTAAAATTTTATGATTTTAACTGCATACAAGCACGCGATTAACAACATTTTCTGAAAGTCATTATAACACATACTGATGAATAAAACAAAAAAATCACCAGGTGTTCTAAAACCATTTTATGTTTGATTCATTAGGGCTGTTTTAAAGCAATGTGGATATAATTATAGTCGTTTCCATTGCAAAATTGTATATTTACATATGCGTTTGCTATTTTTTGCTTCATTGATAGTGCAAAAATCGCTCTTAAATACATGCAGAATAATACACCTGACAAAAAAATGGCTTAGTATATATATAGGGTCATTTCACCAGTGGTCGGCCAGTTAAGCGACAGGTGTACTTTCAAAAGGGATTTTTAATCAATGGATGATAAAAACATATTTTTTTCGCTGCTATTTTATTAAATTGGGATTAAGTAATGTAACCAACTAAAAATAAAATAGTTACATAATACTGTACCAAGCATAAAATAATAGTTTACAAAAAAATGTCGATTCTCCCAGTAGTCGGCCCCCAAAATCCAATGGTCACCTTTTTGTTGCCCAACGTTCGGGCATCATTATGAAACTTCATGAATATCGCGAAATAATTTGCTGATAGTAGACAAAACAATAAAAAACATAATGATGCAAAGCATGACAATATAAAGTATATTTTGTTAGCGATCCCCATACAAGATGAATTTTTTGAAACTTGCGAAGTAAAAATGTGCTTTTTTTAATTGTGTATTGCATTATATAGGTCAGTATAGTGCAAATATACATTGGCAAGTGGTAAGACTACTTACACAAATTTAGAAAAAACTGTTTTTTAAATGTATGCACTGTTATTTAAGTTTTAAGCTCAAAAAGCTGACCACTGGCGACTTTAGGAACACTCGCCCTATCTAATGTAATAAGGGTATTTTTGTTTTTGTTTTAATTCTGTAAAGTTATGTTTAAGACTGTTTTTATGTTCCCCTGAAAAATTTTAATTATGAAGATATACAATTTTGCAATGGAAACGGCGCTATGTTTACAACTATTGAGAAAGTTATTACATGTAAAAATATTGGAATATTATAACTACGTACTTCGTAAATTATTTCGTAAACGTTGATGTAAATTTTACGCCACCCTGTAAAGCAACAGATCACAGAGTGAAAGAGATCACTCTATATTGACGATGTGCATAGATACAGTGAATACAAGGAGGCTCAAAGGCCACAAAGTAGCAACACGTCAAAAGAAGACAGAACAAATAATAACGATTGCCATCTCGAGAACTGACAAAAAAAATGAAACTGTTGAGGAGAAGGGTAAGTTTACCCATCGGTGTAAGACTGGCCCACTACAAGGAACAAGGTTTGACATTGTGCTGTTAAAATACAATAATAATACTAATGCCATATGAATATTTTTTAGTTAAACAAAGGTACTGGGTAACCCCTGGTGGTAAAAATATGAAGTAATGTGCAAAATAATTTGTTTTATTGATAAATTTGTAAGCTGTCAGCATGTAATGATAAACCGCAATTCAAAAACTTTTCTTGAAATTAATTGGATTAGCCAATTTTTCAATTTGTATTACTAATCTATCAACCAAATGCTGTATATTTTTTCCCCATCTAAATTTTTGAAAGGATAAAGAAAAGCTTTCACTGAATTTATAGTTATTACCGTGATTATTTGTATCGTGTTCTAAGGTTACCCGATTTGGATGAAAACTTTGGCCCGCCTTGTTTTATCTATATTTATGTATCAATTTGATAACAATAAATCTATGTATGTTATTTAAATTTCATCTTTAGACATTAGTACATTTCTATGTAGAACAATACCCCATATAAATGCAATGGACAACCATAAAATTACAAAAAACCCTCAAAACTGGGCCAAAGTTACCCAGATTGGCCTACATGTTTTTGCTATTCAGTGTCATCTTAACTTGATGTACAGAGTGTATAAAAGGGCTGGCCTAAAGGTCTTGTTAAATACTATGTGTTTTGTAAATATAATTAAACATTTTTAAGGTGTTAACTGTCAATTCTTGGTGAAAATCGCGCAATGAATGGCTGATGATGATGAGGTAAGCGCGGGATTTAAGAAATAAATACTACTTAACAACTTGACAAAAGAGATTTTATTAACGCAAATAATAATAGTAAGACGCCTTCTATAATACCTGAATTTATATTTGAGGAGATTTTAAAACATGAAAATACTGGTTAAAACCGGAAACTTCAAAAATAGCGTTAGGATAATGGAAACACTTTAAACAATGATGTATTTTATTATGCTTTTAGAATTAAATCTCATAAATATAAGATCATAAATTTAAAGATTTAAATTTGCACCAAACATTATTCTACAATGATAATTCTGCGAAATAATTTTAAAAACAAATTGGAAATTATTTGCACTGCCATCTAGTTCTAAAACTAAAAAGCTTTTATATTTTCTACTGGAAGTATGACAAAGAAATACAGCTTTCATCTGACAGAGTACTGAAAAAATGTTCTTTGACAAGAGAATAATAATTATTTGGAAAAGTTAAATATTAATATAAAAATTCATATAGCATAATTAATAGTTACAACTTTTTTTTTTATCCACAGTGTTGCCCATTTATATTTCTGTTAATGAATTCAAATTTACCAGTTATGTATAAAATTATGTTCAGTTTATGGAACCAAATAGTAATCTTACCAAATTAACCCGTTATTAATTTTATTATTTATTAATGAACTGTCATGTTTATTGTTCTTTTTCTTCGATAAAAGAATCTTAAATTAAAATTTAATGACTTGAAGTTTTATTAAATATAAACAGGTGGCAGTTTTTAACACGGGGAATATTTTTGTACAAAAAATCTATGATTTTTTTATAAATAAATTAATATCAGTGGCTAACTACTATGACAGAAGAAAATAGAAGAAACTAAGAAAATGAAAAAAAGTTAATGGTACTATTATTGCAAACATGAAACAATTTCAAAAACATAAATCAAAATTTGACAAAGCTTTAGAATTGTTCCCATAGATGGTATCAAATAAAAATCTGTCATACTTATATCAGAATTTTTTATCTTTGTAATATACATAATTATTATAATAAACATAGCGGATATTTAAAGATAAATTCATTTAAATTACAAATGAATACCGACTAATTATATCGAAATAAATGTTTTATATACATAACTATTGCAATTAATCTATTAAAAAAAATTATTAGCTGCATGGTCAATGTCTTTGGCTTCGGTTAATTACTCATAGGTTCAAATCGCAGTACGGACATACATGTCGCATACAGGAGAAAAACCATTTCAATGTGAATAATGCAAATATAAATCCGCACGTGCAGGTTGCTTAAACAAACATAAAATGTGACACACCCTGGTTTTTCTTAAGTATAAGTGTCATTAATGTCCCGAACTGAAATCGGCCTGCGGCAAACAGCAATAATTCGCAGAATACGCTCTTTCTTGTTGTCAGGCATTTAAGAAGCCCCCGGGCTTCGGCCGCTGGACGAGTCCATTTTTACGGAAAAGGGTAGCTCCAACTTGGCACGGAGTTTTTTTTTGAATTTTTGTAGACAGTCGATGACGAGCTGCCGAGTCGGACGAACGAGGTCTCGTCGCGACGAAAGTGATGTGACGATGTGAACTGTTTGTTTGTTTTTGTGTTTTGATTTGCGTTGGATTTAATTTAAATTCGTTGTGTCATTTGTATTAAAACTTAAAGTAAATTCAGTTGCTAAGTAAATGTAAATGTAGAATCAATTTTATGTGTTAAGATTTTTATATTTGTGTAATGTGAAACCACTGCATCTTGAATGGATAATAAATAAGTTTTTAACCGGATCTGAAATGGTGTTTGTCTGAGATCAGCCCTTCCAGGACTCCGGATAACCAGCCGCTCGCCTCTCTTCGATCCGGGGTCTTCTCATTTGTCGCCCAACTTAGTGGCCATTGACGGTTTGTGACACCTCAGGATTCACCCCTGAGGACTCATGCTCTGAAGATGCAGTGGCTTTGAACTGTGGTTCATGGCGCCCAACCGAATTTTAACGTAACTTCAAGAATTTCAAATCGCCGAACGCACACTAAGAATCCGGACCCTGCCCTGAAGGTGGACTTCAAGATCGGGACCAGACAACCAGTCAGCTTCCCGGCGTCTTACTATGAAACCCCAGCTTCAAAGGCGAAACTGGCGGGAGTCGTCGGTGAAAGGTGCCTGGCCTCTGTTACTTTTCACGAAGCCCTACTTCTCGACTAGCCGTTCTTGAAGTCGTTCGCGCTGACCTAGGAGGCCTGCTGGGCCTGTTGTGTTTTCAACCAGTGAGGCCTACAGTGGCTGTTTGTTTGCAATCCGCGAGGCCCGCTGTGCCTGTTAGAGTTGCAACCTGTGAGGCCTGCTGTGTCTGTTTTGTTGTCAACGAGTGACGCCTACTGTGGCTGTTTGTTTGCAATCCGTGAGGCCCGCTGTGCCTGTTATATTTGCAACCTGTGAGGCCTGCTGTGCCTGTTTTGTCTTCAACGAGTGAGGCCTACTGTGGCTGGTAGATTTGCGACCCGGGAGGCCGTTTTGCCTGCCATGCTGCCTGTAAAGACGAGAAGACGCTAATAAACCTGCCCTGCCGAGCGAGGACGCTGCGGATGCCTTCTCGGGAGAAGATGAGGCCGTCTGCCTGTGAAGAGGAGATGCTGCCGACACACCTGCCCCGCCGAGCGAGAACGCTGCGGATGCCTTCTCGGGAGAAGATGAGGCCGTCTGCCTGTGAAGAGGAGATGCCGCCGACACACCTGCCCTGCCGAGCGAGGATGCTGCGGATGCCTTCTCGGGAGAAGATGAGGCCGTCTGCCTGTGAAGAGGAGATCCTGCCGACACACCTGCCCCGCCGAGCGAGGACGCTGCGGATGCCTTCTCGGGAGAAGATGAGGCCGTCTGCCTGTGAAGAGGAGATGCTGCCGACACACCTGCCCCGCCGAGCGAGGACGCTGCGGATGCCTTCTCGGGAGAAGATGAGGCCGTCTGCCTGTGAAGAGGAGATGCCGCCGACACACCTGCCCTGCCGAGCGAGGATGCTGCGGATGCCTTCTCGGGAGAAGATGAGGCCGTCTGCCTGTGAAGAGGAGATGCTGCCGACACACCTGCCCCGCCGAGCGAGGACGCTGCGGATGCCTTCTCGGGAGAAGATGAGGCCGTCTGCCTGTGAAGAGGAGATGCTGCCGACACACCTGCCCCGCCGAGCGAGGACGCTGCGGATGCCTTCTCGGGAGAAGATGAGGCCGTCTGCCTGTGAAGAGGAGATGCTGCCGACACACCTGCCCCGCCGAGCGAGGACGCTGCGGATGCCTTCTCGGGAGAAGATGAGGCCGTCTGCCTGTGAAGAGGAGATGCTGCCGACACACCTGCCCCGCCGAGCGAGGACGCTGCGGATGCCTTCTCGGGAGAAGATGAGGCCGTCTGCCTGTGAAGAGGAGATGCTGCCGACACACCTGCCCCACCGAGTGAGGACGCTGCGGATGCCTTCCTGGGATAGGAACAGGACGCCTG
The DNA here is from genome assembly GCA_022494535.1 of Himalopsyche phryganea. NCBI lineage: Eukaryota > Metazoa > Arthropoda > Insecta > Trichoptera > Rhyacophilidae > Himalopsyche > Himalopsyche phryganea. Next base: position 9,554,660 of record JAGVSL010000002.1, on the reverse strand, counting down.
TTGGCGTAGGAAAATTTGCACCACCGCCCGTTGTGATGCCGATCGCGACATGACCTGTGTTGTGGCCTCGTGTGTGACGACCGACGCGCTGCCACGCGTGTGTTTTTAAGACTTGATTTTTTGTGTTCTTTATTGTATATTGTATCTTGTTTTTGTGTGATTATTGCTACGCTGTCCGAACTCAGTTCATGGACACTAGAAGTATGGGGTTTGACACACTCTGGTTTTTCTTAAGTATAAGTGTCATTAATGTCCCGAACTGAAATCGGCCTGCGGCAAACAGCAATAATTCGCAGAATACGCTCTTTCTTGTTGTCAGGCATTTAAGAAGCCCCCGGGCTTCGGCCGCTGGACGAGTCCATTTTTACGGAAAAGGGTAGCTCCAACTTGGCACGGAGTTTTTTTGAATTTTTGTAGACAGTCGATGACGAGCTGCCGAGTCGGACGAACGAGGTCTCGTCGCGACGAAAGTGATGTGACGATGTGAACTGTTTGTTTGTTTTTGTGTTTTGATTTGCGTTGGATTTAATTTAAATTCGTTGTGTCATTTGTATTAAAACTTAAAGTAAATTCAGTTGCTAAGTAAATGTAAATGTAGAATCAATTTTGTGTGTTAAGATTTTTATATTTGTGTAATGTGAAACCACTGCATCTTGAATGGATAATAAATAAGTTTTTAACCGGATCTGAAATGGTGTTTGTCTGAGATCAGCCCTTCCAGGACTCCGGATAACCAGCCGCTCGCCTCTCTTCGATCCGGGGTCTTCTCAAATGATACATACCGGAGAAAACCCGTTTAAATGTGAACAATGCGATTTTAAGTCTGCGCATCCAGATGTCTTAAAAAAACATAAAATGTCACATACTGGAGAAAAACTATTTAAATGTGAACGATGCGACTCTAAATGTGCGCGTTCAACTAACATAAAATGTCACATACTAGAGTAAAACTATTTAATGTTTAAAAATACAATTTCAAATCTCGGCATGCATATAGCTTAAAAAAACCGAAGAGAAGGTTTTCAAATGCAATCAATGCAATTATAAATCTGCGAGCTCAGGTCACTTAAAAACACATAATATGAAACATAATGGAGAAAAGCAATTAAATTTGAACAATGTGATTATAATTGTGCGCAATCAGCTAACCTAAGAATACATAAAATTTCACATACTGGAGAAAAATCATTTAAATGTCAACATTGTGATTATAAATCTACGCGTAAAGGTGACTTGAAGTCACATCAAATATAATATACTGGAAAAAAACCTTTTAAATGTGATCAATGTGATTTTAAATATGCGCGTAAAAGAGAATTAAAATCTCACAAAATATTACATTCTGAAGAAGAACCATTTAAATTACACAAAGGCGATTTTAAAAGTGTTTTTTCACGTTACTTAAAGAGACTCTTAATGTCATATACTGGCAAAAATCACTCACTTTATAAAATTCATATTCTTCCTGTAACCGTTTTTTTATGATATTTAGAATCTGCGTTCTATTATACTCCATAGCGAGAGTTGAATTATTTGTACAATAATTGTTGTTTACATGTTTATGAAATAGCGAACGAAAATAAATTGACATTACTTGCAAATTTAAATACGTGCTTTGTAATTTATGTTTTTATCACTAAGTATTATAATTTGTAACTTTTAAGCTTGTTTTTACTACTGTTTTTATTCTTGTTTTTATTATAATATATATTAATATATATTTTCCATGTCCGCTCCCAATGTGGAGCAATCTCTCTTTTTTCGAAGAGAGTAGGGATAGATGAATAAAGTTAGAACAGGACTAGTGGTTAGCTAATCGACAGGTCGTACAGCATGGTTTGTAATTATAGGGGGCTTTGGCTGTATAAATTGTGATTATCGAAAAATTGAAAAAAAGGAGATATACGACGTCCTTTTGCCTTTCAAAAGTCCATATATTATACATACATATATATGAGTACCTTGGTATCAAAGTCAGAGAAACGCCACATCCCACGAAAGTCATGTTTTTTATTGTTTGTGGTAGTGCAAGTGATGATCTTTTCAAAAAACTCATTAGAAATATCAGAATCCAACGGTTTCATATAGATTTTTAAGTTTAAAGTTCGTAAATAGTTTAAAAAGCGGACACTAAACATCCATTTTTGCGAAACCCACTGTTTATCTCTCACCCACATCCACACATCGACACAACGTCCACACATTGACCAATCACAGAGCTAGAATTTACTTTAAAGTGTCATGGCTGCCGGGCTTGTGAAGTATGGAATATATATGAAATGATAAATCACCTCTGCTGTACATTTTCACAGATGGCTTATGTCCATCTTTGATACCAATGCACTCACATTGTATTAACACATGTTATGTGAGTTATACACAATATTTTTTGTGTGGGTTACCTCTTTTTGCCTTTTTAAAGTCAATATATAATGTTATTATATCCTTGTGTTCAGCCCGAAAAACACACACTGTTAAAATTTTTGTTTGTGTGTTTCAATAAAGGCTACTATTGAACATAAGCAGAGCGATATGCAATTAAAATGGTTAACTTTGTTATTCCGCTGGTCGGAGTTTTGTTATTTAACCAGTGGAATAACAATGTTATCAAATTCCATTTTATATGAGTGTAGAGACTGTGGAAAATTGACCTTTTTCATTACAGACATTCATATGTTATTCATCAAAAATATTTTTTATCATATCTACTCCTAGTGGGGATAATAATATGGATTCATAATTGAGCATAATACAATTTAAGATATCGGCTGAGGGTAGTTGACTTAATTTAAATACAACATTTGAATAGTCCAAATTTTGTACATTTACATGTATTTTGTTACTAACGACACGGGTTTCGCATTTCGGTATTTTCAGGCATTCGAGCACACGAATGAACTTGAATTGACGGACAGTATTAAAATTAATTCAAATATCAATGCAGTTTTATTTTTTTAAATATAATGTCTTTCCACCAAGAATTGACAGTTAACCCCTTAAAAGTGATCAATGTAGTTCCTAGACTTAGTGATAATATTTTTTCTTATTTTATCTCATGAGTCGCAGAGTCGCTAAGCACGCTCCTGAAGGGTTTTAGAGTTTAGAGTAAGAGAGGCAGTGTGAAAGTTTTAAATATATTATCTTCCGTTGTATAAGGAAAAGTAAAATATTCTTTCACACTGTCGTTTTTTCGCAGCGCGTCAAACGTAAAACGTAAAACAAGGATTGAGATCGTGTAAAAAAACGACACATTTAAGCGTGGAAATTTTTTTAATTTTCGTGCAGGGGACGAAATAGGAAGAAATTTTTTTCCAAGTAGAAAAATTAATAGAGCTATCGCTAGAGCATATACATAAATATGAATAATCGCCAGAAGCGTTTCAAGCGCCTCAGTGAGTTTTATAATATACTATTTACTATTTCTCAGTTCGAGTTCATTCGTGTGCTCGAATGCCTGAAGATGACGAAAGGAAAAACCCGTGTCGTTAGTGACGAAATACATAATATCTCAACAGAAGTTTTGTTTGGTTGTTACTTAGTCGTGCAACCATTATTTTTCGAAAGTAATAAGGAAAGAATAATAGTGTTATGACAGGCCTAGCGGTTAGCCATTCGGTCCCATAACTCCCAATTATTAGGATTGGATGGGTGGGCGGGATTTAAGGTACACATATATCAAAAACACTTGATTTGACAAAATGAAATATGTACAACACTAATCTCATTGTTATAAATACTCTAACATTTCCCACCCTAAAATGACGTTGTGTATTCAAAATATTAATTCAAGATGCAATAAAATACCAATATTCCACATCCAAAACTGACAAAATATCCGATTATTTATTCAAAATGAGATAATATGTATTCAAAGCGTATGTATTTATAACGCCATTTTTGCAATTACGGCAAGATGACTCTCAGGTACAGATATCATATTTTTATATGATGTTATTTATATTTATCATATGGGATAAATATATATTATTCAATATATTAACTTTAATATCCATAATATGTAAAATATCATAATATGAATATATAAATTGCATTAGTAACACATTATGTAGCAACATAAAACCATATACTGGAACCTTTTAAGTTATAAATAAATCTTTTATTTAATAATTTGTATTGTGAAACCAAATTTATTTTTTTGGTATGTACCTTTAGGTTGAAAAAATTAATGCAGCCCTGTCTGTGAATACAATTTACGGATTTTCCTTGGTTTTGGTGCGTTTTGCTGACGCATCACACGTTTTCTCACATTGTAGAGGGTGATTTTCGATGTGTTATTAATTTGTAATTTTCAATTGCACTTTAAAAATTGATAAAAAAGACGCGTAGTCTCAAGTTCCGTTGAAAATTCCCAAACGACTGGTAGCCATTTTGAGCTAATAGCAGTTAGTTTTTCCCTAAATGGACGTGGTTGATTTTGAAATGTAAGGATAAGTGGATGTGGATGGATTTGAAAAAAATGTTTTGCATTACATCTATACTTGGAATTTAATAGCGTTTGGGCAATTTCTTAAATACAATAATATTGAAAACCTAGCTCTATCCTTCTATCCCTACTCTTTTAAAAAAATGAGACGTTGAGCAACTGAGTATGCTTTACGCTGCGAGTGGACATGGAAAAAAATATTTAATGACGCGTTCTAATAGTATCTATAGCGTTAAATTGATTTTAATTTTAACATTAAAAACAGAAAATCATCAAAAAATGCCTTAATGCGTTCCGTCAGTAAAACCTCGATAAAAGAAATGAAAAATTCTGAAGAATAAATCCGAATAAATGCTTCACGGAAATCCACGCATAGCTTTACGAATGTTTTATTGAAGATTATCCCACAAATACCGCTGGCCCTTTCGACTCCTTCATGCAGCGTACAAAGGAGCTGAGAGTTAGGCGGGATATTTTCATACAATACAAGCTCCATTACATATTGAATCCATTTTTATTTAATCTTATATGCTTAAGTAATTCATAGTAAAAAGGGAAAATATTATTATAATTATTATACATACCGTGCTATAGTATATTTCGAATGCTTTTAATATCCCTTCTAAATACATACTACTCTCTTATGCTTATACTCTATAATGCTAGATTTTATATCACTAAGCGATATATAAAAAAAAAATATTTCAAATAATGCAAATGCGCAACAGTACCAGGCAAGTTCTAAGATTTTTTTCTTCCTCACTCAATCTGTGAGCGAGATAAAAGGGTATGCTGAAGTTTGATTTTTTCATCCTACTTGCTTATACACAAATCAGGTTGTGTGATAGAGATAGAAATAAATCCACCACACGTCAATAATAAAACTATATATATATAAAAATGAATGTTTGTTTGTCCTCTGTGCGATCTTTTGCTATTCCAAATCTAAAAAAAAAAATCAAAAACGTACAACTAGCGATATCTCTGAACCAGACGGAAAAACAAAAAATATGGAAATATGGAAGGAATAACATATATTGTTTAAAAAGTAAAAATGAATAACTATATTAAAAAAATTGGGATTTTTTCGGGTGGAGAAAAAAAAATCTGGGCTTAGGGTTGGGCTGGGTCAGGCCTGAAGATGACGGGCTCGGATCGAGTAATTTAATTAAATTTCAGCCCGTGCATTCCTCTAATTCAAAAGCACTACAATAAACAGAATTAAAACACAAACCCTTCCATTCATTGAGCGGCATTGCAGCGTATTAGTATTATATGAGTGAAAAATATGCTTAAGTATACATTGAATACTAAGGGTACGGTGCTTTGATTTTGTTAGGAACTCGGAGGTAAGAGAGCGGACGGACCAGTCTATAACGTCCAAAATAAAAAAAGCGACGATGGGCCTGGCTTGGACACGTGCTGCGGATACTCCAGAGAAACCTGAATCCTGCCTGTCTCTTTTACTAACCAGATGGATTCCGTCGTCCTAGAAGGCCGCAGATGACCATCTATAGGGTGTATTCAACGGAGTTACAGGACGCTGGGATGACCTCGGAGGAAACGAGGAGACTGGCGGGGGACAGAGAAGCTTGGAGGAACCGCGTGATGGCCATATGCTCCGAATAGGGAACGGATATGGTTTTAAAAAAAAATATGATAATGACTGTATTTTGGCTAATTGATGTAATCCTTAAAAAATACGAAAATAAGTTAATGATTGGGTCTAATTTTAAAATAGACAGCAGGTCTTGACCAAATGATGTAAATTATAAAAAATAAATTGATTACTTTTTGGAAGGGAAACATCATTTTATATTGGTTTAAGGCTTTAAAATTCTGACACGGCCACTTGATGTAAACCACTTTTATATCGAAACTCCCTATTTATAATCCCGTATCTGCAAACAGAAGAATATACAAGAGTGTATTTCAAAGATTCATAACGCAACTTACTATATAATGTTCGATAAAACAGTTTTTTCTCTCTCCTAAGCAATTTTAATTTTGACGGTTACATCAATTGGTCAGAACGCCGTCGAATTATAATCAATGAATTTTAATAAAGAATTAAATAAACGATGTTGGAGACTTTTCTTCAATAGGTTTCTGGGACTGCCAGATCTGTTCGGGAGGCTATCTGGGCTGGCACTATAAAAATAACGAAACACAGAAAACCGCATACAATAATCTACGTCTGTTTTGTTCTCTCAGAAATGAGATTTCCATTGTTGTTTGATAAAGTGTTGTTGGTTTCTCTGCCGGAAGCATGGGCGTACGTTACCCTACAGCAGTCCCATAAGTAAAAAGACGGCTTACGGAAAACGGCGTGTTCTGAGCAATGAAAAATAAGCTGTGATTTAAACCGTCACATTTTTATACAACATTTTATTGTTAAATATAAAATAATTTTTTTTAACTTTGTTATTTCACAGACTTTGTCACTAACGTGATGCGTTTCGCCACTTTTAGAAGCATCTTCAGACTAAATATATCTGTCACCGTATCTACAGTTACCACCGAAACCATAGAAAATAACATTTTACTATCTCAAACGATACACTCTCTATAAATGAGTCGGTATGACTATATATATTTATATTTTTTTTTCCATGTCCGCTCCCAATGTGGAGCATATGGTCTCCTAATGGAGGTATCTTAACAGAATTTTTCTACGAGAACTGCTTGTTACTCAGTTGCTCAACCTCTCTTTTTTTCCGAAGAGAGTAGGGATAGAAGGATAGGGCTAGGACAGGACTAGTGGTCAGCTAATCGCTCTCGCTACGCCCCGTGAGGATGGGATTTGTGGGAGGGGGACTCAACTCAGACTACGAACAGAAATTCATAAATCGATTGACAGATCAATATATGAAAACCATCCGCACCGGGAATTGAACCCGAGACGTCCGTAGCCGTAGCCAGCGACGCTAGCAACTGCGCCACGAATGCCGACATATATATATAAATATATTAAGCCGAATGTGTCAAATTGTTTATTACATGAAATGGACAAAATTTTGTCTAATTCATGAAAAACGCAAGCCTATTGCCTCATTTATCAATTAGACAAATTATCTGTCGCGTTCAGATAGTGTCTTCTTCCAGAAAAAAGACGAAACCTGGTCAGAAACGCTCTACGTCCCTACGCTGAAAGTTATTTATTTATTTATTATGAGGATAACGTCTTTGGATTCGTTACGGGTGTGTCGGTTTCAATTCCCAGTACGGACAGTTTCATAAATTGGTTTTTTAATCGAATCGGGAATTTCTGTTCATAGAGATCATGTCTGGAATTTCCTCCCTCTCACCATATCCTTAAATTGAGACGTAGCAACAGCGATTAGCTAACCACTAGTCCTCTCCTAGCTCTATCGTTCAGCCTCTACTCTCTTCGAAAAAGACAGGTTGAGCAAGTGAGTAGAAGCCACATGCTCCACATTGAGAGCGGACATAGTAAAACAAAATTAAAATTTTTAAATGAAATAAAAAATCGCTGGCACTAAAATCTGTTTGATTTAAAGAATTTGCTACTAAGAGTAAATTAAGACCCCGCCACTGAAGGAAGGAAGCAAAGGTAAGATTTCCAACTGTTTACGTTCATAAAATCAACATGGATTTATTGTTTCAAACAAATTCGCCAAAATCTCTTTCGCTTCCCTCAGTGATTAATAATACGTAGGTACGTAAGTATATTTAAACTTCTTTAAACCAATAAACTAGATTGCGAATGTTTAATATTCTTTTCATTGAAAAGATAGGTATGAAATTTTGTTTTTTTAGACTTTTAATTAAAATTTCTTAAAAGACTTGAATTCCGATGACTTACTTAATTCCGTATTACGTCATAACTTCAACGTACGTACGGTAATCGCGTGGGTAGTTAAATGATTTTGAAAGTATCTGAGAATATTGATTGAAATGACATTCAATTGGTAGAACTACATTATTATAGGGTAAAATATTTAAGTACAGACATCCCTCGCTTAACACAATTTCGCTTTAACACAGCTTTCATTTTGGAGATTTTGTTATTAAATCTTGTATTGTAGTGTCTTGTATTTCAACTGTTAATTCAAAAACAATAAAAGATGGATTACAAATGGCAAGAAATATATAAATTCATTTTCTAAATGATGATTCGGATATGAATCAAGCTTTAAAATTTCAACGAGAAATGAAACAATGTATCGCTAGATATGAAAAGATTTACACGAATCTCAAAACAGATAGACAAATTATGGCCGACGAAAAATGACGGAAATATAATCGAAGGAATTGATGAAAGCACTGATGGTGACATTCAGCCAAAACGAAGAAAAAAGCCTCGTGACAATTTCTAGTGATAGTGAGATAGAATAATATGTTTTTACGTTTCATTATATATTTCAATCAATTTTCAAAAGTTATACGTATTTAATTTTGGATTATTGAGATTTTGTACACTTCCATGTATTTTGTCACTAAAATGGCACGCATGACGACTTTACGCGACCCGATCCCCGACACACTATAAGGATCGGCGGTGGTTTGATTTTTATGCGACCCGATTAGGGAAGGTTATGATCGGCGGACGTTTGATTTATACGCGACCCGATTAGGGAAGGTTACGATCGGCGGACAATTGCTGCAGCGCCACTTCGTGTTCGTTAAGAAAGACGAGCTGATTTTTCGTGGTTCGGTGGTCTGATTCCATGGAGCGATGGCGGGGACTTACAATGTTTACGTTTTTTATGCTGTTTTGAGGATTTTGGAGATTTACGTTTCGCGACATGGAGCATTACAAGGCGCTATTGCGGGATACTTTAAAATTATTTTGTTAATTTGTCTACTTTCATGTGGTGATTTTGTCGACCAGTTTAATATGCGTGTTTTATGGAAGATTCAGTTCCAAGTTTAGCATTTCAACAGTGGTCATTTCTTTATTAATCCTTATGTTTCGGGATTTTGAAGATTTACTTTTGAGATTTATCAAGTGTCTTTTATGGACATTATACGTAGATGACATCCTTTGTCTATTCAATGGAACTGAGAGACAAGTTTCTAACCTTCATAATTTTCTTAACTCACTAGATGATAAAATTCAATTCACTTTAGAAGTAGGGGCAAGAATATAAATTTCCTTGACCTTAATATTGATATTAAAAACTCCATTCATGAATTTAAAATTTACCGAAAACAGACGTTTTCAGAAGCCACGATCCATTTTAAGTCAGACCATCCTTTCTCATATAAATTGGCTGCTTTCCATTCTCAGGTTCACAGATTAGTCACTATACCTCTAAATAAATTTAATTTTGAAAACGAACTAAACATTATTAAACAAATTGCCATTAATAATGGCTATGAGGCGTCTCTTATAGATAGTCTTGTATCAAAAAAACAACGTAAATTAGCAGAAAAGATGCTATATTTCGGGAACTTGTCTAAAGACATAGACCGCCCTAGAATCTGGCATAGAATTAGTTATTTAGGTTGCACAAGCTTTAAAATTAAAAAAACAACTCGCTGATAGTGTTAGACCGGCGTTCTATTGCAAAAACTCTCTAGGCAAATTACTTATTAACAATAAAGATAGAGTAAACTTTAAGAACAAATCTGGTATTTATAAATTACAATGTAATGATTGCCAACATTTCTATGTGGGTAAAACCACACGTACATTAGATATAAGGGTATCAGAACATTTAGCTGCCTTTAGATTAAAAAAAGAAACTTCGACATTCGCAAATCACTTGCTAATGGAGAACCATACGTTTAATGCGGATGATGGGGTTAAACTGTTGCATACAAACATGGGGGATCATAAATTATTTTATCAGGAAATTTTAGAAATTAATAGAGGCCAGTTATACTCCTTACCAATCTTGAATGAGCAACTGAACCTTCCTAATTCTCCGCTATTATATCCGATACGTTGAAACACCTAACAGATTTCACTAAATGTGGAATGATTGTATATATTTACCCATTCGTCGAATTACATCCCGTCAAAACCCACAATACTATTATAATTGTAAAATCACTGGTATTTCTAAAAGAAGTTGAAAAGCGGCAACCGCCTTCGGCAATCGCCACTCTGGTAATATGGTGTTTACAAAATAAGGATTACGACGATTTCCGAAATTTTAACTCAGGTATCGGTGTGGCTCTCAGACGTATAATGTATTGCCTCGTAAATGATATTTGTCGCATTTGTATCTTCTATATAAGCGTTAGAAACTGTTTACTGTCTCTCAGTTCGAGTCCATTCGTGTGCTCGAATGCCTGAAGATGCCGAAAGGCGAAACCCGGGTCGTTAGTGACAAAATACATGGAAGTGTACAAAATCTCAATAATCCAAATTTAATATTGAAATTCCATCAAGCACCCTCAGTCGATGTCTTAAATTATACGTATTTATTTAATTAATATTTCAAAAAAAATAACCTATACTCTCTTTCCGTAAATTTGTTAGTCACGCTTTACACGGTTTCGTTAAACACGGTGATTTAGTAGAACCTATCTTTCGTGTTAAGCGAGGGATGGGTGTATTTAGTTCTACAAAATTTTATCAGGTAGTTGATAGCTATTTCGGCTTAACGCCGTCGACAGAAATATACTAAAACTTATTTTAGCTTAGCTATATATACTGCTTAGAAGAGATAGAAAATATTGTGTCATCTCAAGTATTCTCAAGATCACAATATTTATTTAAAATTAAATTATTTAAGGCACTAATTGTGTTAAATTTGACTTAAACCATTACATGAAGCTCATGTAATTATGCATAATCAATAAAATTGATATGCATTTATTTTAACGTTCAATTAATAAGCTTCTTTTCCAAAAACACAATTAGGACCTTAAATAATTTAATTTGAAATAAATACTCTGATGTTTATTAATTGTAATAATAATTAATTGTATGACATACTATTGTCTATCTCTACTCAACAGTATATATAGTTATACTAAAATATGTTTAATTATAGTTCTATACGACGGCGTTAAGCCGAAATAGCTATCAACCACCTAAATAAATTTATGATGAATTATCAAGAATATTTTGTATGACGCTATTAATAACTGATTCACAAATGAAAATTTGTAATCCCAGTCTAGAAAAATTAAGTGAAAGTTTAATGATATTTCATATATTTTCACTTCGTTCTTTTATTTGAGTAGATATTGTAACATTCAAATGCATAATACGGCCATTTCGCCTATATTTTTTATAGATCTCAAATCATCAAATTTGATTTAATCAAAACAAGCAAAAGTATGTGTGTCTTTCTGTCTGTCACTAAAACTCCACCCAAACGGTGTACAGTAATGACGTGAAATTCTCACATGTAATTCAGGGTGCCATTACTATATGGTCTGTGCTATTTTCAACTTTTAGCATTATTACGAATTGATTCATTGACGAGTGCTACATGAAGTACAGCCGCACTAATACATCGATATTAATGATGTTATGTATGTAAAACAGGAATTAAGAATTCTTTTTTAGCATGGTACACTTAGGAATCAAGGCAAGCTATTTTATTCTTTTCCGTTATCAATAATAATTAAGTAAATTAAATTTAACTACTATTTGATAGTGTTAAACTGAAACCACCTACATCTAGTCCGCGTAAATTGATTATATTTTTTGGGTGAACCATGAGGCATAGTTCTCGGTGATATTATCAAATTTCAACATTGTTATTAATAATTCATGGAATATAGTATTACTTACTGCCTATGGTGATATTTTCAACCATCAACATTAACTAGTGAGAAAAAAACTCTAACGTCTAATGACCTAATGTTAACGCCCTGTTTCCCGTGTGAAATCATGTAAAAAGTACTAGTTATTTCCTATAATTAAATCTTTCAATATTTAATAGGTAATTTATTAATGATATTTTTAACATGTAAAGCGGTTATTGAAATTCTTAATTAAACGATTTTATTTTGGGACATTTTTCTGAAACGCTTTAAATTTTAATTTATGCTTACTAAACATTTTTCTAAAATCATTAAATTTGTACATTTATTCTAGTTCGAATAATTTTTAAAGTTATATATTAAAATAAAATGAAAATAAATAGGCTAATCGAAACCATTTATATAAAAAATGGATCGTGTACATTTATGCAGCGCAATTATTTACATTATCAAAGCATGACTGCTTACTGCGAATTCAATCAGAAAATATCTCAAAATATTAAAGTTTACTTTGTCAAAGCTTTGCAAACCGTAACTAGAATAACATTATTATTTTCAGACATAAAACTCAATTCAAATTTTGCAAACGTCGAGCCAATGTTTTGTAGGGTGATGCACACACGTTTTGGCCACATAAAACATTTTGGTGATTATCATTCATGTTATCAACACCCCCTACGTATAATCACGTATGTGCATAACATGTGATTATATCGATGGCCCATAGGATGATAAGTAAAAAGAAATGATGTTTTGAGTTAAGTTAGCCATTATATTCGAACATCACTCTTCTACAATTCCACAAAAGTACACATTGTAAAATGTACAGGTTTTCTCTCAAAAGGCAAATATTTGCATATGAAAATTAGCAAAATTAAAACTACTAACTATTGACCATCTATTTGAATAAAAAAGTAATACAAATAATAAGTCATTACTTTTTACGAGTTAGTTTAGATGATTCAAAACTTTGATCGGTCATATCTCAAAACTACTAATTTCTACTTGTATCAATTTTGAAGAAGATTCATGGAGCCGTTACTTTGTAATTGCGTTATAAATCTTTGAAATGCTCTCCTGTAAAATATCATATTTGCACATACAGGATTATACGTAGGGAGTGTCGCTATGTGAACCTCTGGCATGTGTCAATATCAGCATCGTATGATTTCAGGGATGACTATATGAGACATGTTGAGGTGAGAGCAAACGGTCTAGTGGTAAAAGTTTCACTCTTGCGATCAGATAGTTTCGAATTCAAGTCCTAGCAAAGTCAATATTACTTAGACTAACATTTGATATTTTGGATATAGGTGTTTAATTTACAACTCAATTTGTTGTCGATCGGTGGTATAGAGAGATACATACGTTACGGGTTCGGAACCCAGTACGGAAAGTTTTAATCGATTTATAGATTTCTGTCCTATCCTAGTCGTATTCTTATATCCCTACACCCTTCAAAAAAGAGAGGTTGAGTAACTTAGTAACAAATAGTTCCCGAAGAAAAATTCTGTTGAGATATCTTCATTATCTTTATCATATGCTCCACATTGGGAGCAGAAATAGTTTCAAAAAAGGTTATAAGGTATCATCAAGCCTTAAAATTTATGTTGAATTAAATCTTTATTATAATGCATTATAATCGATGGTGTTTTGTCTAATTGATGAAATCCTCAAAAAATAAGAAAGTAAGTTAATGATTTGATATCATTTTAAAGACAACAGAGCAGGTATAGACCAAATGATGTAAATTAGAAAAAATAAATTGACCATTTTTTGAATGGGAAACATCATTTTACAATGGTTTTAGGTTTAAAAATTCTGACCCAGCTACTTGATGTAAGCCACTATTATATCGACATTCCCTACGTATAATCCCGTATCTGCAAACATGAGAATTTACAGTATTTCAAAGATTCATACGCCAACTAACGATAAAAATAGTTTTTTCCCTCTACAGAACAATTTTAATTTTGTCAGTCAAATAACCAAAACACCGTCGATATTAATTAGCTACACTCCAAACATCAACAAATATAAATTAGTCTTCTTTCTCAAATAAAATAATATAATAGTTCTTTTTTATGGCCAATAATTATTGTCACAACCTTAAAAGTGCATTTATTTTTAATTAAAACTCGTTTCTTCGCAGTCGTAGCCTAGCTTATTTAACAAACGTTTCGTTTTTGTAATGGTCTTTGGCGAAAAGGAGTTTTTGTTTGTCTATGTTTTAAGCGATGCAACCAAAGCGTAGATACCATTTCACGACCGAGTTTATATCATCATAAGAACACGTTAAATGAGAATTACTAATTGCAGTTGACGTAATAAAAATGTGTACAAATTACACAAAACAATTATTCAAAATGTATAAGAAGTTTAAGTTATACTAAACCAGTCATGCAAAGTCGGCCTGCATTTATTGGGTCTGTAACTAATTAAACAAATGGTCAGTTAATAAAATACCCGGTTAGTAATTTATATAAACTTGTCAATTAAATTAAGCGGTCAGATAACCTAACCTAACGTTTATTTATTTGGCAATTATTTATTGACCAAACATAATTACTAAATGACAATTTATTAAATTTGAATTATAGAGACTTTGTACGCTTCGATGTATTTTGTCACTAACGACCCGGGTTTTGCCTTTCCGCATCTTCAGGCATTCGAGCGCACGAATGGACTCGAATTGACCATTCGTGTGCTCGAATGCCTAAAGATGTCGAAAGGCGAAACCCGGGACGTTAGTGAAAAATACATGAAAGCGTACAAAGTCTCAATAATTCAAATTTGATATTGAAATTCCATCAAGCACCCTCAGTCGATGTCTTAATTTATAACAATTTATTGTTTCTTACTGATCATTTATCGAATTATTTACTGACCAAATAATTAGATACCAATCTTTTTGGTAGACGGAGCATATTAGAAAGTTAAAATGAATGGCGGGTCGCAAGTAAACTAATATTTCTTAGCATTTTTTTAAAATCATTTAAAGAGCATTGCTATATAATTGATAGGTGATTCTGTCACAACCAACAGTGAGATGAATGAAACTGTTGTACATATTGGAACTTTCATTAAACTTCACTTGTTAATTTCGTAGTTGAGATTATTAAAACGGCTTTTAGATATTCATCGCTGATTCTTAACCGTAAAGAGTTGTGATTAAACTTCATAATAAGAAATGAGCATTTGAGCATTTGAAACATCCAATGTGCTGTTCACACGTTGGATTGGTTCAGTTCGTGCTCAATTTCAAATCCTTTCTTAAAATTGACAAAATTAGAGATAATAAAAATATGTATGTCTATGAATTTTCAATGTATTACTTACTTATATTTAAAAAGAAGCTTCAAAGGCAGAACTATTATTATAGCTCGCAGGCCACAAAAAAATGCTAGTCGGGCTGTACTAAATGCGTCAATTTTTGGTTGGTATTTATGTTCGTATAATGCTAAGTCATGAAGAAACAAAAGTTTAGGCTTAATATAACAAAAGTATTATGTCATAGTAAATAAAATATAAATAATTTATTTCGTGAAAAAGTAATGTTCGCTTTTAATATAGACAATAGACTATAAATGAAGTATCTAAATTGAACTGGCTGATATGAAAAAAACTGATTGTCATTAAGTTTCTTTACCTCTCTATTTCGGAAAGGATTAGCAGTATGGTCAAAGGAAGGGCAAATAGTTAACAGTGTACCTTTATTTAAGATTGGATGAATATTGTGTAATCTAGACATCACAGATATCCATGCCTTCTAATATAAATACATAAATTGATTGAAAAATCAATTTAAGGAACTGTCCGTATTGGTATTTGAGCCAGTTAACACCGTCACCAAAGCCCACTTGGCTTCAGGCACGGAAAATAATAATAAATTTATGTCAAAAAAAATTTGTGTTTCATTGAAAGAAGTATTCTTACAAAAGATAAATGACGATTTTTTATTCATGTCTGCTTAAAATGTGGAGCATACGAGCTTTTAATGCATCTCAACAAAAATTCTGAAAAGAAGAGAACTGATTTTCATTCAGTTATTCAAAATTTCTGTTTCGGAGAAGATACAGATAGAAGGATGGTGCCAGGAAAGAACAATCACTTAATATATTACTTTCGCTACGCCCCGTTGTGACGATCAGATAGATGGGACGGATACCTTTGAATACTAATCCATAAACAGTTGGCTTCTGTGGTCTAGTGGTGATAGCTTTACCTTAGCGTTCAGGTGGGTATGGTTTTTTCATTGTAAATATGATATCTTGGAAAAGGGTGTTTATTATGCCTTCTATTCTCTTAAAATAAATTCTCATTAAAGTTTATCTAATGTAATTTAAAAAATTGAAAATATCTGGCCCATTGGTTGTCAGTTGTAATATTTTTCAAAAATTTATGTTTCGTCCTGGAGAAGAATGCACAAGAACATTCACAACTCAGCTACAGGACCATCATAAACACATTGTACTCCCAGCAATACTAAAATATGTCAATTTAATAAATGTGGAATATATTATTTCTTAGTCAATTACTGTAATATATTGTTTATAACTTGAATAAATAATCATTTTAAAGATAAAAAAAATTGTATAATACACAGAAAGTGATTACGCTGTGTCGTTTTTACTTGAAGCGTAATGGATCAATTATTCAAAATGATTTGTATAATTTTTTATGTAAAAATTGCCCATAAAATAAATTGGCATCGTTGGGCCAGAGCTTTTTTGTGTACTCGTTAAAATCCATCTTTGTTGGCTGTGAACGTAAAAGGTAAGTTTTCAAATGATACGTAAATTGTTTCCAAAATGTGGATCGTAAAAAAAAAATATTTTTCTAACATAACATTGTATTGTGAGTGAGTTGATCTGCTCCTATCGGTATTTATTATGTTAATGAACGCATGATATGGAAAGAAACGCACTTGTTTGGTTACATCACAAGACGAATATACCATGGCAAATTTATTATCATAAAGCAACAAGACCACATTTTTTTACTTTGTCCACTCCTAACGTGGAGCATATAGCTTCTTAATGGAGGTATCTCAACAAAAGTTTTTCTACCGTAGCCGCTTGTTACTCAGTTGATCGACCTCTCTTTTTCAAAGAGATTATGGCTAGAACAGGACTAGCGGTTAGCCAATCCCTCTCGCAACGCCTCGTTTTTCAGATCAAACGGGTGGGAGGGAACTTTTAGATATCACAAACATTCATGTCCTGAGACATAAGTGACGCACTAGCGTGGTTACATCATAAGACGAATATACCATGGCAAATTTATTATCATAAAGCAGCAAGACCACATTTTTTTACTTTGTCCACTCCTAACGTGGAGCATATAGCTTCTTAATTGAGGTATCTCAACAAAAGTTTTTCTACCGTAGCCGCTTGTTACTCAGTTGATCCACGTCTCTTTTTCAAAGAGAGTATGGATAGAAGGATAAAGCTAGAACAAGACTAGCGGTTAGCCAATCCCTTTCGCTACGCCCCGTTTTTCGGATCGAATGGGTGGGAGGGAATTTTTAGACATTACAAACATTCATGTTCGTACCGGGACTTGAACACAAGACATAAGTGACGCACAAGCGTGGTTACATCATAAGACGAATATACCATGGTAAATTTATTATTATAAAACAGCAAGATAATAAACAGATTATAAATAATGATATAATTATAGTCGGTTCAAACTTCGTCACACACAAATTTTTGTGTTCTTGCGAGACGAAAAATGGCGTCGGTAATTGAAATAATTATTTATATATTAATGGCAAGACCACGAGTCAACTGGTGGCTTGGCCAACCCCGATCATTGTTACGGCCGTAGCCGAAGTTAGCAAAGTTCATTTAGTACCAATGTCGAGATTAAACTTCGAAACTATAAAGTATAAAGGGAATCTAAGACTATGTTTTATTTACATTCGGATGACTGATATTGAGAGAGATTTGAAGTATTTTTTATGATTTTTATAACCATAAAAAATAATATGAACAATGTTCACAACTATTTGGCGCTGTTGGAACGTAGCTTGATTACCAATAATCAAAACACCACATATCCTTAGATCTAAATGGTTTTAAAATTATTTGGCCAAAGAGTTACTATCTTAAAGTTTGTGGTTAGTCACAATTCTTCACCTTACGTAAATAAGGTTCTATCTGCAAAAACTAAAACTGCTCAGGAGAAGCGATTTAAGATTTCAAAAAATTTTACTTTTGAATGTAATACACTTGCATCCAAATACGTGAATGAAAAAGACAGCCACTTTAGAGACTGTGATTTCCTTCACGCGGTTTTTCTGATTATGTATGTAAATGAAACTTTGATGCACTGTAAAATTTGTATGTTTTCAGGTAGAAAATTTTTCTTATTTGAATTTTGATAGATTAACGGACAATTTTAAGGTTTTTTTTTAAATGCAGATATAACCGTATTTTGAATGAGAATAAAACTGCATTAAAAAGTGATTTTGTAAAAAAACAGCAGATGGAAAAAAACAGCAGAATTGTTAAATATTATTTATTATCAATTACTTCATCTTTTAACTATCATCTTTTGTACTATTAAGATTCATAATAATAGAATAAAATTCATAATATGAAAGTTAATGCATTATTCTGTTAAAATACAACACTTATTTGATTCACTCAGTATTTTGAAAGAACAAATTAATCTACGAATATAAAATTCAAATTGATAGCAAGTTATTCCACTGGCTGTGTTACTAAATTTGACACTGTTTTGCTTCTTCAAGAAGCATCTTCAGACCAACTAAATAGAAATCTTTAACTTCTACGGTAAACGATGATTCTAATTCTCAACTTATTATGGTAATTATTACTATTTTCGTTTGTGTCTTACGTCCGTCCAATGTTCTATAGAAGGAAATAAAGCCTCCCCACTTAACTGTTTCACTGAATTGAGTCATTGTTTACCTTATAAATTTTAATTATGTATTAAAAATAAATTTCCACAGTGCCATCCAATCCATCAAAAATAAAAAATCTACTGTGCAATCTAGAAATAATTTTCGTGAGACTGAAAAGAATTTCTTAAAACTACAGTTTGAGAAACGCTATGGAAGTTTCTAATACAAGGACTTGATGCGTTTCAGTCGGTAAAATTACTCCGGCTATTTATTATGCCCTCTCTCGCTTATTTTACACAAAATTATGCGTAAATGGATATTATTAAATTATACCGGAACATCTGGTTCTGGGGCGCAGCTTGAGTTAGATAATACGTCTAACAACAGGAGCCAACCAATTATTTTACATGTAATTATTTGCGCAGGAAACAAAAGGGAGCCGGTTGTTGCTTCCCTTGTCAAATTTGCAAATAGAAAATAAACAAAACCCCAAAGAGGTTTGCGAGAATCCTTCCTTAATTTTTGTAATTATTTTATTTTTCAATTTACTAAATGAGAACAAAAAAAAACACTTGTTTAATGAGATAAGATTTAAGCAGAGTAGATTTTTTATACCAGAAAATAATTAGTATTTGTTTCTAAGATTGTTTGTTATTCTAAATCTGATATTTTGTAATTTTTGACCTCATTCAGTTTCCAACATTTATAATTAGAAAACAGTTTCTTTTTCTCGGTTTTAAAGAGTTATCATCATTAAAACTCACTATTTCAAAACTGAATAGTTTAATTTTTTCAAAGAAATTGTGCAGCTGTTGATTTATTAAGTTAATATAGTTTAACGGTAACTATATAATATCAAAAAAAATTGACTAACTTTTAATTTAAATATTTTATTTTGTTGTAAAGTCGAGTCCATGGTGCAATGGTCAACGTCGTTGGCTTCGTTTATGGAAGTCTCGGGACCGTTGATAATGACACATTTCGCGATCGGAATACACTTTATGATAAAAATACTCAAAATATAAATGTTAACTTACATAAATAATGACTTTGAGATATCGAATCATAGTTTAATTTTGCATTCAATAAATATTTTGTCATAATGAATAATGCAGACATCTACGCTTCGGGGCCGTCGATATTTACATGTCAGAAGCTCAAAGATATATAAACAAATATTTTAAAAATCGGCATACGAAAAAAAATGTAGTTTTAATTGTAATTCTATAGTTTGATTGGCTATTGTTTTAATAATTTTACAGTTTTCAATTTAATTTTGGTGTAATTCTTTAAATTTAATTTAAAATTATATAAATTGTGAAAAATACTTTTATAAAATTTGAACAAACTCTTTTTTTGATAATGATGTTTTTTTACTTTACCCAAATAAGTTGACTAGTTTTAGAGATACAGTTGTTTTAATGACAGCTTAGGGTCACGCAACAATTACGCAAAAAATCCTCGACCCGATAAAGGTTAAAGAACTGGCCAAAAACACTTAGTCTACCACAATTTGAATGGATACCTGAAGATTAATATTTGCCATTTTTCACGGTATACTTCTACGTGTATACGAGAGTTCCGGAAATTGAACAATAATGACTGCTTTTTCTATTTATAGAGTTTGGCATATAACATGATTAAAAACAGCTTAAATGTTTCATTGTGGCAACCGAAAAAAGTTGTAAAAATCCAAAAAAATAAGGCGAGTGCTTAATTGTCGGGCCAATATCAACTTTTCTTTTTATTTTTACGGTCCTGTGTTATTTGTTTAATGACCTTAGCCATAGAAAATCGTTTCGAGTTAATGTTAGCCAGGCAGTGAAAGCTGAATACTATCGCGTGACGGCTGCCACCATTGTATCGTCTGAGCTCAGGCTCCTACCCCGTAATATTTATATACTAAGCCAGGGTTTGACCACTAAAAAGTCAGCAAAGAAATGCAAAATTTTTTTTTTTTTTCTCTCTTCTCAATGTAGAGTATTAGGAGCCCTGTCGGCTCCGTGGCGCAATTGGTAACGTCGTTGGCTACGGTTACGGATGTCTCGGGTTCAAATTCCGGTGCGGACAGTTTCACACATTGAATTTTCAATCAATTTATGGATTTGTGTTCGTAGTCATGAATTTTAGTGATGTCTAAAATTCCCTCCCACTCATCCAATACTAAAAACGGGACATAGCGAGAGCGATTAGCCAACCACTAGTCCTGTTCTAGCCTTATCCTTCTATCCCTGCTCTTTTCGTAAAAGAGAGGTTGAGGAACTAAGTAACAAAGAGTTTTCGTAGAAAACTTCTGTTGAGATACCTCTCATTTCGAGAGTGGGAGGGAAATCTAGACATCACAAATTCCCATGCCTAAAAACCGATACCCATAAATCGATTGAAAAATCAAAATTATGAAACTATCCTTACCAGGACTTGAACCCGAAACATCCGTAACCGAATTCAACGTCGTTAAACATTGCATTAGGAATCGAAGAAGAAACAATATTTAGTATAATAAAAAAACAAATAATTTCCATTTTTTAATATAAATTGAATTTTATTATTTAATCTTTTAAGTAGTCAAGTAAATCACTTTTAAGGTGTTCACTGTAAATTTTTGGTGGAAAAACGATGATGAACATCAGTTGATATTGCTCGTGATGAGCGAAACCGGTCCTGATCATTAGAAATATGTGGAAGTAATACAAATGAATTGTGTTTTATTTTTCAAAAAAAAGTCAAGTAAATTTTGGGGAAACATATTATTCTTCTTTTTAACATACAAATAAAGTTGATAACTTTGTTATTCCACTGGCTGCGTAACTAAATGTGACACGCGTTTCGCTTCTTTAAGCAGAGTCTTCAAACAAATAATATCGCAAGTTTATTTATTTCTATGGCAAACAATGATTCAAATTCTGAACATTAAAATTGGTGGAGTTAAGATTATTTCCTTTTACTGAGAGGGTGTAAGACACAAACGATAATATAACGAAGTACCATAACACTACTTATTACAAGATTAGGGTTTTCAGAAAAATAATAAAACCGTTAACAACAATAATCGATTATAAGTAAATAATATTTTAAATAGGTTAGGTAGCTCATAACTACTAGATATATTCCTCTTGGAATTTTCACCTACATGCCCTCGTAATTTTATAT